>CM068372.1:259489202-260040220 GCA_034769895.1 Magicicada septendecula
AAATATGGCTTTGCAAAATCTAAAATCTGAGAACTAAGATTTATAATTTTGCAGCTGGTATAAATGAAATAAAACATTGACTCTGCTTAACTCTTGAAGAAACCTTTAATAAATTAAAGTATTTACTCCCACTGAGGAAGAGGAACACCACCTCGAAACGTTTGGGAAAGTGTAAAGAAAGTAAGTTCATATTGTGAAAGTTTATATATATATATATATATATATATATATATATATAATAATACCGTACAACCTGTCATATCCGGACTAATATGGCGACCGGCCGATCCGGATATGGAAAAATCCGGATATCACAAGGTCATTTATAAATACCGTATTTTCTCGCATAATTAACGCACTTTTTTGACGAAAAATACCAGCGAAAATTTCGGGTGCATAAATTATTCAAGGATTTCAGATATACCCAAATTTCATTTGAAATTTATTGACATTTAAAAGATACATTAAATATACTGTATTATACACAAAATCAGTTCAACTCATTGAAGTTATCGTCATTTGGCGTAAAATTACGGTTGAGTTTTCTTCTGAACAATCAAATAGAGTACATTAGGCAAGTTGGAGTTAATGATGTTAATAATAAGATAGAGCAAACTAATAAATAATCAATTTTTTTTATACCGAGGAGGGGTATATATAACGATTCGTAATATGTCGTCATATCTGAGCGTTATATGAAAGGGACAGACTGTGCGCTGTAAGCAAGACAGAGAGCGTATAATAAGCAACTATCCCACTCTAACTTCGTCACAGTGAAGCACGCGGTCGGATCAGACATGAATTTTACTCAATTCATTTTTGAAGTTCAACCTGCGAAAACTTCAAAACCAATAAATATACAGCAATTCTGAAAACTGCATTGTGTTCAGTAATTAAAGCTCTATAAGTAGCCAAAATCTCAATTAATATAATTAACAATTACAGAAGATACACAGAAGAAGAACGTGTTTTTTTAGACGTTTCTATTGGTTTAGCATTTGTATTTGTACACTGTACTCTTTAAAATACAAAAAGTAAAATTGGTTAAAAAGTTTTACTTACAGTACGCCTACATCAGTTTTTGAAAAAGTTTGTGATTTTCGGCTGCTTCACACACCACACGTTTTTTGGAAGCCATGTCTCTCAACCTTCTTAAAAGCATCACTTCAGTTTCACTTGTTTCATCTTGATGTTGAACATAACTGATCAGAGATTCGATGGTCTTGAATGCCTCAGAGTGGCTCATTATAGGCTTGTCATTCTCTTCGGGTTCAGAGATTTTCTCATCGCTATTGCACACCATTTCTATAATGTCACTGTCTGTAATTTCGTTGACTTCATCTTCACTTAACCACTTCTTGACTTCATCGTCATTGATTTCTTCACATCCAGGCAGGTTTTTTACAAGCTCTGCAATCTGACTCTCTTCTTCACCGCAAACAGTTTCATTGATTTCTTCTGGTTTCTCCCCAGTCCATTTTTCAGTTGCTTCGTGATCTAACAGCTTCCTCCATGACCTAACCAGTGTAAACGGTTTTATTTCATCCCATGCTTGGGATACCCACATCACCACATCTAACATGTCCACCTTTTTTAAGGATTCCGTAACACTTTCACCCTCGTCCATTCCAGCAATCAACACAGTCAGTAACTTACGGCGATAGGTACGTTTCAGTGATTCAAGCACACCTTGGTCCATAGGTTGACAAAGGGATGTCACATTTGGGGGTAAAAACATACATTTTATGTCACCATTTTTCAGTTCATCTTCACTTGGGTGTGAGGGTGCATTGTCTAGTAGGAGCACTGCTTTTCTTGGCAAATTATTTTTCGCTAAATGTTTTTCAACTTGTGGCACAAACTGCTTGTGAAACCAATCACTAAATATTTCACAGTTCATCCATGCACTGCGTTGGTTTCTGTAGCAAACTGGCAGGGAAGACAAATCTTTAAAGTTCTTGAAAGCCCTCGGCTTTTTGGATTTTCCAATAAATCCCAGTGGAACTTTGTGAACTCCTGTAGCATTGCTACAAGCTAAAATGGTCACTCTCTCCTTTTTCTTTTTATACCCTGGTGCACTATCTTCTTGTCTTGAAGCCAAAGTGTAGGTCGGCAGGATTTTATAGTTGAGCCCAGTCTCGTCACAATTGTAGAGCTGTTCTCCTGAAATCCCATGTTTGTCTACAAAGCTGTGTAAAAACGTTTTGAAGTTGTCAACATCATCTTGGTTAGCAGAAAGTTTTTCACCGCTGATCTGCAGTTTCTGCACACCATAACGATTTTTCCAACTTTCTAACCCTCCCTCACTTGCTTTAAACTGTCCATCGGCTCCGATTTCTTTATTGAAGTGCAAAGCTTTTTCTTTTACCAAAGGACCTGAGATAGGCAATCCTTGCTCTCTTCTTTGGGTAAACCAAAGATATAAAGCCTCATTAACTTGGTTGTTAGTGGCTTTCTTCATCATTTTCAGTTTTTTTTACCCACTTGTTGAAGCTTGGGATGAGCACCACTTCTCAATCTCACTCCTCGTTTTTTTTCCAGTCACTCACAGTGCTCGTTCCTACTCCCATGTCAGCAGCAATCTTCTTAGCTGTTTCACCAGCATCCAACCTCTTCAGAGCACGGAACTTTTCATCCATTGTCACAACAGTTTTCTTCCTTTTCTCCACCATTTTAGCAAAAAACAACGATAAAGAATAACAACAATAAAAAATAACAATGATAAAATACAGTAACAATGGTTAACAATAACGATAACAACGGCAATCACTTCTGACATACAGTTTAGAAACTCACTTGCAAAACAAACTGTCACTTTAAAACGCAAACACAGACTGCGGGTAGCAAGTGGCAGGCAGACGGCAGCCGAGGTTGAGAATAAAGGAATGGGTTTCCGGGAAAGAGCCATTGACTGAGTCAAGGCCACAGCCCCGCTCGGAATAGACTAGGCGCGCAAACAACATTCCAGCTGCAACTTTCACTTTTCCATCCCTAACCATTTCGCTAACCAAAATTGAAAAATTACGTAGTTTGGAGATACGTCCGGATATGGGAGGGTCCGGATATCACAGGTCCGGATGTGACAGGTTGTACTGTATTTTAATAAATGTTGAGCAACGGGTTTCAAGAGAAATGCTTTTTATAATATTCTTTATGAAACTGGTGAACAAAGTGTAGCAATGGATAATTGTGGTTAGTAGAAGATGAAGACCCAGGGTGTCACATAATGACAAAACAGGAAATTGTTAACAATGGGATGTGCACCAGGAAATTCAGAAAATGACGTAAAAGAAATGAACAGAAAGTAAGTGAGGTCAAAGTGCACTTGAATTTCATCATTAAATACAGTAGATGGTTGGTTAACGAACATAATCCGTTCAAAGATGATGTTCGCTACCCAAATTGTTCATTAACTGATCATCAGTTTACCATAGATTTTTATAGGAATTTGATTAATTCGTTTTGGTCACCTCAAAAAATAAATTAGAAATTATATAATTTCTCACTATGTTTATTTGTATGTGATAACAATAATACATATGTACACAGTCTTGCATTTTCATCAGTCATGTTTTTTCCGTTTGTGGGGTGTTAAAGAATCTGTTCATTGTCAATTGCTATTCTCTCTTCTTCAGGATTTTTCAGAAGTGATTAATAGCATTTTTTTTTTTTTTTTGTTTCTTTTATAAAATTGCTAAACTGCTATAATTGTTTTTATTATTTAGACAAAGCTTTTCGTCATTACTGACATCTTCAGGTCTTAAACAACCTAGGTTGTTTAAGACCTGAAGATGTCAGTAATGACGAAAAGCTTTGTCTAAATAATAAAAACAATTATAGCAGTTTAGCAATTTTATAAAAGAAAAGTAAGGATGGCTGCTAATTTAAACAATACGAAGAATAGCATTTTTGTTGTAGAGATCCCAAAGCCTATTAACCTCAACCTTGTTTGGATGCCCCCCCCCCCCCATTGTTCTGAAGAATCTGACTTCAGCAAGCCATTCCAAGACTGTTGTTCTGACATCCTCCCACTTCTTCAAAAGATCTTTAGTAGCAGATGTTGGCATTGGTCCTCATTCAACTTCCTCTTTTTCAGAAGAAAACCCATCTTGCTGAGTTTCTTGGTGTTCTACATTCAAGAGTTCTTGGAGTTCTTCTGTCATCAGATCATTTTCATGTTCCATTATGAGGTCTTCAATGTCACCTCCAATTCTAGAACTCTAGCAGTTGTCACAGTTTCATCGATAATTTCAGGGACATCGTGTCCATCTCTCTAAATGCAGGATGGACACAGCTTTCACCAAGCAGAATTCAACTGTCGTTGAATGACTTCTGACCACGCCTTTTGAATGAGCCGGATAGCTTCAAGAATATCAAATTTTTTTTTCCAAAACATTTTAAATTCATTGTTAAGGAGAACTGGCATGCTTCAAAACACCAACAAAACGGTGCACAACTGTACAATTTCTTAAAACCCGCAGTAACATCCGGATCCATTGGCTGAATCAATGAAGTGGTTATTTGGAGGCAGAAACTGAACTGTCAGCCAGGGGAAGTCTTCTAGCAAATTATCTTCAAGGTCTTTTGGGTGTCCTGGTGCAATGTCCAATAGCAACAGTGCTTACAATTGCAATTCATTGGTTTGAAGGTACTCCATGATGCTTGGGGCACAAACTTTAAACAGCCATTCTTTGAAAAGAATCTGCATGACCCATGCCCTTTCATTTGATTTCCACATCACTGGCAGTCTTTTTTTTAATCGGCTATCTAAGGACCACATGCCAATTTAAATTTATTCTTTGTTCTTTTCTTTTTCTCCAATATTCTTTCATCTTTTCACTGAGTCTCTTCTTCCTGTCTTCATTCCACTTTGAACCTGTGTTTTTCTCTCTCCTACCCTGGACTCCTTCCGTTTTTAACACTTTTGCCTGAAAAACTTCTCTTTCAATTGGTTCTTCTGCGTGTATAGTATTTTTTTCTAAATCCTTTTGGACTTCTTTAATCCAACTTGATGTTGACTTCTTCCCAGTCTGTCTTTAATTATGGATTTTTTTTTCTTCTAGGGTTCTCAGAGTGATAGACAAGAAGCGGTTTAAGCTTCATATCATCACTAACTTTAGCTCCCAAAAAGTATAACATCTTCTCTAGTGTTATAACTTGGGGAACCCGAAATAATTGGTTCTGCCAATTATTCAGGCTGCCTTATTCGACGAGCTGAAATTTAATCAGAACAACACAGAGTAAATATAAAAGGAATCAGGGAATGGGAAAACTGTTGATTTATGTACTCAGTATATGTGTGTAACAAGAAGACTTCTCTTTATTAAACATTTGAAAAAATAACATTTACTCGAAAGATAGATCCCATGACATTACTAATTGAATTATTAAAGTTATTTGAATTCTTTATTTAAACTTTGGGATCACAACAGATTTTATTTAGCTATACCACGGATCCGGGTAACCTTAGGTATTTAGTCATCAAACTTTTAATTATATTCAATTCATGATATTAGCTTGCAAGACCTTTAGTTTTATGCTTCATTATTATTCCATTTGAAGAATGGTATTAATTATACTACGATACATTAAGATTTAAACTGTTACAATGTATGATGTCTGAATAGTTACATTAAATTCTTAGAGTTAATTCTTTTTAATCTTTACAAGTTTAATCGTCTCTGAAAAGTCTCTCTTTTAAAGTGTATTGTGTTACAATTATAATTATTATTTATTCCTCGATAGACGTGCTATCGAGTCACCTTTAATTTGGTATGTAGAAATTTCCTCCGGGAGTGTCCGTCTTGGGAATCCTTAAAAGCGTCGTCCTCATCTAGGTCTGGTCTTAGTCATTAAAGTCTTAAACGTCTGCAGTCTAGGTCGAACCTTCTACGATGGTAGGCGTAGATTCTTTGATGTCTCGAACTGCATCTTCTGTCGGGTCTACTAGAGTTGCAAATTCTGGTAGTTCATATCTCCGGGTAGGATGTTGAAAAGTGTCGTCAGTTGGTGAAGTTAGCAGTCATCGTTATTAATACTCGTACTTTTGTTGTCACATATTTCTTCTTGTTACCACGTTTCTGATTTTTAATTAATGTTACATGTTACACTCTTTTGTGTAGCAGTTAATAAACTACATTTGAAATAAGCCAAACTAACAACAAATCACACAACATTCCAACAGAGCTTTTGCTCGTGCGTGTGCACTGCTTGGAGTCTTCATAGCGAGAGAGAGATTTTTCGCCCCGCTTCCACTGGTACTGCATAAGAGGTAGTGGGGTGTTTATTCCGCGAGAATATAGTCCCTGTCTCTCTCTAAATAAACTTTTTTTTATTTATACAAACTATCCCTAGATAAAAATACATAATTTAAATGAGTTATTTTAGTGACTATCTGTGTCTTCAGATTCTTTAATTATTAACATTAGTTTTTTATTTTATTCTTAATTACAGAAGACTCGGAAAACATGTCGAGTCCGGAATCAACAGGTAGGCGCCTGATAGCAAGCAAGGGTTAAATACGACAATAATAATTATTTACAATATGCCTCTTTATTACAGTTTCTTTGCCCTTATTAATTACTTCTTCCTTTCACACTTAGTACCTACATGTTTTTATTATTATTGTGAGATTTAAATGGTTAATGGCTCGCAACCTTAATTTTTTTTTTATTTCTTTCTTTTTAATAATGGTTACAATTTAAATCGTCACAAAAGTAATGTCAAATGTTTCATGGGTTTATGCCCAGAAATATTTTTCTCATCTTTCATGATGTAGGTACGGTTGTGCTTCTGAAATAAACCAGTTCATCACAATTGAAAATTTGTTGTGGACAGTATCATTCTTTTTTAATGAATCTTCAAATTTGAGACAGAACGTCTCAGCTTCTTCTTTATCTGAACTGAATTGAAACCACACTGGACACGAACTAACACTTACTTGAATTCATATTGAATGTCTGAATATTAAGTTGTCATAAGTCTAAGTTCTGAATACTACGAACAGTTTGGTCATTAGCCATTCACTCTCTTGTGGTTGTGGTGAGGTTTTAGTTCTAGTCTTTAGTAAAGTTAGTCACCTCCACAGTGTAGTTAGTCTATCACATTGCAATACATGTGTGTGTGTGTGTGTGTGTGTATATGTATGAGTTGTAAGTTTCTTGGTAGTAGGTCACAACTGTATTGTTGGTTGGTTCTGAAAAGCACTGTTTCTGTTCAGATGTTTTACTCAATCCCATATGCCATCTTCTAGCTGAATGCTGTATGGAGTCTGTGGTAGTTTGCAGATGGTTTTAAATTTCTAGACGTGTTCACAAACATACATTACATAACAAATTGCATGTGGGTTATTCTTACCCAGATACCCCCCCCCAAAGAAAACTAATACATATTTCTCCTATGAACACACACACACACACACACACACACACACACACACACACACACACACACACACACACACACACACACACACACACACACACACACACACACACACACACACACACACACACACACACACACACACACACACACACACACACACAGTAACAACAATAAATTGGAAAAACGAAAAAACGAACAAAGAAAGAATCGCAGTTCTGTTATTGTCATAGTAATATACTAGTACAGTACTAATGAAGAGGTTGAGGTGCATCATAAGAAGTGCAGTCTAGTACTAGATTGTGCAAAGTATCAAGCAAGTAGTATCAGTCTAGTACATCTCTTCTAGTTTTATGTTACAACAAAATGTCTATTCAGAAGTTAATGCCATTTGACATTTGTCACTGGCAATACATGGTTATGAGGAGATATGAGTATGCTGGTTTGGTGATAGTATTCCCCTTAGGCATGTAGTGATGCAAAAATACCCCTCACTCATCTTAAAGAAAGGGAGCCTTTGTGGTTTCTATGTGGTGGTAGTAGATCCAGGTTTTTATCTTCAGTAACAATTTTTCCTATGAAAATATTGCCTTCATTTTCAAAGTTTTGTAAAAGTTACTGGCACTTGAGCAAAACATTGTTCTGTAAATTCTGGTGTCAGCTGGAATGGTGCCCACTGCACTTTATGGAGCTGCAGAACATAACAGTCGAAACAATGTACTGTTCCATGACTCATATCCAGACACATGGATGATTTAATTTTCTTGACTGAATAAGAGCAAGTTATTCTTCATACTGGGAACTGTACAAGTTATGTATTAAACTGATTATTATTCTTCAGTCATTACCATCAACTTTTAATTTAGCATTAAGCATTCTCCATTTATAGTTTTTACTTCCATGTTCCTTAAGGAAATGGAACTATGGTGATGGCAAAAAAAATCGTGTTCGAGATTATTGCAGATTCTGATTGTACTACACTCAAAACATGAAAAAAAGTCATTTTTCGAAAAGTGTCTGTGTGTCTGTCTGTAGATTTTTTTTCTATGGCAAACGATAACAGCCGCAAATTCAAATTGAATCAAATCATTTTTTGCATACAGCCCTGATTTGTAGAGTACTCACGACCTATTGTTTTTGGTGAAGATCGGTTGAGGGAAAGGGGTAGTTTACCTGCAACGGTTTTTTTTACTTCCATATTCCTTAAGGAATGGAAGTATGGTGATGGCAAAAAAAATCGTGTTCGAGATTATTGCAGATTCTGATTCTACTACACTCAAAACATGAAAAAAAGTCGTTTTCCGAAAAGTGTCTGTGTGTGTCTGTCTGTCTGTCTGTCTGTCTGTCTGTCTGTCTGTCTGTCTGTAGATTTTTTTTCTATGGCAAACGATAACTGCCGCAAATTCAAACAGAATCAAATAATTTTTTGCATACAGCCCTGATTTGCAGAGTACTCGCGACCTATTGTTTTTGGTGAAGATCGGTTGAGGGAAAGGGGTAGTTTACCTGCAACGGTTTTTTTTTAGCAAGGGTAATTTTGTTTGTTTGGCAAACGACAACAGCCGCAAATTCAAACAGAATCAAATAATGTTTCGCATACAGCCCTGAATTGTAGAGTTCTCAAGATCTGTTGATTTTGGTGAAGATCGGTTAAGGGAAAGGGGTAGTTTACCTGTAACGTTTTATGTTTTAACAAGGGTATTTCCTATGGCAAACGATAACAGCCGCAAATTCAAACAGAATCAAAAGATTATTTGCATACAGGCCTGAATTGTAGAGTTCTCAAGACCTATTGTTTTTGGTGAAGTTCGGTTGAGGGAAAGGGGTAGTTTACCTGCTACGTTTTTTTAACAAGGGTATTTTCTATGGCAAACGATAACAGCCGCAAATTCAAACAGAATCAAATAATGTTTTGCATACAGCCCTGATTTGTAGAGTACTCAAGACCTATTGTTTTTGGTGAAGATCGGTTAAGGGGAAGGGGTAGTTTACCTGCAACGTTTTTTTTTTCAAGCGTATTTTCTATGGCAAACGATAACAGCCGCAAATTCAAACAGAATCAAATAATGTTTTGCATACATCCCTGAATTGTAGAGGTCTCAATGACTTTCGATTTTGGTGAAGATCGGTTAAGGGGAAGGGGTGGTTTACCTGCAACCTTTTACGTTTTAACAAGAGTAAAGTACTTGAAAATTTATTTAAACTTTTTTGAAACAATGGTAATTGTTAAAAATAAAATAATTTTGTTGCCAGGCAATAAAATTATAATTTTTTCATTTTAATGTAATATAATATTTTTCATTTAATACAGCAATAAAAAGGCAGGTAAGACACAGCCTGGCTGTTTGGCTGAAAATGATTTTAAATATAAATCTTAGAATATGGAAGTCATGTATGGTTCTCCATACCGATATTTTTGTTTGTTTGGCAAATGATAACAGCCGCAAATTCAAACAGAATCAAATAATGTTTCGCATACAGCCCTGAATTGTAGAGTTCTCAAGATCTGCTGATTTTGGTGAAGATCGGTTAAGGGAAAGGGGTAGTTTACCTGTAACGTTTTATGTTTTAACAAGGGTTTTTCCTATGGCAAACGATAACAGCCGCAAATTCAAACAGAATCAAAAGATTATTTGCATACAGCCCTAAATTGTAGAGTTCTCAAGACCTGTTGTTTTTGGTGAAGATCGGTTGAGGGAAAGGGGTAGTTTACCTGCAACGTTTTTTTAACAAGGGTATTTTCTATGGCAAACGATAACAGCCGCAAATTCAAACAGAATCAAATAATGTTTTGCATACAGCCCTGATTTGTAGAGTACTCAAGACCTATTGTTTTTGGTGAAGATCGGTTAAGGGGAAGGGGTAGTTTACCTGCAACGTTTTTTTATCAAGCGTATTTTCTATGGCAAACGATAACAGCCGCAAATTCAAACAGAATCAAATAATTTTTTGCATACGTCCCTGAATTGTAGAGGTCTCAATGACTTTCGATTTTGGTGAAGATCGGTTAAGGGGAAGGGGTGGTTTACCTGCAACCTTTTACGTTTTAACAAGAGTAAAGTACTTGAAAATTTATTTAAACTTTTTTGAAAAAATGGTAATTGTTAAAAATAAAATAATTTTGTTGCCAGGCAATAAAATTATAATTTTTTCATTTTAATGTAATATAATATTTTTCATTTAATACAGCAATAAAAAGGCAGGTAAGACACAGCCTGGCTGTTTGGCTGAAAATGATTTTAAATATAAATCTTAGAATATGGAAGTCATGTATGGTTCTCCATACCGATATTTAATCAAGGTAATTGTTTGCTATGGCAAACGATAACAGCCGCAAATTCAAACAGAATCAACTACTCTTTCGCATACAGCCCTGAATTGTAGAGTTCTCAAGATCTGTTGATTTTGGTAAAGATCGGTCAAGGGAAAGGGGTAGTTTACCTGCAACGTTTTATGTTTTAACAAGGGTATTTTCTATGGCAAACGATAACAGCCGCAAATTCAAACATAATCAAATAATGTTTTGCATACTGCCCTGAATTGGAGAGTTCTCAAAATCTGTTGATTTTGGTGAAGATCGGTTAAGGGAAAGGGGTAGTTTACCTGCTACGTTTTATGTTTTAAAAGGGTATTTTCTATGGCATACGATAAGAGCCGCAAATTCAAACAGAATCAAATGATTATTTGCATACAGCCCTAAATTGTAGAGTTCTCAAGACCTATTGATTTTGGTGAAGATCGGTTAAGGGAAAGGGGTAGTTTACCTGCAACAGTTTTTTTTTAAAACAAGTGCAATTTTTTTTTTTGGCAAACGATAATAGCCGCATATTCAAACAGAATCAACTACTGTTTTGCACGCAGCCCTGAATTATAGAGTTCTCAAGACCTATTGATTTTGGTGAAAATCGGTTAAGGGAAAGGGGTAGTTTACCAGCAACGGTTTTTTTTAAACAAGTGTAATTTTTTTTTATGGCAAACGATAACAGCCGCAAATTCAAACAGAATCAACTACTCTTTTGCATACAGCCCTGAATTATAGAGTTCTCATGACCTATTGGTTTTGGTGAAGATCGGTTAAGGGGAAGGGGTAGTTTACCTGCAACGTTTTTTTTTTAAACAAGTGTAATTTTTTATATGATGAACGATAACTGCCGTAAATTCAAATATAATCAAATAATATTTTGCATACACCCCTATGTTGTAGAGACCTCAAGGCCTATTGATTTTGGTTAAGATCGGTTAAGGGAAAGGGGTAGTTTACCAGCAACATTTTATGTTTTAACAAGAGAAATTTTTTCATGAACGATAACTGCCGTAAATTCAAACAGAATCGAATAAAATTTTATTTAAATATACAAACAATTTTATTATACAGCATTTGCGTATATGTTTGATATATGAAATATAGGAAAATCAATTCAGTCAATAAGTATCTTCTAAATAATGATTCAATAACGCCTATTTTTATCGTGTTATTTTAGTTTATTTTATTGAGATTGATTTCAGGATGTTATCACACGTTTTTCAAACAGTTTAAAGATATCGATGTTGTTTAGTCTTAACCGGGTTTTTACTTACGTGTTTCGTAAGGAAATGGAAGTATGGTGATCGCGAAAAAACATGTTCGAGATAAAGGCTGATTCTGATTGTACTACCCTCAAAACATGAAGAAAAGTCATTTTCCGAAAAGCGCCTGTGTGTGTCTGTATGTAGAATTTTTTCTGTGGCGAACGATAACTGTTGAAAATTCAAACAGAACCAAATAATTTTTTGCATATGCATCCAAGTTGTATAGGACTCAAGGCCTATTGATTTTGGTGAAGATCGGTTAAGGGAGAGGGGTAGTTTACCTGCAATGGTTTACGTTTTAACAAGAGTGAAGTACTTAATTCTGATAAATAAAGTATCCTGAAAAGAAAATCATACATAAAACATCCTTCAATTTGTCAAACATAAAACACGATTTACAAGGAACACACATAACTTGTTAGAAATTATCGAACCGAATTCAAGCAAATGATTTAAAATATAAACATTAGAACATGGAAGTCATGTATGGTTCTCCATACCGATATTTTACTTCCATGTTCCTTAAGGATATGGAAGTATGGTGATGGCAAAAAAAATCGTGTTCGAGATTATTGCAGATTCTGATTGTACTACACTCAAAACATGAAAAAAGTCACTTTCGAAAAGTGTGTGTGTGTGTGTGCGTGTGCGTGCGTGCGTGCGTGCGTGCGTGTGCCTGTAGATTTTTTCTATGGCAAATGATAACAGCCGCAAATTCAAAGAGAAATATATAATTTTTGCATACAGCCCTGATTTGTTGAGTACTCAAGACCTATTGTTTTTGGTGAAGATCGGTTAAGGGAAAGGGGTAGTTTACCTACAACGTTTTTTTTTAATCAAGGGTAATTTTACTTCCATGTTCCTTAAGGAAATGGAAGTATGGTGATGGCAAAAAAAAAATCGTGTTCGAGATTATTGCAGATTCTGATTGTACTACGCTCAAAACATGAAAAAAAGTCATTTTTTGAAAAGTGTGTGTGTGTGTGTGTGTGTGTGTGTGTGTGTGTGTGTGTGTGTGTGTGTGTGTGTGTAGGTAGATTTTTTTCTATGGCAAACGATAAGAGCCGAAAATTCAAACAGAATCAAATTATTTTTTGCATACAGCCCTGATTCGTAGAGTACTCAAGACCTATTGTTTTTGGTGAAGATCGGTTGAGATAAAGGGGTAGTTTACCTGCAACGTTTTTTTTTACTTCCATGTTCCTTAAGGAAATGGAAGTATGGTGATGGCAAAAAAAATCGTGTTCGAGATTATTGCAGATTCTGATTGTACTACACTCAAAACATGAAAAAAAGTAGTTTTTCGGAAAGTGTCTGCGTGTGTGTCTGTAGATTTTTTTTGTATGGCAAACGATAACAGCTGCAAATTCAAACAGAATCAAATAATTTTTTGCATACAGCCCTGATTTGTAGAGTACTCATGACCTATTGTTTTTGGTGAAGATCGGTTGAGATAAAGGGGTAGTTTACCTGTAACGTTTTTTTTTACTTCCATGTTCCTCAAGGAAATGGAAGTATGGTGATGGCAAAAAAAATCGTGTTCGAGATTATTGCAGATTCTGATTGTACTACACTCAGAACATGAAAAAAAGTCATTTTTCGAAAAGTGTGTGTGTGTGTGTGTGTGTGTGGGGGGGGGGGAATTGTTTCTATGGCAAATGATAACAGCCGCAAATTCAAACAGAATCAAATGATTATTTGCATACAGCCCTAAATTGTAGATTTCTCAAGACCTATTGTTTTTGGTGAAGATCGGTTAAGGGAAAAGGGGTAGTTTACCTGTAACGTTTTATGTTTTAACAAGGGTATTTTCTATGGCAAACGATAACAGCAGCAAATTCAAACAGAATCAAATAATGGTTTGCATACAGCCCTGATTTGTGGAGTACTCAGGACCTATTGTTTTTTGTGAAGATCGGTTAAGGGAAAGGGGTAGTTTACCTGCAACGTTTTTTTATCAAGGGTCATTTTACTTCCATATTCCTTAAGGAATGGAAGTATGGTGATGGCAAAAAAAATCGTGTTCGAGATTATTGCAGATTCTGATTCTACTACACTCAAAACATGAAAAAAAGTCGTTTTCCGAAAAGTGTCTGTGTGTCTGTCTGTCTGTCTGTGTGTCTGTGTGTCTGTCTGTCTGTGTGTCTGTCTGTCTGTAGATTTTTTTTCTATGGCAAACGATAACTGCCGCAAATTCAAACAGAATCAAATAATTTTTTGCATACAGCCCGGTTTTGCAGAGTTCTCGCGACCTATTGTTTTTGGTGAAGATCGGTTGAGGGAAAGGGGTAGTTTACCTGCAACGGTTTTTTTTTAGCAAGGGAAATTTTGTTTGTTTGGCAAACGATAACAGCCGCAAATTCAAACAGAATCAAATAATGTTTCGCATACAGCCCTGAATTGTAGAGTTCTCAAGACCTATTGTTTTTGGTGAAGATCGGTTAAGGGAAAGGGGTAGTTTACCTGCAACGTTTTTTTAACAAGGGTATTTTATATGGCAAACGATAACAGCCGCAAATTCAAACAGAATCAAATAATGTTTTGCATACAGTCCTGATTTGTAGAGTACTCAAGACCTATTGTTTTTGGTGAAGATCGGTTAAGGGGAAGGGGTAGTTTACCTGCAACCTTTTACGTTTTATTTTCTATGGCAAACGATAACAGCCGCAAATTCAAACAGAATCAAATAATGTTTTGCATACAGCCCTGATTTGTAGAGTACTCAAGACCTATTGTTTTTGGTGAAGATCGGTTAAGGGGAAGGGGTAGTTTACCTGCAACGTTTTTTTATCAAGCGTATTTTCTATGGCAAACGATAACAGCCGCAAATTCAAACAGAATCAAATAATTTTTTGCATACAGCCCTGATTTGTAGAGTTCTCAAGACCTATTGTTTTTGGTGAAGATCGGTTAAGGGGAAGGGGTAGTTTACGAGCAACGTTTTTTTATCAAGCGTATTTTCTATGGCAAACGATAACAGCCGCAAATTCAAACAGAATCAAAAGATTATTTGCATACAGCCCTAAATTGTAGAGTTCTCAAGACCTGTTGTTTTTGGTGAAGATCGGTTGAGGGAAAGGGGTAGTTTACCAGCAACGTTTTTTTAACAAGGGTATTTTCTATGGCAAACGATAACAGCCGCAAATTCAAACAGAATCAAATAATGTTTTGCATACAGCCCTGATTTGTAGAGTACTCAAGACCTATTATTTTTGGTGAAGATCGGTTAAGGGGAAGGGGTAGTTTACCTGCAACGTTTTTTTATCAAGCGTATTTTCTATGGCAAACGATAACAGCCGCAAATTCAAACAGAATCAAATAATTTTTTGCATACGTCCCTGAATTGTAGAGGTCTCAATGACTTTCGATTTTGGTGAAGATCGGTTAAGGGGAAGGGGTAGTTTACCTGCAACCTTTTACGTTTTAACAAGAGTAAAGTACTTGAAAATTTATTTAAACTTTTTGAAACAATGGTAATTGTTAAAAATAAAATAATTTTGTTGCCAGGCAATAAAATTATAATTTTTTCATTTTAATGTAATATAATATTTTTCATTTAATACAGCAATAAAAAGGCAGGTAAGACACAGCCTGGCTGTTTGGCTGAAAATGATTTTAAATATAAATCTTAGAATATGGAAGTCATGTATGGTTCTCCATACCGATATTTTTTTATGGCAAACGATAACAGCCGTAAATTCAAACAGAATCAAAAGATTTTTTGCATACAGCCCTAAATTGTAGAGTTCTCAAGACCTATTGTTTTTGGTGAAGATCGGTTAAGGGAAAGGGGTAGTTTACCTACAACATTTTTTTAACAAGGTTATTTTCTATGGCAAACGATAACAGCCGCAAATTCAAACATAATCAAATAATTTTCTGCATACAGCCCTGGTTTGTAGAGTACTCAAGACCTTTTGTTTTTGGTGAAGATCGGTTGAGGGAAAGGGGTAGTTTACCTGCAACGTTTGTTATAAAGCGTATTTTCTATGGCAAACGATAACTGCCGCAAATTCAAACAGAATCAAATAAGTTTTTGCATACGTAAGTGAATTGTAGAGGACTCAAGGTCATTAGATTTTGGTGAAGATCGGTTAAGGGGACGGGGTAGTTTACCTGCAACGTTTTTTTAACAAGGGTATTTTCTATGGCAAACGATAACAGCCGCAAATTCAAACAGAATCAAATAATGTTTTGCATACAGGCCTGATTTGTAGAGTACTCAAGACCTGTTGTTTTTGGTGAAGATCGGTTAAGGGAAAGGGGTAGTTTACCTGTAACGTTTTATGTTTTAACAAGGGTATTTCCTATGGCAAACGATAACAGCCGCAAATTCAAACAGAATCAAAAGATTATTTGCATACAGCCCTAAATTGTATAGTTCTCAAGACTTGTGGTTTTTGGTGAAGATCGGTTGAGGGAAAGGGGTAGTTTACCTGCAACGTTTTTTTAACAAGGGTATTTTCTATGGCAAACGATAACAGCCGCAAATTCAAACAGAATCAAATAATGTTTTGCATACAGGCCTGATTTGTAGAGTACTCAAGACCTATTGTTTTTGGTGAAGATCGGTTAAGGGGAAGGGGTAGTTTACCTGCAACGTTTTTTTATCAAGCGTATTTTCTATGGCAAACGATAACTGCCGCAAATTCAAACAGAATCAAATAACTTTTTGCATACAGCCCTGATTTGTAGAGTACTCACGACCTATTGTTTTTGGTGAAGATCGGTTGAGGGAAAGGGGTAGTTTACCTGCAACGGTTTTTTTTTTATCAAGGGAAATTTTGTTTGTTTGGCAAACGATAACAGCCGCAAATTCAAACAGAATCAAATAATGTTTCGCATACAGCCCTGAATTGTAGAGTTCTCAAGATCTGTTGATTTTGGTGAAGATCGGTTAAGGGAAAGAGGTAGTTTACCTGTAACGTTTTCTGTTTTAACAAGGTTATTTTTTATGGCAAACGATAACAGCCGTAAATTCAAACAGAATCAAAAGATTTTTTGCATACAGCCCTAAATTGTAGAGTTCTCAAGACCTATTGTTTTTGGTGAAGATCGGTTAAGGGAAAGGGGTAGTTTACCTACAACGTTTTTTTAACAAGGTTATTTTCTATGGCAAACATAACAGCCGCAAATTCAAACATAATCAAATAATTTTCTGCATACAGCCCTGGTTTGTAGAGTACTCAAGACCTTTTGTTTTTGGTGAAGATCGGTTGAGGGAAAGGGGTAGTTTACCTGCAACGTTTGTTATAAAGCGTATTTTCTATGGCAAACGATAACTGCCGCAAATTCAAACAGAATCAAATAAGTTTTTGCATACGTAAGTGAATTGTAGAGCACTCAAGGCCATTAGATTTTGGTGAAGATCGGTTAAGGGGAAGGGGTAGTTTACCTGCAACCTTTTACGTTTTAACAAGAGTAAAGTACTTGAAAATTCATTTAAACTTTTTCAAACAATGGTAATTGTTAAAAATAAAATAATTTTGTTGCCAGGCAATAAAATTATAATTTTTTCATTTTAATGTAAATTATGTATATATTAGAAAATATATAGTGCTTGGCAGGCAAGCATATTTCAGATTATAAGTCTTAGAATATGGAAGTCATGTATGGTTCTCCATACCGATATTTTACTTCCATATTCCTTAAGGAATGGAAGTATGGTTATGGCAAAAAAAATCGTGTTCGAGATTATTGCAGATTCTGATTCTACTACACTCAAAACATGAAAAAAAGTCGTTTTCCGAAAAGTGTCTGTGTGTGTGTCTGTCTGTCTGTCTGTGTGTCTGTAGATTTTTTTTCTATGGCAAACGATAACTGCCGCAAATTCAAACAGAATCAAATAATTTTTTGCATACAGCCCTGATTTGTAGAGGACTCGCGACCTATTGTTTTTGGTGAAGATCGGTTGAGGGGAGGGGTAGTTTACCTGCAACGGTTTTTTTTTATCAAGGGAAATTTTTTTTTTTGGCAAACGATAACAGCCGCAAATTCAAACAGAATCAAATAATGTTTCGCATACAGCCCTGAATTGTAGAGTTCTCAAGACCTATTGTTTTTGGTGAAGATCGGTTAAGGGAAAGGGGTAGTTTACCTGTAACGTTTTATGTTTTAACAAGGGTATTTCCTATGGCAAACGATAACAGCCGCAAATTCAAACAGAATCAAAAGATTATTTGCATACAGCCCTAAATTGTAGAGTTCTCAAGACCTATTGTTTTTGGTGAAGATCGGTTGAGGGAAAGGGGTTGTTTACCTGCAACGTTTTTTTAACAAGGGTATTTTCTATGGCAAACGATAACAGCCGTAAATTCAAACAGAATCAAATAATGTTTTGCATACAGCCCTGATTTGTAGAGTACTCAAGACCTGTTGTTTTTGGTGAAGATGGTTGGGGGGGAAGGGGTAGTTTACCTGCAACATTTTTTTATCAAGCGTATTTTCTATGGCAAACGATAACAGCCGCAAATTGAAACAGAATCAAATAATTTTTTGCATACGTCCATGAATTGTAGAGGTCTTAATGACTTTCGATTTTGGTGAAGATCGGTTGAGGGAAAGGGGTAGCTTACCTGCAACGTTTTTTTAACAAGGGTATTTTCTATGGCAAACGATAACAGCCGCAAATTCAAACAGAATCAAATAATGTTTTGCATACAGCCCTGATTTGTAGAGTACTCAAGACCTATTGTTTTTGGTGAAGATCGGTTAAGGGGAAGGGGTAGTTTACCTGCAACGTTTTTTATCAAGCGTATTTTCTATGGCAAACGATAACTGCCGCAAATTCAAACAGAATCAAATAATTTTTTGCATACAGCCCTGATTTGTAGAGGACTGGCGACCTATTGTTTTTGGTGAAGATCGGTTGAGGGGAAGGGGTAGTTTACCTGCAACGGTTTTTTTTTTATCAAGGGAAATTTTTTTTTTGGCAAACGATAACAGCCGCAAATTCAAACAGAATCAAATAATGTTTCGCATACAGCCCTGAATTGTATAGTTCTCAAGACCTATTGTTTTTGGTGAAGATCGGTTAAGGGAAAGGGGTAGTTTTTCCTGTAACTTTTTATGTTTTAACAAGGGTATTTCCTATGGCAAACGATAACAGCCGCAAATTCAAACAGAATCAAAAGATTATTTGCATACAGCCCTAAATTGTAGAGTTCTCAAGACCTATTGTTTTTGGTGAAGTTCGGTTGAGGGAAAGGGGTAGTTTACCTGCAACGTTTTTTTAACAAGGGTATTTTCTACGGCAAACGATAACAGCCGCAAATTCAAACAGAATCAAATAATGTTTTGCATACAGCCCTGATTTGTAGAGTACTCAAGACCTATTGTTTTTGGTGAAGATCGGTTAAGGGAAAGGGGTAGTTTACCTGTAACGTTTTATGTTTTAACAAGGGTATTTCCTATGGCAAACGATAAGAGCCGCAAATTCAAACAGAATCAAAAGATTATTTGCATACAGCCCTAAATTGTAGAGTTCTCAAGACCTATTGTTTTTGGTGAAGATCGGTTGAGGGAAAGGGGTAGTTTACCTGCTACGTTTTTTTAACAATGGTATTTTCTATGGCAAACGATAACAGCCGCAAATTCAAACAGAATCAAATAATGTTTTGCATACAGCCCTGATTTGTAGAGTACTCAAGACCTATTGTTTTTGGTGAAGATCAGTTAAGGGAAAGGGGTAGTTTACCTGTAACGTTTTATGTTTTAACAAGGGTATTTCCTATGGCAAACGATAACAGCCGCAAATTCAAATAGAATCAAAAGATTATTTGCATACAGCCCTAAATTGTAGAGTTCTCAAGACCTATTGTTTTTGGTGAAGATCGGTTGAGGGAAAGGGGTAGTTTACCTGCAACGTTTTTTTAACAAGGGTATTTTCTATGGCAAACGATAACAGCCGTAAATTCAAACAGAATCAAATAATGTTTTGCATACAGCCCTGATTTGTAGAGTACTCAAGACCTGTTGTTTTTGGTGAAGATGGTTGGGGGGAAGGGGTAGTTTACCTGCAGCATTTTTTTATCAAGCGTATTTTCTATGGCAAACGATAACAGCCGCAAATTGAAACAGAATCAAATAATTTTTTGCATACGTCCATGAATTGTAGAGGTCTCAATGACTTTCGATTTTGGTGAAGATCGGTTGAGGGAAAGGGGTAGTTTACCTGCAACGTTTTTTTAACAAGGGTATTTTCTATGGCAAACGATAACAGCCGCAAATTCAAACAGAATCAAATAATGTTTTGCATACAGCCCTGATTTGTAGAGTACTCAAGACCTATTGTTTTTGGTGAAGATCGGTTAAGGGGAAGGGGTAGTTTACCTGCAACGTTTTTTATCAAGCGTATTTTCTATGGCAAACGATAACTGCCGCAAATTCAAACAGAATCAAATAATTTTTTGCATACAGCCCTGATTTGTAGAGGACTGGCGACCTATTGTTTTTGGTGAAGATCGGATGAGGGGAAGGGGTAGTTTACCTGCAACGGTTTTTTTTTTATCAAGGGAAATTTTTTTTTTTTGGCAAACGATAACAGCCGCAAATTCAAACAGAATCAAATAATGTTTCGCATACAGCCCTGAATTGTATAGTTCTCAAGACCTATTGTTTTTGGTGAAGATCGGTTAAGGGAAAGGGGTAGTTTTTCCTGTAACTTTTTATGTTTACCAAGGGTATTTCCTATGGCAAACGATAACAGCCGCAAATTCAAACAGAATCAAAAGATTATTTGCATACAGCCCTAAATTGTAGAGTTCTCAAGACCTATTGTTTTTGGTGAAGTTCGGTTGAGGGAAAGGGGTAGTTTACCTGCAACGTTTTTTTAACAAGGGTATTTTCTATGGCAAACGATAACAGCCGCAAATTCAAACAGAATCAAATAATGTTTTGCATACAGCCCTGATTTGTAGAGTACTCAAGACCTATTGTTTTTGGTGAAGATCGGTTAAGGGAAAGGGGTAGTTTACCTGTAACGTTTTATGTTTTAACAAGGGTATTTCCTATGGCAAACGATAACAGCCGCAAATTCAAACAGAATCAAAAGATTATTTGCATACAGCCCTAAATTGTAGAGTTCTCAAGACCTATTGTTTTTGGTGAAGATCGGTTGAGGGAAAGGGGTAGTTTACCTGCAAGGTTTTTTTAACAAGGGTATTTTCTATGGCAAACGATAACAGCCGCAAATTCAAACAGAATCAAATAATGTTTTGCATACAGCCCTGATTTGTAGAGTACTCAAGACCTATTGTTTTTGGTGAAGATCGGTTAATGGGAAGGGGTAGTTTACCTGCAACGTTTTTTATCAAGCGTATTTTCTATGGCAAACGATAACTGCCGCAAATTCAAACAGAATCAAATAATTTTTTGCATACAGCCCTGATTTGTAGAGTACTCGCGACCTATTGTTTTTGGTGAAGATCGGTTGAGGGGAAGGGGTAGTTTACCTGCAACGGTTTTTTTTATCAAGGGAAATTTTTTTTTGGGCAAACGATAACCGCAAGTTCAAACAGAATCAAATAATGTTTCGCATACAGCCCTGAATTGTAGAGTTCTCAAGACCTATTGTTTTTGGTGAAGATCGGTTAAGGGAAAGGGGTAGTTTACCTGTAACGTTTTATGTTTTAACAAGGGTATTTCCTATGGCAAACGATAACAGCCGCAAATTCAAACAGAATCAAATGATTATTTGCATACAGGCCTAAATTGTAGAGATCTCAAGACCTACTGTTTTTGGTGAAGATCGGTTAAGGGAAAGGGGTAGTTTACCTGCAACGTTTTTCTTATCAAGGGTAATTACTTCCATGTTCCTTAAGGAAATGGAAGTATGGTGATGGTAAAAAAAAAAATCGTGTTCGAGATTATTGCAGATTCTGATTGTACTACACTCAAAACATGAAAAAAGTCGTTTTTCGAAAAGTGTCTGTGTGTGTGTCTGTCTGTGTGTCTGTAGATTTTTTTTTCTATGGCAAACGATAACAGCCGCAAATTCAAACAGAATCAAATCATTTTTTGCATACAGCCCTGATTTGTAGAGTACTCGCGACCTATTGTTTTTGGTGAAGATCGGTTGAGGGAAAGGGGTAGTTTACCAGCACTTCCATATTCCTTAAGGAATGGAAGTATGGTGATTGCAAAAAAAATCGTGTTCGAGATTATTGCAGATTCTGATTCTACTACACTCAAAACATGAAAAAAAGTCGTTTTCCGAAAAGTGTCTGTGTGTCTGTCTGTCTGTGTGTCTGCCTGTCTGTGTGTCTGTAGATTTTTTACTTCCATATTCCTTAAGGAATGGAAGTATGGTGATGGCAAAAAAAATCGTGTTCGAGATTATTGCAGATTCTGATTCTACTACACTCAAAACATGAAAAGAAGTCGTTTTCCGAAAAGTGTCTGTGTGTCTGTCTGTGTGTCTGTCTGTCTGTCTGTAGATTTTTTTTCTATGGCAAACGATAACTGCCGCAAATTCAAACAGAATCAAATAATTTTTTGCATACAGCCCGGTTTTGCAGAGTTCTCGCGACCTATTGTTTTTGGTGAAGATCGGTTGAGGGAAAGGGGTAGTTTACCTGCAACGGTTTTTTTTTAGCAAGGGAAATTTTGTTTGTTTGGCAAACGATAACAGCCGCAAATTCAAACAGAATCAAATAATGTTTCGCATACAGCCCTGAATTGTAGAGTTCTCAAGACCTATTGTTTTTGGTGAAGATCGGTTAAGGGAAAGGGGTAGTTTACCTGTAACGTTTTATGTTTTAACAAGGGTATTTCCTATGGCAAACGATAACAGCCGCAAATTCAAACAGAATGAAAAGATTATTTGCATACAGCCCTAAATTGTAGAGTTCTCAATACCTTTTGTTTTTGGTGAAGATCGGTTAAGGGAAAGGGGTAGTTTACCTACAACGTTTTTTTAACAAGGGTATTTTCTATGGCAAACGATAACAGCCGCAAATTCAAACAGAATCAAATAATTTTCTGCATACAGCCCTGATTTGTAGAGTACTGAAGACCTATTGTTTTTGGTGAAGATCGGTTGAGGGGAAGGGGTAGTTTACCAGCAACGTTTTTTATCATGCGTATTTTCTATGGCAAACGACAACTGCCGCAAATTCAAACAGAATCAAATAATTTTTTGCATACAGCCCTGATTTGTAGAGTACTCGCGACCTATTGTTTTTGGTGAAGATCGGTTGAGGGGAAGGGGTAGTTTACCTGCAACGGTTTTTTTTATCAAGGGAAATTTTTTTTTTTTTGGCAAACGATAACAGCCGCAAATTCAAACAGAATCAAATAATGTTTCGCATACAGCCCTGAATTGTAGATTTCTCAAGATCTATTGTTTTTGGTGAAGATCGGTTGAGGGAAAGGGGTAGTTTACCTGCAACGTTTTTTTAACAAGGGTATTTTATATGGCAAACGATAACAGCCGCAAATTCAAACAGAATCAAATAATGTTTTGCATACAGTCCTGATTTGTAGAGTACTCAAGACCTATTGTTTTTGGTGAAGATCGGTTAAGGGGAAGGGGTAGTTTACCTGCAACCTTTTACGTTTTATTTTCTATGGCAAACGATAACAGCCGCAAATTCAAACAGAATCAAATAATGTTTTGCATACAGCCCTGATTTGTAGAGTACTCAAGACCTATTGTTTTTGGTGAAGATCGGTTAAGGGGAAGGGGTAGTTTACCTGCAACGTTTTTTTATCAAGCGTATTTTCTATGGCAAACGATAACAGCCGCAAATTCAAACAGAATCAAATAATTTTTTGCATACGTCCCTGAATTGTAGAGGTCTCAATGACTTTCGATTTTGGTGAAGATCGGTTAAGGGGAAGGGGTAGTTTACCTGCAACCTTTTACGTTTTAACAAGAGTAAAGTACTTGAAAATTTATTTAATCTTTTTGAAACAATGGTAATTGTTAAAAATAAAATAATTTTGTTGCCAGGCAATAAAATTATAATTTTTTCATTTTAATGTAATATAATATTTTTCATTTAATACAGCAATAAAAAGGCAGGTAAGACACAGCCTGGCTGTTTGGCTGAAAATGATTTTAAATATAAATCTTAGAATATGGAAGTCATGTATGGTTCTCCATACCGATATTTTTCTATGGCAAACGATAACTGCCGCAAATTCAAACAGAATCAAATAATTTTCTGCATACAGCCCTGATTTGTAGAGGACTCGCGACCTATTGTTTTTGGTGAAGTTCGGTTGAGGGGAAGGGGTAGTTTACCTGCAACGGTTTTTTTTTATCAAGGGAAATTTTTTTTTTGGCAAACGATAACAGCCGCAAATTCAAACAGAATCAAATTATGTTTCGCATACAGTCCTGAATTGTAGAGTTCTCAAGACCTATTGTTTTTGGTGAAGATCGGTTAAGGGAAAGGGGTAGTTTACCTGTAACTTTTTATGTTTTAACAAGGGTATTTCCTATGGCAAACGATAACAGCCGCAAATTCAAACAGAATCAAAAGATTATTTGCATACAGCCCTAAATTGTAGAGTTCTCAAGACCTATGGTTTTTGGTGAAGATCGGTTAAGGGAAAGGGGTAGTTTACCTGCAACGTTTTTTATCAAGCGTATTTTCTATGGCAAACGATAACTGCCGCAAATTCAAACAGAATCAAATAATTTTGTGCATACAGCACTGATTTGTAGAGTACTCGCGACCTATTGTTTTTGGTGAAGATCGGTTGAGGGGAAGGGGTAGTTTACCTGCAACGGTTTTTTTATCAAGGGAATTTTTTTTTTGGGCAAACGATAACAGCCGCAAATTCAAACAGAATCAAATAATGTTTCGCATACAGCCCTGAATTGTAGAGTTCTCAAGACCTATTGTTTTTGGTGAAGATCGGTTAAGGGAAAGGGGTAGTTTACCTGTAACGTTTTATGTTTTAACAAGGGTATTTCCTATGGCAAACGATAACAGCCGCAAATTCAAACAGAATCAAATGATTATTTGCATACAGGCCTAAATTGTAGAGATCTCAAGACTTACTGTTTTTGGTGAAGATCGGTTAAGGGAAAGGGGTAGTTTACCTGCAACGTTTTTCTTATCAAGGGTAATTACTTCCATGTTCCTTAAGGAAATGGAAGTATGGTGATGGCAAAAAAAAATCGTGTTCGAGATTATTGCAGATTCTGATTGTACTACACTCAAAACATGAAAAAAGTCGTTTTTCGAAAAGTGTCTGTGTGTGTGTCTGCCTGTGTGTCTGTAGATTTTTTTTCTATGGCAAACGATAACAGCCGCAAATTCAAACAGAATCAAATCATTTTTTGCATACAGCCCTGATTTGTAGAGTACTCGCGACCTATTGTTTTTGGTGAAGATCGGTTGAGGGAAAGGGGTAGTTTACCAGCACTTCCATATTCCTTAAGGAATGGAAGTATGGTGATGGCAAAAAAAATCGTGTTCGAGATGATTGCAGATTCTGATTCTACTACACTCAAAACATGAAAAAAAGTCGTTTTCCGAAAAGTGTCTGTGTGTGTGTCTGTGTGTCTGTCTGTCTGTGTGTCTGTCTGTCTGTGTGTCTGTAGATTTTTTTTCTATGGCAAACGATAACTACCGCAAATTCAAACAGAATCAAATAATTTTCTGCATACAGCCCTGATTTGTAGAGGACTCGCGACCTATTGTTTTTGGTGAAGTTCGGTTGAGGGGAAGGGGTAGTTTACCTGCAACGGGTTTTTTTATCAAGGGAAATTTTTTTTTTTTTGGCTAACGATAACAGCCGCAAATTCAAACAGAATCAAATTATGTTTCGCATACAGCCCTGAATTGTAGAGTTCTCAAGACCTATTGTTTTTGGTGAAGATCGGTTAAGGGAAAGGGGTAGTTTACCTGTAACGTTTTATGTTTTAACAAGGGTATTTCCTATGGCAAACGATAACAGCCGCAAATTCAAACAGAATCAAATGATTATTTGCATACAGGCCTAAATTGTAGAGATCTCAAGACCTACTGTTTTTGGTGAAGATCGGTTAAGGGAAAGGGGTAGTTTACCTGCAACGTTTTTCTTATCAAGGGTAATTACTTCCATGTTCCTTAAGGAAATGGAAGTATGGTGATGGTAAAAAAAAAAATCGTGTTCGAGATTATTGCAGATTCTGATTGTACTACACTCAAAACATGAAAAAAGTCGTTTTTCGAAAAGTGTCTGTGTGTGTGTCTGTCTGTGTGTCTGTAGATTTTTTTTCTATGGCAAACGATAACAGCCGCAAATTCAAACAGAATCAAATCATTTTTTGCATACAGCCCTGATTTGTAGAGTACTCGCGACCTATTGTTTTTGGTGAAGATCGGTTGAGGGAAAGGGGTAGTTTACCAGCACTTCCATATTCCTTAAGGAATGGAAGTATGGTGATTGCAAAAAAAATCGTGTTCGAGATTATTGCAGATTCTGATTCTACTACACTCAAAACATGAAAAAAAGTCGTTTTCCGAAAAGTGTCTGTGTGTCTGCCTGTCTGTGTGTCTGTAGATTTTTTACTTCCATATTCCTTAAGGAATGGAAGTATGGTGATGGCAAAAAAAATCGTGTTCGAGATTATTGCAGATTCTGATTCTACTACACTCAAAACATGAAAAGAAGTCGTTTTCCGAAAAGTGTCTGTGTGTCTGTCTGTGTGTCTGTCTGTCTGTCTGTAGATTTTTTTTCTATGGCAAACGATAACTGCCGCAAATTCAAACAGAATCAAATAATTTTTTGCATACAGCCCGGTTTTGCAGAGTTCTCGCGACCTATTGTTTTTGGTGAAGATCGGTTGAGGGAAAGGGGTAGTTTACCTGCAACGGTTTTTTTTTAGCAAGGGAAATTTTGTTTGTTTGGCAAACGATAACAGCCGCAAATTCAAACAGAATCAAATAATGTTTCGCATACAGCCCTGAATTGTAGAGTTCTCAAGACCTATTGTTTTTGGTGAAGATCGGTTAAGGGAAAGGGGTAGTTTACCTGTAACGTTTTATGTTTTAACAAGGGTATTTCCTATGGCAAACGATAACAGCCGCAAATTCAAACAGAATGAAAAGATTATTTGCATACAGCCCTAAATTGTAGAGTTCTCAATACCTTTTGTTTTTGGTGAAGATCGGTTAAGGGAAAGGGGTAGTTTACCTACAACGTTTTTTTAACAAGGGTATTTTCTATGGCAAACGATAACAGCCGCAAATTCAAACAGAATCAAATAATTTTCTGCATACAGCCCTGATTTGTAGAGTACTGAAGATCTATTGTTTTTGGTGAAGATCGGTTGAGGGGAAGGGGTAGTTTACCAGCAACGTTTTTTATCATGCGTATTTTCTATGGCAAACGACAACTGCCGCAAATTCAAACAGAATCAAATAATTTTTTGCATACAGCCCTGATTTGTAGAGTACTCGCGACCTATTGTTTTTGGTGAAGATCGGTTGAGGGGAAGGGGTAGTTTACCTGCAACGGTTTTTTTTATCAAGGGAAATTTTTTTTTTTTTGGCAAACGATAACAGCCGCAAATTCAAACAGAATCAAATAATGTTTCGCATACAGCCCTGAATTGTAGATTTCTCAAGATCTATTGTTTTTGGTGAAGATCGGTTGAGGGAAAGGGGTAGTTTACCTGCAACGTTTTTTTAACAAGGGTATTTTATATGGCAAACGATAACAGCCGCAAATTCAAACAGAATCAAATAATGTTTTGCATACAGTCCTGATTTGTAGAGTACTCAAGACCTATTGTTTTTGGTGAAGATCGGTTAAGGGGAAGGGGTAGTTTACCTGCAACCTTTTACGTTTTATTTTCTATGGCAAACGATAACAGCCGCAAATTCAAACAGAATCAAATAATGTTTTGCATACAGCCCTGATTTGTAGAGTACTCGCGACCTATTGTTTTTGGTGAAGATCGGTTGAGGGAAAGGGGTAGTTTACCAGCACTTCCATATTCCTTAAGGAATGGAAGTATGGTGATGGCAAAAAAAATCGTGTTCGAGATGATTGCAGATTCTGATTCTACTACACTCAAAACATGAAAAAAAGTCGTTTTCCGAAAAGTGTCTGTGTGTGTGTCTGTGTGTCTGTCTGTCTGTGTGTCTGTCTGTCTGTGTGTCTGTAGATTTTTTTTCTATGGCAAACGATAACTACCGCAAATTCAAACAGAATCAAATAATTTTCTGCATACAGCCCTGATTTGTAGAGGACTCGCGACCTATTGTTTTTGGTGAAGTTCGGTTGAGGGGAAGGGGTAGTTTACCTGCAACGGGTTTTTTTATCAAGGGAAATTTTTTTTTTTTTTGGCTAACGATAACAGCCGCAAATTCAAACAGAATCAAATTATGTTTCGCATACAGCCCTGAATTGTAGAGTTCTCAAGACCTATTGTTTTTGGTGAAGATCGGTTAAGGGAAAGGGGTAGTTTACCTGTAACGTTTTATGTTTTAACAAGGGTATTTCCTATGGCAAACGATAACAGCCGCAAATTCAAACAGAATCAAATGATTATTTGCATACAGGCCTAAATTGTAGAGATCTCAAGACCTACTGTTTTTGGTGAAGATCGGTTAAGGGAAAGGGGTAGTTTACCTGCAACGTTTTTCTTATCAAGGGTAATTACTTCCATGTTCCTTAAGGAAATGGAAGTATGGTGATGGTAAAAAAAAAAATCGTGTTCGAGATTATTGCAGATTCTGATTGTACTACACTCAAAACATGAAAAAAGTCGTTTTTCGAAAAGTGTCTGTGTGTGTGTCTGTCTGTGTGTCTGTAGATTTTTTTTCTATGGCAAACGATAACAGCCGCAAATTCAAACAGAATCAAATCATTTTTTGCATACAGCCCTGATTTGTAGAGTACTCGCGACCTATTGTTTTTGGTGAAGATCGGTTGAGGGAAAGGGGTAGTTTACCAGCACTTCCATATTCCTTAAGGAATGGAAGTATGGTGATTGCAAAAAAAATCGTGTTCGAGATTATTGCAGATTCTGATTCTACTACACTCAAAACATGAAAAAAAGTCGTTTTCCGAAAAGTGTCTGTGTGTCTGTCTGTCTGTGTGTCTGCCTGTCTGTGTGTCTGTAGATTTTTTACTTCCATATTCCTTAAGGAATGGAAGTATGGTGATGGCAAAAAAAATCGTGTTCGAGATTATTGCAGATTCTGATTCTACTACACTCAAAACATGAAAAGAAGTCGTTTTCCGAAAAGTGTCTGTGTGTCTGTCTGTGTGTCTGTCTGTCTGTCTGTAGATTTTTTTTCTATGGCAAACGATAACTGCCGCAAATTCAAACAGAATCAAATAATTTTTTGCATACAGCCCGGTTTTGCAGAGTTCTCGCGACCTATTGTTTTTGGTGAAGATCGGTTGAGGGAAAGGGGTAGTTTACCTGCAACGGTTTTTTTTTAGCAAGGGAAATTTTGTTTGTTTGGCAAACGATAACAGCCGCAAATTCAAACAGAATCAAATAATGTTTCGCATACAGCCCTGAATTGTAGAGTTCTCAAGACCTATTGTTTTTGGTGAAGATCGGTTAAGGGAAAGGGGTAGTTTACCTGTAACGTTTTATGTTTTAACAAGGGTATTTCCTATGGCAAACGATAACAGCCGCAAATTCAAACAGAATGAAAAGATTATTTGCATACAGCCCTAAATTGTAGAGTTCTCAATACCTTTTGTTTTTGGTGAAGATCGGTTAAGGGAAAGGGGTAGTTTACCTACAACGTTTTTTTAACAAGGGTATTTTCTATGGCAAACGATAACAGCCGCAAATTCAAACAGAATCAAATAATTTTCTGCATACAGCCCTGATTTGTAGAGTACTGAAGACCTATTGTTTTTGGTGAAGATCGGTTGAGGGGAAGGGGTAGTTTACCAGCAACGTTTTTTATCATGCGTATTTTCTATGGCAAACGACAACTGCCGCAAATTCAAACAGAATCAAATAATTTTTTGCATACAGCCCTGATTTGTAGAGTACTCGCGACCTATTGTTTTTGGTGAAGATCGGTTGAGGGGAAGGGGTAGTTTACCTGCAACGGTTTTTTTTATCAAGGGAAATTTTTTTTTTTTTGGCAAACGATAACAGCCGCAAATTCAAACAGAATCAAATAATGTTTCGCATACAGCCCTGAATTGTAGATTTCTCAAGATCTGTTGTTTTTGGTGAAGATCGGTTGAGGGAAAGGGGTAGTTTACCTGCAACGTTTTTTTAACAAGGGTATTTTATATGGCAAACGATAACAGCCGCAAATTCAAACAGAATCAAATAATGTTTTGCATACAGTCCTGATTTGTAGAGTACTCAAGACCTATTGTTTTTGGTGAAGATCGGTTAAGGGGAAGGGGTAGTTTACCTGCAACCTTTTACGTTTTATTTTCTATGGCAAACGATAACAGCCGCAAATTCAAACAGAATCAAATAATGTTTTGCATACAGCCCTGATTTGTAGAGTACTCAAGACCTATTGTTTTTGGTGAAGATCGGTTAAGGGGAAGGGGTAGTTTACCTGCAACGTTTTTTTATCAAGCGTATTTTCTATGGCAAACGATAACAGCCGCAAATTCAAACAGAATCAAATAATTTTTTGCATACGTCCCTGAATTGTAGAGGTCTCAATGACTTTCGATTTTGGTGAAGATCGGTTAAGGGGAAGGGGTAGTTTACCTGCAACCTTTTACGTTTTAACAAGAGTAAAGTACTTGAAAATTTATTTAATCTTTTTGAAACAATGGTAATTGTTAAAAATAAAATAATTTTGTTGCCAGGCAATAAAATTATAATTTTTTCATTTTAATGTAATATAATATTTTTCATTTAATACAGCAATAAAAAGGCAGGTAAGACACAGCCTGGCTGTTTGGCTGAAAATGATTTTAAATATAAATCTTAGAATATGGAAGTCATGTATGGTTCTCCATACCGATATTTTTCTATGGCAAACGATAACTGCCGCAAATTCAAACAGAATCAAATAATTTTCTGCATACAGCCCTGATTTGTAGAGGACTCGCGACCTATTGTTTTTGGTGAAGTTCGGTTGAGGGGAAGGGGTAGTTTACCTGCAACGGTTTTTTTTTATCAAGGGAAATTTTTTTTTTGGCAAACGATAACAGCCGCAAATTCAAACAGAATCAAATTATGTTTCGCATACAGTCCTGAATTGTAGAGTTCTCAAGACCTATTGTTTTTGGTGAAGATCGGTTAAGGGAAAGGGGTAGTTTACCTGTAACTTTTTATGTTTTAACAAGGGTATTTCCTATGGCAAACGATAACAGCCGCAAATTCAAACAGAATCAAAAGATTATTTGCATACAGCCCTAAATTGTAGAGTTCTCAAGACCTATGGTTTTTGGTGAAGATCGGTTAAGGGAAAGGGGTAGTTTACCTGCAACGTTTTTTATCAAGCGTATTTTCTATGGCAAACGATAACTGCCGCAAATTCAAACAGAATCAAATAATTTTGTGCATACAGCACTGATTTGTAGAGTACTCGCGACCTATTGTTTTTGGTGAAGATCGGTTGAGGGGAAGGGGTAGTTTACCTGCAACGGTTTTTTTATCAAGGGAATTTTTTTTTTGGGCAAACGATAACAGCCGCAAATTCAAACAGAATCAAATAATGTTTCGCATACAGCCCTGAATTGTAGAGTTCTCAAGACCTATTGTTTTTGGTGAAGATCGGTTAAGGGAAAGGGGTAGTTTACCTGTAACGTTTTATGTTTTAACAAGGGTATTTCCTATGGCAAACGATAACAGCCGCAAATTCAAACAGAATCAAATGATTATTTGCATACAGGCCTAAATTGTAGAGATCTCAAGACTTACTGTTTTTGGTGAAGATCGGTTAAGGGAAAGGGGTAGTTTACCTGCAACGTTTTTCTTATCAAGGGTAATTACTTCCATGTTCCTTAAGGAAATGGAAGTATGGTGATGGCAAAAAAAAATCGTGTTCGAGATTATTGCAGATTCTGATTGTACTACACTCAAAACATGAAAAAAGTCGTTTTTCGAAAAGTGTCTGTGTGTGTGTCTGCCTGTGTGTCTGTAGATTTTTTTTCTATGGCAAACGATAACAGCCGCAAATTCAAACAGAATCAAATCATTTTTTGCATACAGCCCTGATTTGTAGAGTACTCGCGACCTATTGTTTTTGGTGAAGATCGGTTGAGGGAAAGGGGTAGTTTACCAGCACTTCCATATTCCTTAAGGAATGGAAGTATGGTGATGGCAAAAAAAATCGTGTTCGAGATGATTGCAGATTCTGATTCTACTACACTCAAAACATGAAAAAAAGTCGTTTTCCGAAAAGTGTCTGTGTGTGTGTCTGTGTGTCTGTCTGTCTGTGTGTCTGTCTGTCTGTGTGTCTGTAGATTTTTTTTCTATGGCAAACGATAACTACCGCAAATTCAAACAGAATCAAATAATTTTCTGCATACAGCCCTGATTTGTAGAGGACTCGCGACCTATTGTTTTTGGTGAAGTTCGGTTGAGGGGAAGGGGTAGTTTACCTGCAACGGGTTTTTTTATCAAGGGAAATTTTTTTTTTTTTGGCTAACGATAACAGCCGCAAATTCAAACAGAATCAAATTATGTTTCGCATACAGCCCTGAATTGTAGAGTTCTCAAGACCTATTGTTTTTGGTGAAGATCGGTTAAGGGAAAGGGGTAGTTTACCTGTAACTTTTTATGTTTTAACAAGGGTATTTCCAATGGCAAACGATAACAGCCGCAAATTCAAACAGAATCAAAAGATTATTTGCACACAGCCCTAAATTGTAGAGTTCTCAAGACCTATTGTTTTTGGTGAAGATCGGTTAAGGGAAAGGGGTAGTTTACCTACAACGTTTTTTTAACAAGGGTATTTTCTATGGCAAACGATAACAGCCGCAAATTCAAACAGAATCAAATAATTTTCTGCATACCGCCCTGATTTGTAGAGTACTCAAGACCTATTGTTTTTGGTGAAGATCGGTTGAGGGGAAGGGGTAGTTTACCTGCAACGGTTTTTTTTATCAAGGGAAATTTTTTTTTTGGCAAACGATAACAGCCGCAAATTCAAACAGAATCAAATAATGTTTCGCATACAGGCCTAAATTGTAGAGATCTCAAGACCTACTGTTTTTGGTGAATATCGGTTAAGGGAAAGGGGTAGTTTACCTGCAACGTTTTTCTTATCAAGGGTAATTACTTCCATGTTCCTTAAGGAAATGGAAGTATGGTGATGGCACAAAAAATCGTGTTCGAGATTATTGCAGATTCTGATTGTACTACACTCAAAACATGAAAAAAGTCGTTTTTCGAAAAGTGTCTGTGTGTGCGTGTGTCTGTAGATTTTTTTTCTATGGCAAACGATAACAGCCGCAAATTCAAACAGAATCAAATCATTTTTTGCATACAGCCCTGATTTGTAGAGTACTCGCGACCTATTGTTTTTGGTGAAGATCGGTTAAGGGAAAGGGGTAGTTTACCTGTAACTTTTTATGTTTTAACAAGGGTATTTCCAATGAAAAACGATAACAGCCGCAAATTCAAACAGAATCAAAAGATTATTTGCATACAGCCCTAAATTGTAGAGTTCTCAAGACCTATTGTTTTTGGTGAAGATCGGTTAAGGGAAAGGGGTAGTTTACCTACAACGTTTTTTTAACAAGGGTATTTTCTATGGCAAACGATAACAGCCGCAAATTCAAACAGAATCAAATAATTTTCTGCATACCGCCCTGATTTGTAGAGTACTCAAGACCTATTGTTTTTGGTGAAGATCGGTTGAGGGGAAGGGGTAGTTTACCTGCAACGTTTTTTATCAAGCGTATTTTCTATGGCAAACGATAACTGCCGCAAATTCAAACAGAATCAAATAATTTTTTGCATACAGCACTGATTTGTAGAGTACTCGCGACCTATTGTTTTTGGTGAAGATCGGTTGAGGGGAAGGGGTAGTTTACCTGCAACGGTTTTTTTTATCAAGGGAAATTTTTTTTTGGCAAACGATAACAGCCGCAAATTCAAACAGAATCAAATAATGTTTCGCATACAGCCCTAAATTGTAGAGATCTCAAGACCTACTGTTTTTGGTGAATATCGGTTAAGGGAAAGGGGTAGTTTACCTGCAACGTTTTTCTTATCAAGGGTAATTACTTCCATGTTCCTTAAGGAAATGGAAGTATGGTGATGGCAAAAAAAATCGTGTTCGAGATTATTGCAGATTCTGATTGTACTACACTCAAAACATGAAAAAAGTCGTTTTACTTCCATATTCCTTAAGGAATGGAAGTATGGTGATGGCAAAAAAAATCGTGTTCGAGATTATTGCAGATTCTGATTCTACTACACTCAAAACATGAAAAAAAAGTCGTTTTCCGAAAAGTGTCTGTGTGTGTGTCTGTCTGTCTGTGTGTCTGTCTGTCTGTCTGTAGATTTTTTTTCTATGGCAAACGATAACTGCCGCAAATTCAAACAGAATCAAATAATTTTTTGCATGCAGCCCTGATTTGCAGAGTACTCGCGACCTATTGTTTTTGGTGAAGATCGGTTGAGGGAAAGGGGTAGTTTACCTGCAACGGTTTTTTTTTACCAAGGGTAATTTTGTTTGTTTGGCAAACGATAACAGCCGCAAATTCAAACAGAATCAAAAGATTATTTGCATACAGCCCTAAATTGTAGAGTTCTCAAGATCTGTTGATTTTGGTGAAGATCGGTTAAGGGAAAGGGGTAGTTTACCTGTAACGTTTTATGTTTTAACAAGGGTATTTCCTATGGCAAACGATAACAGCCGCAAATTCAAACAGAATCAAAAGATTATTTGCATACAGCCCTAAATTGTAGAGTTCTCAAGACCTGTTGTCTTTGGTGAAGTTCGGTTGAGGGAAAGGGGTAGTTTACCTGTAACGTTTTATGTTTTAACAAGGGTATTTCCTATGGCAAACGATAACAGCCGCAAATTCAAACAGAATCAAAAGATTATTTGCATACGGCCCTAAATTGTAGAGTTCTCAAGACCTATTGTTTTTGGTGAAGATCGGTTGAGGGAAAGGGGTAGTTTACCTGCAACGTTTTTTTAACAAGGGTATTTTCTATGGCAAACGATAACAGCCGCAAATTCAAACAGAATCAAATAATGTTTTGCATACAGTCCTGATTTGTAGAGTACTCAAGACCTATTGTTTTTGGTGAAGATCGGTTAAGGGGAAGGGGTAGTTTACCTGCAACCTTTTACGTTTTATTTTCTATGGCAAACGATAACAGCCGCAAATTCAAACAGAATCAAATAATGTTTTGCATACAGCCCTGATTTGTAGAGTACTCAAGACCTATTGTTTTTGGTGAAGATCGGTTAAGGGGAAGGGGTAGTTTACCTGCAACGTTTTTTTATCAAGCGTATTTTCTATGGCAAACGATAACAGCCGCAAATTCAAACAGAATCAAATAATTTTTTGCATACGTCCCTGAATTGTAGAGGTCTCAATGACTTTCGATTTTGGTGAAGATCGGTTAAGGGGAAGGGGTAGTTTACCTGCAACCTTTTACGTTTTAACAAGAGTAAAGTACTTGAAAATTTATTTAAACTTTTTGAAACAATGGTAATTGTTAAAAATAAAATAATTTTGTTGCCAGGCAATAAAATTATAATTTTTTCATTTTAATGTAATATAATATTTTTCATTTAATACAGCAATAAAAAGGCAGGTAAGACACAGCCTGGCTGTTTGGCTGAAAATGATTTTAAATATAAATCTTAGAATATGGAAGTCATGTATGGTTCTCCATACCGATATTTTTCTATGGCAAACGATAACTGCCGCAAATTCAAACAGAATCAAATAATTTTCTGCATACAGCCCTGATTTGTAGAGGACTCGCGACCTATTGTTTTTGGTGAAGTTCGGTTGAGGGGAAGGGGTAGTTTACCTGCAACGGTTTTTTTTTATCAAGGGAAATTTTTTTTTTGGCAAACGATAACAGCCGCAAATTCAAACAGAATCAAATTATGTTTCGCATACAGTCCTGAATTGTAGAGTTCTCAAGACCTATTGTTTTTGGTGAAGATCGGTTAAGGGAAAGGGGTAGTTTACCTGTAACTTTTTATGTTTTAACAAGGGTATTTCCTATGGCAAACGATAACAGCCGCAAATTCAAACAGAATCAAAAGATTATTTGCATACAGCCCTAAATTGTAGAGTTCTCAAGACCTATGGTTTTTGGTGAAGATCGGTTAAGGGAAAGGGGTAGTTTACCTGCAACGTTTTTTATCAAGCGTATTTTCTATGGCAAACGATAACTGCCGCAAATTCAAACAGAATCAAATAATTTTGTGCATACAGCACTGATTTGTAGAGTACTCGCGACCTATTGTTTTTGGTGAAGATCGGTTGAGGGGAAGGGGTAGTTTACCTGCAACGGTTTTTTTATCAAGGGAAATTTTTTTTTTGGGCAAACGATAACAGCCGCAAATTCAAACAGAATCAAATAATGTTTCGCATACAGCCCTGAATTGTAGAGTTCTCAAGACCTATTGTTTTTGGTGAAGATCGGTTAAGGGAAAGGGGTAGTTTACCTGTAACGTTTTATGTTTTAACAAGGGTATTTCCTATGGCAAACGATAACAGCCGCAAATTCAAACAGAATCAAATGATTATTTGCATACAGGCCTAAATTGTAGAGATCTCAAGACCTACTGTTTTTGGTGAAGATCGGTTAAGGGAAAGGGGTAGTTTACCTGCAACGTTTTTCTTATCAAGGGTAATTACTTCCATGTTCCTTAAGGAAATGGAAGTATGGTGATGGCAAAAAAAAATCGTGTTCGAGATTATTGCAGATTCTGATTGTACTACACTCAAAACATGAAAAAAAGTCGTTTTTCGAAAAGTGTCTGTGTGTGTGTCTGCCTGTGTGTCTGTAGATTTTTTTTCTATGGCAAACGATAACAGCCGCAAATTCAAACAGAATCAAATCATTTTTTGCATACAGCCCTGATTTGTAGAGTACTCGCGACCTATTGTTTTTGGTGAAGATCGGTTGAGGGAAAGGGGTAGTTTACCAGCACTTCCATATTCCTTAAGGAATGGAAGTATGGTGATGGCAAAAAAAATCGTGTTCGAGATGATTGCAGATTCTGATTCTACTACACTCAAAACATGAAAAAAAGTCGTTTTCCGAAAAGTGTCTGTGTGTCTGTCTGTCTGTGTGTCTGTCTGTCTGTGTGTCTGTAGATTTTTTTTCTATGGCAAACGATAACTACCGCAAATTCAAACAGAATCAAATAATTTTCTGCATACAGCCCTGATTTGTAGAGGACTCGCGACCTATTGTTTTTGGTGAAGTTCGGTTGAGGGGAAGGGGTAGTTTACCTGCAACGGGTTTTTTTTATCAAGGGAAATTTTTTTTTTTTGGCTAACGATAACAGCCGCAAATTCAAACAGAATCAAATTATGTTTCGCATACAGCCCTGAATTGTAGAGTTCTCAAGACCTATTGTTTTTGGTGAAGATCGGTTAAGGGAAAGGGGTAGTTTACCTGTAACTTTTTATGTTTTAACAAGGGTATTTCCAATGGCAAACGATAACAGCCGCAAATTCAAACAGAATCAAAAGATTATTTGCATACAGCCCTAAATTGTAGAGTTCTCAAGACCTATTGTTTTTGGTGAAGATCGGTTAAGGGAAAGGGGTAGTTTACCTACAACGTTTTTTTAACAAGGGTATTTTCTATGGCAAACGATAACAGCCGCAAATTCAAACAGAATCAAATAATTTTCTGCATACCGCCCTGATTTGTAGAGTACTCAAGACCTATTGTTTTTGGTGAAGATCGGTTGAGGGGAAGGGGTAGTTTACCTGCAACGGTTTTTTTTTATCAAGGGAAATTTTTTTTTTGGCAAACGATAACAGCCGCAAATTCAAACAGAATCAAATAATGTTTCGCATACAGGCCTAAATTGTAGAGATCTCAAGACCTACTGTTTTTGGTGAATATCGGTTAAGGGAAAGGGGTAGTTTACCTGCAACGTTTTTCTTATCAAGGGTAATTACTTCCATGTTCCTTAAGGAAATGGAAGTATGGTGATGGCACAAAAAATCGTGTTCGAGATTATTGCAGATTCTGATTGTACTACACTCAAAACATGAAAAAAGTCGTTTTTCGAAAAGTGTCTGTGTGTGCGTGTGTCTGTAGATTTTTTTTCTATGGCAAACGATAACAGCCGCAAATTCAAACAGAATCAAATCATTTTTTGCATACAGCCCTGATTTGTAGAGTACTCGCGACCTATTGTTTTTGGTGAAGATCGGTTAAGGGAAAGGGGTAGTTTACCTGTAACTTTTTATGTTTTAACAAGGGTATTTCCAATGAAAAACGATAACAGCCGCAAATTCAAACAGAATCAAAAGATTATTTGCATACAGCCCTAAATTGTAGAGTTCTCAAGACCTATTGTTTTGGTGAAGATCGGTTAAGGGAAAGGGGTAGTTTACCTACAACGTTTTTTTAACAAGGGTATTTTCTATGGCAAACGATAACAGCCGCAAATTCAAACAGAATCAAATAATTTTCTGCATACCGCCCTGATTTGTAGAGTACTCAAGACCTATTGTTTTTGGTGAAGATCGGTTGAGGGGAAGGGGTAGTTTACCTGCAACGTTTTTTATCAAGCGTATTTTCTATGGCAAACGATAACTGCCGCAAATTCAAACAGAATCAAATAATTTTTTGCATACAGCACTGATTTGTAGAGTACTCGCGACCTATTGTTTTTGGTGAAGATCGGTTGAGGGGAAGGGGTAGTTTACCTGCAACGGTTTTTTTTATCAAGGGAAATTTTTTTTTTGGCAAACGATAACAGCCGCAAATTCAAACAGAATCAAATAATGTTTCGCATACAGGCCTAAATTGTAGAGATCTCAAGACCTACTGTTTTTGGTGAATATCGGTTAAGGGAAAGGGGTAGTTTACCTGCAACGTTTTTCTTATCAAGGGTAATTACTTCCATGTTCCTTAAGGAAATGGAAGTATGGTGATGGCAAAAAAAATCGTGTTCGAGATTATTGCAGATTCTGATTGTACTACACTCAAAACATGAAAAAAGTCGTTTTACTTCCATATTCCTTAAGGAATGGAAGTATGGTGATGGCAAAAAAAATCGTGTTCGAGATTATTGCAGATTCTGATTCTACTGCACTCAAAACATGAAAAAAAGTCGTTTTCCGAAAAGTGTCTGTGTGTGTGTCTGTCTGTCTGTGTGTCTGTCTGTCTGTCTGTAGATTTTTTTTCTATGGCAAACGATAACTGCCGCAAATTCAAACAGAATCAAATAATTTTTTGCATGCAGCCCTGATTTGCAGAGTACTCGCGACCTATTGTTTTTGGTGAAGATCGGTTGAGGGAAAGGGGTAGTTTACCTGCAACGGTTTTTTTTTAGCAAGGGTAATTTTGTTTGTTTGGCAAACGATAACAGCCGCAAATTCAAACAGAATCAAAAGATTATTTGCATACAGCCCTAAATTGTAGAGTTCTCAAGACCTGTTGTCTTTGGTGAAGTTCGGTTGAGGGAAAGGGGTAGTTTACCTGTAACGTTTTATGTTTTAACAAGGGTATTTCCTATGGCAAACGATAACAGCCGCAAATTCAAACAGAATCAAAAGATTATTTGCATACGGCCCTAAATTGTAGAGTTCTCAAGACCTATTGTTTTTGGTGAAGATCGGTTGAGGGAAAGGGGTAGTTTACCTGCAACGTTTTTTTAACAAGGGTATTTTCTATGGCAAACGATAACAGCCGCAAATTCAAACAGAATCAAATAATGTTTTGCATACAGTCCTGATTTGTAGAGTACTCAAGACCTATTGTTTTTGGTGAAGATCGGTTAAGGGGAAGGGGTAGTTTACCTGCAACCTTTTACGTTTTATTTTCTATGGCAAACGATAACAGCCGCAAATTCAAACAGAATCAAATAATGTTTTGCATACAGCCCTGATTTGTAGAGTACTCAAGACCTATTGTTTTTGGTGAAGATCGGTTAAGGGGAAGGGGTAGTTTACCTGCAACGTTTTTTTATCAAGCGTATTTTCTATGGCAAACGATAACAGCCGCAAATTCAAACAGAATCAAATAATTTTTTGCATACGTCCCTGAATTGTAGAGGTCTCAATGACTTTCGATTTTGGTGAAGATCGGTTAAGGGGAAGGGGTAGTTTACCTGCAACCTTTTACGTTTTAACAAGAGTAAAGTACTTGAAAATTTATTTAAACTTTTTGAAACAATGGTAATTGTTAAAAATAAAATAATTTTGTTGCCAGGCAATAAAATTATAATTTTTTCATTTTAATGTAATATAATATTTTTCATTTAATACAGCAATAAAAAGGCAGGTAAGACACAGCCTGGCTGTTTGGCTGAAAATGATTTTAAATATAAATCTTAGAATATGGAAGTCATGTATGGTTCTCCATACCGATATTTTTCTATGGCAAACGATAACTGCCGCAAATTCAAACAGAATCAAATAATTTTCTGCATACAGCCCTGATTTGTAGAGGACTCGCGACCTATTGTTTTTGGTGAAGTTCGGTTGAGGGGAAGGGGTAGTTTACCTGCAACGGTTTTTTTTTATCAAGGGAAATTTTTTTTTTGGCAAACGATAACAGCCGCAAATTCAAACAGAATCAAATTATGTTTCGCATACAGTCCTGAATTGTAGAGTTCTCAAGACCTATTGTTTTTGGTGAAGATCGGTTAAGGGAAAGGGGTAGTTTACCTGTAACTTTTTATGTTTTAACAAGGGTATTTCCTATGGCAAACGATAACAGCCGCAAATTCAAACAGAATCAAAAGATTATTTGCATACAGCCCTAAATTGTAGAGTTCTCAAGACCTATGGTTTTTGGTGAAGATCGGTTAAGGGAAAGGGGTAGTTTACCTGCAACGTTTTTTATCAAGCGTATTTTCTATGGCAAACGATAACTGCCGCAAATTCAAACAGAATCAAATAATTTTGTGCATACAGCACTGATTTGTAGAGTACTCGCGACCTATTGTTTTTGGTGAAGATCGGTTGAGGGGAAGGGGTAGTTTACCTGCAACGGTTTTTTTATCAAGGGAAATTTTTTTTTTGGGCAAACGATAACAGCCGCAAATTCAAACAGAATCAAATAATGTTTCGCATACAGCCCTGAATTGTAGAGTTCTCAAGACCTATTGTTTTTGGTGAAGATCGGTTAAGGGAAAGGGGTAGTTTACCTGTAACGTTTTATGTTTTAACAAGGGTATTTCCTATGGCAAACGATAACAGCCGCAAATTCAAACAGAATCAAATGATTATTTGCATACAGGCCTAAATTGTAGAGATCTCAAGACCTACTGTTTTTGGTGAAGATCGGTTAAGGGAAAGGGGTAGTTTACCTGCAACGTTTTTCTTATCAAGGGTAATTACTTCCATGTTCCTTAAGGAAATGGAAGTATGGTGATGGCAAAAAAAAATCGTGTTCGAGATTATTGCAGATTCTGATTGTACTACACTCAAAACATGAAAAAAGTCGTTTTTCGAAAAGTGTCTGTGTGTGTGTCTGCCTGTGTGTCTGTAGATTTTTTTTCTATGGCAAACGATAACAGCCGCAAATTCAAACAGAATCAAATAATTTTTTGCATACAGCCCTGATTTGTAGAGTACTCGCGACCTATTGTTTTTGGTGAAGATCGGTTGAGGGAAAGGGGTAGTTTACCAGCACTTCCATATTCCTTAAGGAATGGAAGTATGGTGATGGCAAAAAAAATCGTGTTCGAGATGATTGCAGATTCTGATTCTACTACACTCAAAACATGAAAAAAAGTCGTTTTCCGAAAAGTGTCTGTGTGTGTGTCTGTGTGTCTGTCTGTCTGTGTGTCTGTCTGTCTGTGTGTCTGTAGATTTTTTTTCTATGGCAAACGATAACTACCGCAAATTCAAACAGAATCAAATAATTTTCTGCATACAGCCCTGATTTGTAGAGGACTCGCGACCTATTGTTTTTGGTGAAGTTCGGTTGAGGGGAAGGGGTAGTTTACCTGCAACGGGTTTTTTTATCAAGGGAAATTTTTTTTTTTTTGGCTAACGATAACAGCCGCAAATTCAAACAGAATCAAATTATGTTTCGCATACAGCCCTGAATTGTAGAGTTCTCAAGACCTATTGTTTTTGGTGAAGATCGGTTAAGGGAAAGGGGTAGTTTACCTGTAACTTTTTATGTTTTAACAAGGGTATTTCCAATGGCAAACGATAACAGCCGCAAATTCAAACAGAATCAAAAGATTATTTGCATACAGCCCTAAATTGTAGAGTTCTCAAGACCTATTGTTTTTGGTGAAGATCGGTTAAGGGAAAGGGGTAGTTTACCTACAACGTTTTTTTAACAAGGGTATTTTCTATGGCAAACGATAACAGCCGCAAATTCAAACAGAATCAAATAATTTTCTGCATACCGCCCTGATTTGTAGAGTACTCAAGACCTATTGTTTTTGGTGAAGATTGGTTGAGGGGAAGGGGTAGTTTACCTGCAACGGTTTTTTTTATCAAGGGAAATTTTTTTTTTGGCAAACGATAACAGCCGCAAATTCAAACAGAATCAAATAATGTTTCGCATACAGGCCTAAATTGTAGAGATCTCAAGACCTACTGTTTTTGGTGAATATCGGTTAAGGGAAAGGGGTAGTTTACCTGCAACGTTTTTCTTATCAAGGGTAATTACTTCCATGTTCCTTAAGGAAATGGAAGTATGGTGATGGCAAAAAAAATCGTGTTCGAGATTATTGCAGATTCTGATTGTACTACACTCAAAACATGAAAAAAGTCGTTTTACTTCCATATTCCTTAAGGAATGGAAGTATGGTGATGGCAAAAAAAATCGTGTTCGAGATTATTGCAGATTCTGATTCTACTACACTCAAAACATGAAAAAAAGTCGTTTTCCGAAAAGTGTCTGTGTGTGTGTCTGTCTGTCTGTGTGTCTGTCTGTCTGTCTGTAGATTTTTTTTCTATGGCAAACGATAACTGCCGCAAATTCAAACAGAATCAAATAATTTTTTGCATGCAGCCCTGATTTGCAGAGTACTCGCGACCTATTGTTTTTGGTGAAGATCGGTTGAGGGAAAGGGGTAGTTTACCTGCAACGGTTTTTTTTTAGCAAGGGTAATTTTGTTTGTTTGGCAAACGATAACAGCCGCAAATTCAAACAGAATCAAATAATGTTTCGCATACAGCCCTAAATTGTAGAGTTCTCAAGATCTGTTGATTTTGGTGAAGATCGGTTAAGGGAAAGGGGTAGTTTACCTGTAACGTTTTATGTTTTAACAAGGGTATTTCCTATGGCAAACGATAACAGCCGCAAATTCAAACAGAATCAAAAGATTATTTGCATACAGCCCTAAATTGTAGAGTTCTCAAGACCTGTTGTCTTTGGTGAAGTTCGGTTGAGGGAAAGGGGTAGTTTACCTGTAACGTTTTATGTTTTAACAAGGGTATTTCCTATGGCAAACGATAACAGCCGCAAATTCAAACAGAATCAAAAGATTATTTGCATACGGCCCTAAATTGTAGAGTTCTCAAGACCTATTGTTTTTGGTGAAGATCGGTTGAGGGAAAGGGGTAGTTTACCTGCAACGTTTTTTTAACAAGGGTATTTTCTATGGCAAACGATAACAGCCGCTAATTCAAACAGAATCAAATAATGTTTTGCATGCAGCCCTGATTTGCAGGGTACTCGCGACCTTTTGTTTTTGGTGAAGATCGGTTGAGGGAAAGGAGTAGTTTACCTGCAACGGTTTTTTTTTAGCAAGGGTAATTTTGTTTGTTTGGCAAACGATAACAGCCGCAAATTCAAACAGAATCAAATAATGTTTCGCATACAGCCCTGAATTGTAGAGTTCACATGATCTGTTGATTTTGGTGAAGATCGGTTAAGGGAAAGGGGTAGTTTACCTGTAACGTTTTATGTTTTAACAAGGGTATTTCCTATGGCAAACGATAAGAGCCGCAAATTCAAACAGAATCAAAAGATTATTTGCATACAGCCCTAAATTGTAGAGTTCTCAAGACCTATTGTTTTTGGTGAAGTTCGGTTGAGGGAAAGGGGTAGTTTACCTGCAACGTTTTTTAAACAAGGGTATTTTCTATGGCAAACGATAACAGCCGCAAATTCAAACAGAATCAAATAATGTTTCGCATACATGCTGAATTGTAGAGTTCTCAAGACCTATTGTTTTTGGTGAAGCTCGGTTAAGGGAAAGGGGTAGTTTACCTGTAACGTTTTATGTTTTAACAAGGGTATTTCCTATGGCAAACGATAACAGCCGCAAATTCAAACAGAATCAAAAGATTATTTGCATACAGCCCTAAATTGTGGAGTTCTCAAGACCTATTGTTTTTGGTGAAGATCGGTTAAGGAAAAGGGGTAGTTTACCTACAACGTTTTTTTAACAAGGGTATTTTCTATGGCAAACGATAACAGCCGCAAGTTCAAACAGAATCAAATAATTTTTTGCATGCAGCCCTGATTTGTAGAGTACTCAAGATCTATTGTTTTTGGTGAAGATCGGTTAAGGGGAAGGGGTAGTTTACCTGCAACGTTTTTTTATCAAGCGTATTTTCTATGGCAAACGATAACAGCCGCAAATTCAAACAGAATCAAATAATTTTTTGCATACGTCCCTGAATTGTAGAGATCTGAATGACTTTCGATTTTGGTGAAGATCGGTTAAGGGGAAGGGGTAGTTTACCTGCAAACTTTTACGTTTTAACAAGAGTAAAGTACTTGAAAATTTATTTAAACTTTTTGAAACAATGGTAATTGTTAAAAATAAAATAATTTTGTTGCCAGGCAATAAAATTATAATTTTTTCATTTTAATGTAATATAATATTTTTCTTTTAATACAGCAATAAAAAGGCAGGTAAGACACAGCCTGGCTGTTTGGCTGAAAATGATTTTAAATATAAATCTTAGAATATGGAAGTCATGTAAGGTTCTCCATACCGATATTTTCGAAAAGTGTCTGTGTGTGCGTGTGTCTGTAGATTTTTTTTCTATGGCAAACGATAACAGCCGCAAATTCAAACAGAATCAAATCATTTTTTGCATACAGCCCTGATTTGTAGAGTACTCGCGACCTATTGTTTTTGGTGAAGATGGGTTGAGGGAAAGGGGTAGTTTACCAGCAACGGTTTTTTTTTATCAAGGGTAATTTTGTTTGTTTGGCAAACGATAACAGCCGCAAATTCAAACAGAATCAAATAATGTTTCGCATACAGCCCTGAATTGTAGAGTTCTCAAGATCTGTTGATTTTGGTAAAGATCGGTTAAGGGAAAGGGGTAGTTTACCTGCAACGTTTTATGTTTTAAAAGGGTATTTTCTATGGCAAACGATAGGAGCCGCAAATTCAAACAGAATCAAATAAGTTTTTGCATACAGCCCTGATTTCTTAAGTACTAAAGACCTATTGTTTTTGGTGAACATCGTTTAAGGGAAAGGGGTAGTTTACCTGCCACATTTTTTGTTTTATCAAGGGTATTTTGTATGGCAAACGATAACAGCCGCAAATTCAAACAAAATCATATAATATTTTACATACAGCCCTGAATTGTAGAGTTCTCAAGACCTATCGTTTTTGGTGAAGATCCGTTAATGGAAAGGGGTAGTTTACCAGCAACGGTTTTTTATCAAGGGTAAACATATTCCTTAAGGAATGGAAGTATGGTGATGGCAGAAAAAATCGTGTTCGAGATTATTGCAGATTCTGATTCTACTACACTCAAAACATGAAAAAAAGTCGTTTTCCGAAAAGTGTCTGTCTGTGTGTCTGTCTGTCTGTCTGTCTATAGATTTTTTTTATGGCAAACGATAACTGCCGCAAATTCAAACAGAATCAAATAATTTTTTGCATACAGCCCTGAATTGTTGTGTACTCAAGTCCTATTGTTTTTGGAGAAGATCGGTTATGGGAAAGGGGTAGTTTACCTGCAACATTTTATGTTTTAACAAGGGTAATTTTTTCTATGGCAAACGATAACTGCTGTAAATTCTAAGAGAATCAAATAATGTTTTGCATACAGCCATGAATTGTAGAGTTCTCAAGACCTATTGTTTTTGGTGAAGATCGGTTAAGGGGAAAGGGTAGTTTACCGGCAACGTTTTATGTTTGAAAAGAGTATTTTCTATGGCAAACGATAAGAGCCGCAAATTCAAACAGAATCAAATAAGTTTTTGCATACAGCCCCTGATTTGTAGAGTACTCAAGACTTGGGTTTTGGTGAAGATCGGTTAAAGGAATAGGGTAGTTTACCTGCAACATTTTATGTTTTAACAAGGGTAATTTTTTTTATGACAAACGATAACTGCCGTACATTAAAACAGAATCAACTACTCTTCTGCATACCTTTTTGAATTATACAGAACTCAAGGTCTGTTGATTTTGTTGAAGATCGGTTAAGGGAAAGGGGTAGTTTACCGGCAACTTTTTTTTTAATCAATGGTAATTATTTTCTATGGCAAACGATAACAGCCGCAAATTCAAACAGAATCAAATAATTTTTTGCATACGTCCCTGAATTGTAGAGATCTGAATGACTTTCGATTTTGGTGAAGATCGGTTAAGGGGAAGGGGTAGTTTACCTGCAAACTTTTACGTTTTAACAAGAGTAAAGTACTTGAAAATTTATTTAAACTTTTTGAAACAATGGTAATTGTTAAAAATAAAATAATTTTGTTGCCAGGCAATAAAATTATAATTTTTTCATTTTAATGTAATATAATATTTTTCTTTTAATACAGCAATAAAAAGGCAGGTAAGACACAGCCTGGCTGTTTGGCTGAAAATGATTTTAAATATAAATCTTAGAATATGGAAGTCATGTAAGGTTCTCCATACCGATATTTTCGAAAAGTGTCTGTGTGTGCGTGTGTCTGTAGATTTTTTTTCTATGGCAAACGATAACAGCCGCAAATTCAAACAGAATCAAATCATTTTTTGCATACAGCCCTGATTTGTAGAGTACTCGCGACCTATTGTTTTTGGTGAAGATGGGTTGAGGGAAAGGGGTAGTTTACCAGCAACGGTTTTTTTTTATCAAGGGTAATTTTGTTTGTTTGGCAAACGATAACAGCCGCAAATTCAAACAGAATCAAATAATGTTTCGCATACAGCCCTGAATTGTAGAGTTCTCAAGATCTGTTGATTTTGGTAAAGATCGGTTAAGGGAAAGGGGTAGTTTACCTGCAACGTTTTATGTTTTAAAAGGGTATTTTCTATGGCAAACGATAGGAGCCGCAAATTCAAACAGAATCAAATAAGTTTTTGCATACAGCCCTGATTTCTTAAGTACTAAAGACCTATTGTTTTTGGTGAACATCGTTTAAGGGAAAGGGGTAGTTTACCTGCCACATTTTTTGTTTTATCAAGGGTATTTTGTATGGCAAACGATAACAGCCGCAAATTCAAACAAAATCATATAATATTTTACATACAGCCCTGAATTGTAGAGTTCTCAAGACCTATCGTTTTTGGTGAAGATCCGTTAATGGAAAGGGGTAGTTTACCAGCAACGGTTTTTTATCAAGGGTAAACATATTCCTTAAGGAATGGAAGTATGGTGATGGCAGAAAAAATCGTGTTCGAGATTATTGCAGATTCTGATTCTACTACACTCAAAACATGAAAAAAAGTCGTTTTCCGAAAAGTGTCTGTCTGTGTGTCTGTCTGTCTGTCTGTCTATAGATTTTTTTTATGGCAAACGATAACTGCCGCAAATTCAAACAGAATCAAATAATTTTTTGCATACAGCCCTGAATTGTTGTGTACTCAAGTCCTATTGTTTTTGGAGAAGATCGGTTATGGGAAAGGGGTAGTTTACCTGCAACATTTTATGTTTTAACAAGGGTAATTTTTTCTATGGCAAACGATAACTGCTGTAAATTCTAAGAGAATCAAATAATGTTTTGCATACAGCCATGAATTGTAGAGTTCTCAAGACCTATTGTTTTTGGTGAAGATCGGTTAAGGGGAAAGGGTAGTTTACCGGCAACGTTTTATGTTTGAAAAGAGTATTTTCTATGGCAAACGATAAGAGCCGCAAATTCAAACAGAATCAAATAAGTTTTTGCATACAGCCCCTGATTTGTAGAGTACTCAAGACTTGGGTTTTGGTGAAGATCGGTTAAAGGAATAGGGTAGTTTACCTGCAACATTTTATGTTTTAACAAGGGTAATTTTTTTTATGACAAACGATAACTGCCGTACATTAAAACAGAATCAACTACTCTTCTGCATACCTTTTTGAATTATACAGAACTCAAGGTCTGTTGATTTTGTTGAAGATCGGTTAAGGGAAAGGGGTAGTTTACCGGCAACTTTTTTTTTAATCAATGGTAATTATTTTCTATGGCAAACGATAACAGCCGCAAATTCAAACAGAATCAAATAATTTTTTGCATACAGCCCTGATTTGTAGAGTACTCAAGACCTATTGTTTTTGGTGAAGATCGGTTAAGGGGATGGGGTAGTTTACCAGCTACGGTTTCTTTTCAATCAAGGGTAATTTTTTTCTATGGCAAACGATAAGAGCCGCAAATTCAAACAGAATCAAATAAGTTTTTCCATACAGCCCTGAATTGTAGAGTACTCAAGACCTATTGTTTTTAGTGAAGATCGATTAAGGGAAAGGGGTAGTTTACCAGAAAAATTTTATATTTTAACAAGGGTATTTTCTATGGCAAACGATAAGAGCCGCAAATTCAAACAGAATCAAATACTTTTTTGCATACACCTCTGATTTGTAGAGTACTCAAGACCCGTAGTTTTTGGTGAAGATCGGTTAACGGGAAGGGGTAGTTCACCAGTAACGTTTTTCTTATCAAGGGTAATTTTTTCCAATGGCAAATGATAACAGCCGCAAATTCACACAGAATCAAATTATGGTTTGCATACAGCCCTGAATTGTAGAGTTCTCAAGACCTGCTGGTTTTGGTGTATCAGTTAAGGGAATAGGGTAGTTTACCTCAAACATTTTATGTTTTAACAAGGGTAATTTTTTCTATGACGAACGATAACTGCCGTACATTCAAACCGAATCAACTACTCTTTTGCATACCTTTTTGAGTTATACAGAACTCAAGGTCTGTTGAGTTTGTTGAAGATCGGTTAATGGAAAGGGGTAGTTTACCGGCAACGTTTTATATTTTAACAAGGGTATTTACTATGGCAAACGATAAGAGCCACAAATTAAAACAGAATCAAATAATGTTTTGCATACAGCCCTGAATTGTAGAGGCCTGAAGGTCTATTGATTTTGGTGAAGATCGGTTAAGAGAACGGGGTAGTTTACCAACAACGTTTTATGTTTTAACAAGAGTAATTGTTTCTATGACGAACGATAACTGCCGCACGTTCAAACAGAATCAAATATTTTTTTGCATGCATCCCTGAATTAATATCCCTAAGATTTATATTTAAAATCATATTCGAAATGAAATATTACCATAGAAACTACTTCTTTCTATTGCTTCAGCCTTAACCACAGTACTGTGGTCACTAACGTATACCATCTCACGTTTTCGCACTCGATTTTCACTGATGATGGCAGTCGATGGCATTGCCAAAACGTCTGGATTTGCAGAAAACATTGGACTACAGCTAAACAGCCCAGGAAGGAATTTTAACAAAGAACTACTTCTTTGGTGCCGATAACGTGGCACACATATACAAAATTCTACCCTCGCCAAACAACTATTTTCATTAATAGAAAATTGCCCCCACCCCGTTCACCTAACCTCTTCCTTTATAGATATTTCATCTACGTTTCTACAGTGGATTATTATGAGCTTCTTATTAGGATACATTATTTATCAAAATTAAGTACTTTACTCTTGTTAAAACATAAAATGTTGCAGGTAAAATACCCCTTTCTCTTAACCGATCTTCACCAAAATCAAAAGAACTTCATTCCTCTACAATTCAGGTATGCATGCAACAAAATATTTGATTCTGTTTGAATGTGCGACAGTTATCATTCGTCATATAATCAATTACCCTTGTTAAAACATAAAATGTTGCAGGTAAACTACCCCATTCTCTTAACGAACGAACGATAACTGCCGCACATTCAAACAGAATCAAATAATATTTTCCATGCATCCCTGAATTGTAGAGGATTAAAGGCATGTTGATTTTGGTGAAGATCAGTTAAGAGAAAGGGGTAGTTTACCTGCAACATTTTATGATGTAACAATAGAAATACTTTCATGACGAACGATAACTGGCGTAAATTCAAACAGAATCAAATAATTTTTTACATATGTGCCTGAGTTATAGAAGACTCAAGGACTTTTGATTTTGGTGAAGATCGGTTACGGGGAAAGGGCAGTTTACCAGAAACATTATTTGTTGTAACGAGAGTAAAGTACTAAATTTTGATAAATAAAATTTCCTGATAAGATTTTAATAATCCACTGTAGAAACGTAGATGAGATATCTAAGAATGAAGAGGATAGGTGAAAGGGGTGGGGTAATTTTCTATAAATGAAAATTATAGTTGAAGGGGGAGGGGAGAATTTTTTATGTGTAATACATTATCGGCAACAAAGAAGTAGTTCTTTGTTAAAATTCCTTCCTGGGCTGTTTAGCCGTAGTCCAATGTTTTCTGCAAAACCAAACTTTTCGGCAGTGCCATCGACTTCCATCTCAGTGAAAATCGAGTGCGAAAACGTGAGGTGGTATACGTTAGTGACCACAGTACTGTGGTTTAAGGCTGAAGCAATAAGTAGAAAGAAGTAGTTTCTATGGTAATATTTCATTTCGAATATCATTTTAAATATAAATCTTAGAACAAGGAAGTCATGTATGGTTCTCCATACCGATATTTTACTTCCATGTTCCTTAAGGAAATGGAAGTATGGTGATGGCAAAAAAAATCGTGTGCGAGTTTATTGCAGATTCTGATTGTATTACACTCAAAACATGAAAAAAAGTCATTTTTCGAAAAGTGTGTGTGTGTGTGTGTGTGTGTGCGCGCGCGCACGTGTATCTGTCTATTGTGTGTCTGTAGATTTTTTCTATGGCAAACGATAACAGCTGTAAATTCAAACAGAATCAAATAATTTTTTGCATACAGCCCTGATTTGTAGAGTACTCAAGAACTTATTTTTTTTTGTGAAGATCGGTTATGGGAAAGGGGTAGTTTACCTGGGACGGTTTTTTTTAATCAAGGGTAATTTGTTTCTATGGCAAACGATAACAGCCGCAAATTCAAACAGAATCTACTACTCTTTTGCATACAGTCCTGAATTGTACAGTACTCAAGACATTTTGTTTTGGTGAAGATCGGTTAAGGGAAAGGGGTAGTATACCTGCAACGTTTTATGTTTTAAAAAGAGTATTTTCTATGGCAAACGATAACAGCCGCAAATTCAAACAGAATCAAATGATTATTTGCATACAACCCTAAATTGCAGAGTTCTCAAGACCTATTGTTATTAGTGAAGATCGGTTAAGGGAAAGGGGTAGTTTACCTTCGTTTTTTTTATCAAGGGTAATTTCTTTTTTGGCAAACGATAACAGCCGCAAATTCAAACAGAATCTACTACTCTTTTGCATACAGCCCTGAATTATACAGTACTCAAGACATATTGTTTTTGGTGAAGATCGGTTAAGGGAAAGGGGTAGTATACCTGCAACGTTTTATGTTTTAAAAAGGGTATTTTCTATGGCAAATGATAACAGCCGCAAATTCAAACAGAATCAAATAATGTTTTGCATACAGTCCTGAATTGTAGAGTTCTCAAGACCTTTTGGTTTTGGTCAAGATCGGTTAAGGTAATAGGGTAGTTTACCTGCAACATTTTATGTTTTAACAAGGGTAATTTTTTCTATGACGAATGATAACTGACGTAAATTCAAACAGAATCAACTACTCTTTTGCATACCGTTTTCAATTATGCAGAACTCAAGGTCTGTTGATTTTGTTGAAGATCGGTTAAGGGAAAGGGGTAGTTTACCTGCAACGTTTTAAATTTTAACAAGGGTATTTCCTATGGCAAACGATAAGAGCCGCACATTCAAACAGAATCAAATAATTTTTTGCATACAGCCCTGAATTGTAGAGTACTCAAGCCCTATTGTTTAGGGTGAAGCTCGGTTAAGGGAAAGGGGTAGTTTACCTGCAACGTTTTTTTTAGGAAGGGTGTTTTTTTTCTATGACAAACGATAGCCGCAAATTCAAACAGAATCAAATAATGTTTTGCATAAAGCCCTGTATTGTAGAGTTCTCAAGACCTATTGGTGTTGGTGAAGATTGGTTAAGGGATAGGGGTAGTTTACCTGCAACATTTTATGTTTTAACAAGGGTAATTTTTTATATGACGAACGATAACTGCCACAAATTCAAACAGAATCGACTACGTTTTTGCATATCTTTTTGAATTAAAGAGAACTCAAGGTCTGTTGATTTTGTTGAAGATCGGTTAAGGGAAAGGGGTAGTTTACCAGCAACATTTTATGTTTTAAGAAGGGTAATTTTTTTTACGAAAGATAACTGCCGTAAATTCATAGAGAATCAAATGATTTTTTGCATAAGTTCCTGTATTGTAGAGAACGCAATTTTTCATGAAGATCGGTTAAGGGAAAGGGGTAGTTTATCTGCAACATTTTATGTTGTAACTAGAGAAATGTTTTCTTAACGAACGATAAACTGTCGCACATTCAAACAGAATCAAATATTTTTTTTGCATGTAGCCCTGAATTGTAGAGGACTGATGGTCTATTGATTTTGGTGAAGATCAGTTAATAGAAAGGGGTAGTTTACCTGCAACGTTTTATGTGTTAACAAGAGTAAAGTACTTAATTTTGATAAATAATGTATCCTAATAAGAAGCTCATAATGATCCACTGTAGAAACGTAGATGAAATATCTATAAATGAAGAGGTTAGGTGAACGGGGTGGGGGTAATTTTCTATTAATGAAAATTATAGTTGATTGGGGAGGGGAGAATTTTTTATGTGTACTACGTTATCGGCACCAAAGAAGTAGTTCTTGGCTAAAATTCCTTCCCGGGCTGTTTAGCTGTAGTCCTGTGTTTTCTGCAAAACCAGACTTTTCGGCAGTCCATTGACTGCCATCATCAGTGAAAATTGAGTGCGAAAACGTGAGGTAGTATACTTAGTGACCACAGTACCGTGGTTAAGGCTGAAGCAATAAGTAGAAAGAAGTAGTTTCTATGGTAATATTTCATTTCGAATATGATTTCAAATATAAATCTTAGAACATGGAAGTTATGTATCGTTCTCCATACCGATATTTTCTATGGTAAACGATAACAGCCGCAAATTCAAACAGAATCAAATAATGTTTTGCATACAGCCCTGATTTGTAGAGTTCTCAAGACGTGTTGGTTTTGGTGGAGATCTGTTAAGGGAATAGGGTAGTTTACCTGCAACATTTTATGTTTTAACAAGGGTAATTTTACTTCCATGTTCCTTAAGGAAATGGAAGTATGGTGATGGCAAAAAAAATCGTGTTCGAGAGTATTGTAGATTCTGATTGTACTACACTCAAAACATGAAAAAAAGTTTTTCGAAAAGTGTCTTTGTGTCAATAGATTTTTTTCTATGGCAAACGATAACAGCTGCAAATTCAAACAGAATCAAATAATTTTTTGCATGCAGCCCTGAATTTTAGAGTACTCAAGACCTGTTTTGTTTGGTGAAGATCGGTTAAGGGAAAGGGGTAGTTTACCTGCAACGTTTTTTTTTTACCAAGGGTAATTTTTTTCTATGGCAAACAATAGCCGCAAATTCAAACAGAATTAGATAATGTTTTGGATACAGCCCTGAATTGTAGAGTTCTCAAGATCTGTTGGTTTTGGCGAAGATCGGTTATGGGAAAGGGGTAGTTTACCTGCCACCTTTAATGTTTTAACAAGAGTATTTGTTTCTATGACGAACGATAACTGCTGCACATTCAAACAGAATCAAATAATGTTTTGCATGCTTCCCTGAATTGTAGAGGACTCAAGACCTATTGATTTTGATGAAGATCAGTTAAGAGAAAGGGGTAGTTTACCTGCAACGTTTTATGTGATAACAAGGTTAATTTTGTCTATGATGAACGATAACTGCCGTAAATTCAATCATAATCAAATAATTTTTTGCATACGTCCCTAAATTGTAGAGAACGCAAAGCCTGTTGATTTTGGTGAAGATCGGTTATGGGGAAAGGGTTGTTTACCTGAAACATTTTTTGTTGTAACAAGAGTAAAGTACTTAATTTTGATAAATAATGTATCCTGATAAGAAGATCTTAGTAATCCACTGTAGAAACGTAGATGAAATATCTATAAATGAAGAGGCTAGTTGAACAGGGTGGGGGTAATTTTCTATAAATGAAAATTATAGTTGAAGGGTGGGGATAATTTTTATGTGTACTACGTTATCGGCAACAAAGTAGTAGTTTGTTGTTAAAATTCCTTCCCGGTCTGTTTGACCGTAGTCCAATGTTTTCTGCAAAACCAGACGTTTCCGCAGTGCCGTCGACTGCCATCATCAGTGAAAAGTGAGTGCGATAATGTGTGGTGGTATACATTAGTGACCCCAATAGTGTGGTTAAGGCTGAAGCAATAAGTGGAAAGTAGTAGTTTCTATGGAAACATTTTGAATATGATTTAAATATAAATCTTAGAACATGGAAGTCATGTATGGTTCTCCATACCGATATTTAATTATACTTAGGGACATAATTTTGGAATCATAATAGTCAATAAAGATTCAATTGTTTCTCTTATAAGATGAATTATTGTCATACAATCAATAACAAAATCAAAACTGCATTCATTGTCTCACTATTTTCAGCATTCATGCTAAGACTAACAAATTGTATTTTACTTTCTCCTTCATTTGTACACTTGTCATGTGCTTATATAAAATAAATTTAGTAAATAAGTATTGTCATTTGTATTCAGTAGTTGTATGTTCAGTCATCATTTATATTCCTTGCAGCTGAAGGTGCGTTTTTGCATATTTCAGGGTATCAAAAAAAAAAAAATCAAAAGAAATCAATCAATCGAAACCTCATGACAAAACCATTACAGTTTATTATCAAGTATGGATAATTGCAATCAATAATTTGATCACCTTGTTGCTCACTATACTATTTGACCTGTGTAAGTCTTAGTTAAGGTAGGTTATCAGCAGGTGTTTGATAACATTTTGTTTGCAACAGGCACATAAATAGTGTTTGAGAGTGCAGGTGGGTGGAAATTCAAAACACAGAAAAATCAGAACTAAAAACTATATGTTTTCACTTATTTATTATTATTAGCCTATTATTATTATTATTATGTAATTTATGAAAGTTTATCCACAACTGTTGGTTTTCATTAAAATTGATGATATAATCATACTGTTTTTTTGTACACACATCATTTGCATAGTATTTATTTAATTGTGTGGTATCTGCATTTATTTACCTGTAAATGGTAAGAGGCGTTTATATGGCACTTATTACAGTATTACAATTATATATACTTAACTAGAAAGATACAGGTATTTTCTAGTACGAGTGTGCACTCATATATAGCTACAGGCTCTTAAAACTACTGGCTGTGTTGATTCTTGCTTACTGTAGAGTAAGCCTGACTTCGGTCTACCTGTCACCTCAGTAATTAAAATTGCGATGTGTACATTTTTTGGTTAAGTTGAAACGTTATACATTAAGCAATTCTGTTGATACAGTCGTGATAATTACAGGATTGAATGTGATATCTTACACATTCCAAAAGACTCAAAACTATTAAGCAGCATCTCTTTCCATGTCAGTAAATCAGTTACTATGATGTTCTGTTGATATTGTTTTTACTTCCATGTTCCATAAGGAAATGGAAGTATGGTCATGGCGAAAAAAATCTTGTTCGAGATAATGGTAGATTCTGATTGTACTACCATCAAAACATGAAAGAAAGTAATTTTTCGAAAATTGTCTGTGTGTCTGTCTGTCTTTGTGTGTAGAATTTTTTCTATGGCAAACGATAACAGCTGCAAATTCAAACAGAATCAAATAATTTTTTGCATACAGTCCTGAATTGTAGAGGACTCAAGGCCTATTGATTGTGGTGAAGATCGGTTAAGGGAAAGGGGTAGTTTACCTGCAACATTTTACGTTTTAACAAGAGTAAAGTGCTTAATTTTGATGAATAAAGTATCCTGAAAAGAAAGTCACAATAATCCACTGTAGAAAGGTAGATGAAATATCTATAAATGAAAAGGGTATTTGAAGGCGGAGGGGGTAATTTTTTTATAAATTAAAATAGTTGATGATGGAGGAAGTAAAGTTTATTAAGTTTTGTATGTGTAATACGTTATTGACAACAAAGAAGTAGTTTCTATGGAAACATTTCATTTCACTTTAACAAAATTCTATATTTTTTCATTTTAATTTAAATCATGTATGATAGAAAATATATCGTTCGTGGCAGGCAAGCATATCTCATTTATGTAATGTTTACTTTTTCATTTTATTATTATGATTACCACAATAAATATCGGTATGGAGAACCATACATGACTTCCATATTCTAAGATTTATATTTAAAATCATTTTCAGCCAAACAGCCAGGCTGTGTCTTACCTGCCTTTTTATTGCTGTATTAAATGAAAAATATTATATTACATTAAAATGAAAAAATTATAATTTTATTGCCTGGCAACAAAATTATTTTATTTTTAACAATTACCATTGTTTCAACAAGTTTAAATAAATTTTAAGTACTTTACTCTTGTTAAAACGTATAAGGTTGCAGGTAAACTACCCCTTCCCCTTAACCGATCTTCACCAAAATCGAAAGTCATTGAGACCTCTACAATTCAGGGACGTATGCAAAAAATTATTTGATTCTGTTTGAATTTGCGGCTGTTATCGTTTGCCATAGAAAATACGCTTGATAAAAAAACGTTGCAGGTAAACTACCCCTTCCCCTTAACCGATCTTCACCAAAAACAATAGGTCTTGAGTACTCTACAAATCAGGACTGTATGCAAAACATTATTTGATTCTGTTTGAATTTGCGGCTGTTATCGTTTGCCATAGAAAATACCCTTGTTAAAAAAACGTTGCAGGTAAACTACCCCTTTCCCTCAACCGATCTTCACCAAAAACAATAGGTCTTGAGAAATCTACAATTCAGGGCTGTATGCGAAACATTATTTGATTCTGTCTGAATTTGCGGCTATCGTTTGCCAAAAAAAAAAAATTTCCCTTGATAAAAAAAACCGTAGCAGGTAAACTACCCCTTCCCCTCAACCGATCTTCACCAAAAACAATAGGTCGCGAGTACTCTACAAACCAGGGCTGTATGCAAAAAATTATTTGATTCTGTTTGAATTTGCGGCAGTTGTCGTTTGCCATAGAAAATACGCATGATAAAAAACGTTGCTGGTAAACTACCCCTTCCCCTCAACCGATCTTCACCAAAAACAATAGGTCTTGAGTACTCTACAAATCAGGGCTGTATGCAGAAAATTATTTGATTCTGTTTGAATTTGCGGCTGTTATCGTTTGCCATAGAAAATACCCTTGTTAAAAAAACGTTGTAGGTAAACTACCCCTTTCCCTTAACCGATCTTCACCAAAAACAAAAGGTATTGAGAACTCTACAATTTAGGGCTGTATGCAAATAATCTTTTCATTCTGTTTGAATTTGCGGCTGTTATCGTTTGCCATAGGAAATACCCTTGTTAAAACATAAAACGTTACAGGTAAACTACCCCTTTCCCTTAACCGATCTTCACCAAAAACAATAGGTCTTGAGAACTCTACAATTCAGGGCTGTATGCGAAACATTATTTGATTCTGTTTGAATTTGCGGCTGTTATCGTTTGCCAAACAAACAAAATTACCCTTGCTAAAAAAAAACCGTTGCAGGTAAACTACCCCTTTCCCTCAACCGATCTTCACCAAAAACAATAGGTCGCGAGAACTCTGCAGAACCGGGCTGTATGCAAAAAATTATTTGATTCTGTTTGAATTTGCGGCAGTTATCGTTTGCCATAGAAAAAAAATCTACAGACAGACAGACAGACAGACACACAGACACACAGACAGACACACAGACACTTTTCGGAAAACGACTTTTTTTCATGTTTTGAGTGTAGTAGAATCAGAATCTGCAATAATCTCGAACACGATTTTTTTTGCCATCACCATACTTCCATTCCTTAAGGAATATGGAAGTAAAAAGGCAGGCAAGACAAACACACACACACAATTCGCGTTATTTCTGGCCTCACTCATGTTTATTTTCTTACATTTGCACGCTTTTTAAATGGAAAGTGCCGAAACCCATACCAACATAACGCATGCAAGCCGAAAAAGTGTCCAGCGTGGATAGCGATTTGCTTCCTGTGGATCGCTGGGCAGTATAACTGCACGTGTTTACAGAGGAACGGTTCATAGACAGACTTTTCGTCTTTAGGGAATGAACCCTCTGCAAGATGCTCAGGGTCGATGAGTGACTTCGGAGCGCTTCGTAGGAGGGATGATTATCTGCGTAGTTCGGTTTCTTTATAAGAATAAAGTAAGCCTACCTAATTTTGATGGATAAAGTGACTGAAAATAACATTATATTAAACGACTACCCCATAATAACAAAAATATCTATAAATAGTGAAATTAGTTTGAGGGTGGGCGATATTTTTTTAGAAATTACTGAACCGAATTCAAGTAAATTATTTTAAACATAAGTATTACAACATGGAAGTCATGTATGGTTCTCCATACCGCTTTTTATATATTGGGTAACAGGAAGAATATCATGTTTGCTGTTTCATACTATTGTGGAGTCATTCCAATCTACTCCAAGTGTGTTACAAGATTGTGAAATACAGATAACACCAGTTTAGTTAATATGTTGTGAATTGATTCAGACTTCAAAGTACATTAATTGTCGTTAACAGTTTACAATATGACTTTGCTAAATAAGTAAAACATAGCTTTCATATGTGTCTTTAATAAATACAACATAGTTATGTACCAATGTGTTTCACTCTCTATCTACCTACACAGTTTTTAATCTTGACTGTATAGGAGCAAGTAAACAGTTGTTTACTGTTAATGAATAATCTAGTATCAGATAAGTATTTCAGTTTTTATGTGATAATTTGTTTGATAAAATCAACAACAGGTGATACAGTTTTTATTTTAGTAGATTATCTTTTTGCAAATAAATTATATATAAGGAGGTGATTACTGAATATTTATATTTCATTGACAAGTTGTTATGTTTAGCTTTTTTATCAAGTACAGAAAACAATGAAATTATACTATTTACAACGTCTGATGCAATTTGGATAAGTATCAGTACGTTTTTTGTTTAACACAGCTTCTTCTAAACCACTTCAATGTACTGTGAGGTGTGTGTTCACACTGTCTGCTTTTAACTCAGTAATGACTGATTTTGTAATAACATACTACCAGCACACTACCTGTATATTCTTCTGAGAGGTGTATTGATTCTGCTCAATGACACTACTAACAGCTGATCTTTGTGAAGTAATGATGCTTAACATTGTACATTAGTTACTGTCAAATAGTCATAAGTTTTTAGCTTCACTTGTTACCTGAATTTGTGCCCTTTTTTTATATGACTCTTATATTATGGGTAGTAATTTTAATGTGTTCTTCTGTTAAAACTGGTATTTCTTGGCAGTTCCGTACATACAAATGTCATACATATACATATAGTATGTACACATGGGCATGCATGATTTACCTTCCCTGTCAGCCATTTTGAGAGGAAATGGTATCAAGCTACTGCTGGTATTATTGCTAGCATTTGATTATTGATTGGTTTTCTGTAATTTTCTCTTTTTCTTTCTTGTTACATGAACAAGAATTTTTATTTCAGGAAATACAGAACATTCAGTCCTATCAAAGGCACAATTTTTTGTGGAACTCAAATCAGTATCTATGTACTGGTTTGTCTATCACTACTTTCTTACATGGGATTATTAGAAACATTAATTCTCTTTAAATGTTGAGGGTAGAATATACTTATTATTAATAAACAACAGTTGATTTTCATAGTATATGAAAGGCTAACTAAAATGCTACAAAAACATATTGAAATCTAACTACTGTGTATACATAATGTGTTATATAGCGTTAAATGCTGTATGCATTTAGAAGATTTGCGCATAAAGTACTCAGTGGTTTGAACAACGTGTCTTAAGTCTTTGAAAAAAGAAAACGTGTAGATAGCTTCCTATCAGTGTCAGGTAGACAGAAATAAAATCTTTCAGTTTTTTTCTTAATTTCAGTAATTTTGTGTATATTATAAATTTGAAATTTATTGACCAGTCTCCAAAATAAACAAAGATTATAAGATGATCATTACGTACCTTTTATGAATTGATATGAAATTGTAGTCCAGGTGTTGTTTGATGGATAGTATAATAAATTCTATATTGATCAGTATTTTGTTGTAGGAAGATTGCCGAGTTATTTTGTTAAAACAGAGAAGGAAGTGTCCCTTTTAAAATGCTGACTTCTTGTGAACATGTATTTTATAGTAGTAGATCCACAAAATTTTTCTAAAATGCCAGGAGAAAATTACAATGGAAGTAATATGTATCATTGTTTTTACTTCCATGTTCCATAAGGAAATGGAAGTATGGTGATGGTGAAAAAAATCGTGTTCGAGATAAGGGCTGATTCTGATTGTACTACCCTCAAAACATGAAGAAAAGTAATTTTTCAACAAGTGTGTGTGTGTGTGTGTGTGTGTGTGTGTGTGTGTGTGTGTGTGTGTGTCTATCTGTCTGTATGTAGAATGTTTTCTATGGCAAATGATAACAACCGTAAATTCAAACAGAATCAATTAATTTTTTGCATACATCCCTGAATTTCAGATCCATGCTATTTGGTAACCAGGCCACTATATGTATATAAAAAGTAAAATAGTTTTACCTTTTTCTTTTCCATCTGGTGGCCTTGTGACGGAAAAGAAAAAAGTAAAACTATTTTACTATTTATATCTTAGGGTAGTTTACCTGCAACGTTTTATGTTGTAACAAGAGTAAAGTACTTAATTTTGATAAATAAAGTATCCTGAAAAGAAAGTCACAATAATCCACTGTAGAAAGGTAGATGAAATATCTATAAATGAAAAGGGTATTTGAAGGCGGAGGGGGTAATTTTTTTTATAAATTAAAATAGTTGATGATGGAGGAAGTAAATTTTATTAAGTTTTATATGTGTAATACGTTATTGACAACAAAGAAGTAGTTTGTTGTTAAAATTCCTTCCCAGGCTGTTTGGCGTGTTCCAATGTTTTGTACAATACCAGATGTTTCTGCAGTGCTATCGACTGCCATCATCAGTGAAAATCGAGTGCGACGTAAGGTGGTATACATTACTGACCACAGTACTGTGGTTAAGACTGAAGAAAGAAGTAGTTTCTATAGAAATATTTCATTTCCAAAATGATTTTAAATATAAATCTTAGAACATGGAAGTCGTGTGGTTCTCCATACCGATATTTTTGGTATGGTGTCAGGTTCTGTTAGTAGGTTTAATAATTAAATGTGAACCCACAGAAACACATAATGTATTGTATGCAGCTTGTGTAACATAGTGACCTTGACATTGTTATTGGATTCATTCAAGGGTAGAGTATGTAAGATAAACATTCAAAATACACTGGACTTACGAGTATTACAAAATGTGATTTATGTTGTTGTTCCAACTCATTTTTGTTATGTTGTAACAGTCTAGATTCATGTGTGTGTGTGTGTGTGTGTGTGTGTGTGTGTGTGTGTGTGTGTGTGTGTGTGTGTGTGTGTGTGTGTGTGTGTGTGTGTGTGTGTGTGTGTGTGTGTGTGTGTGTGACTAATAACGCAGAATATCTGTGATGAACATAGCAGAATATAGCTCATAGATTAAATTATAGTAAAAAATAAAACCATAAAATAGTTTTAGTGATTTCCACTCGTCAATTTATTAAAATTATAAATCCATGACAGCTGTTTCGGCAGCACAGTGCCTTCATCAGATGGTGTAAGCTGACTCCATATTTTTTTATTACACTAAAACTATTTTATGGTTTTATTTTTTACTATAATTTACAATGGATTTTCACCAAGTAAAGGCATCAAGCATTAATTGCTCATAGATTAAGCTATTGGAAATAATGTTTACTGAAAAATAAAGTGTTGCCCAGTGTAACGTCCATTCGCATACTTCACCCTCTGCAGACAATCATAGTATAATATGTCCTATGCAGTAAACCGATCATATTGCACCATTGCTTTGAAACAACTCTTTTTTTTTATTATGTTAATAACTTATCCAGATGTTAGAGAAGTGTGTTTTGTTCATCCTCTGTTGCTTTTGAAGTATTGTGATCATATTCCTATAACTGAAGTCTCTTATAATTCCCCACTTGATGTAAGGTTACTGTGGAAACGTCACTGTTTCTCTTTTGTTCCAATATTGTGATAGTTTAACAGTGTACTTATATATAACACCATTCATGCATGTGCAATATGTTTAATAAGTCTCATGGCTGTTAGTATGGTTTATGATTCTTCTGTAGAGTTGCGTTAAGTGTGTTCAATCATAATTACTGCATGAAATTTTATAACTTGTGAGTTTTCAATAATTTTCTCATATTTCAATTCCCTGAATGATTTTGGAGAATTATCTTTTTTTTCAACTATTAGCTATTTTACTTCTTAAAATAATTTTATCATCTGATGAAAAAGAGGCGAAAGCCTTCCGTTGCTGTTGTGCATTCTGGCAAAATATGTTTTTGCAAATGGACAGGTCATTTGTACAGTAAATTCTCATTTATTATAACTTTGCGCTTGCTTAATGGTTGTATACTATAATCGGTAAGTTGCTTCTCTAGATTTTCAGGCCTTTCATCTTTCACCTCTTTCTTAACAGACATTTTTAGCAAGTCATGAAGAAGTTTATTATTTTTAAAATTATGTGTCGGTTATGGGAGGGGGTGGAAAGTATTGTTAGTCTTCATACAAAGGTATTTACTGTGTAAACAGTACTACAATACTGGGCAAGAAGGTATTGAAATTTCAGTTTTTGTCTGTCTCAGTAATGTTTTGAACAGTTTTATTGTATTCTATACTACTTAAATGACTGTATAAAAATGTATGTATATATTGATAAAGACATGTTAAGATTTAAACTTAAAACATTAATCTATATAATTGGATTTGTTTACTTTTAATTTTAAAAACAGTAATTGTGCTGTATGATCATCATCAGCCATGTTGGTCTGCAGATGTAAATAATGTTTAATGGAATAGTGTTTTCATATATAGCAAAATACATATAACGTGTATATATACAAATTCATTATTCCTCTGTAAGTAACTTGTTGAGTTTCCTGCAGGTCTCCCATGTAGTATCTTCAAATAAACCTACTTGCAGTGTATTGATTTGAAGATAATATATACAAATATGTGTATCTTCTGACATATTAAATGAGGGAATGTACGAGGGTAGGCTGAAAAGTAATGCACACATGCTTGTAGAACATGAACGAAAATAAATAGCAAGATGGGGCAGAAAGTAAATAAAAGTATATTTCCTTAGCTTCAAAATTATATATTTATTTTTCAACATAGTCGCTGTTAAGTCTAACACATTTCTCCCAACGCGTAACAAGTTTTTTTATCCCGTCACTGAAATATTCTTCCGACTTTTCTCGAATCCAGGACGCGACAGCTGCCTTCACCTCATCGTCCGAGGTGCAATGATTACCCTTGAGGTCTCTCTTGAGTAGAGGAAAAAAATAGAAATCGCAAGGGGCAAGATCAGGGGAGTAGGGAGGGTGTGGAATCGGTTCAAACTTCAGGTTTTGCAGAGCCTCTTGGGTTGCGCGCGAGGTGTGTGGACGAGCGTTGTCATGTTGCAAGATTATTGGTGCCAGGCTGCCTCTAACCCGACAAACTCGACGTCGGAGGTGTTTTAGATCATTTTGAATCAAATCGTCGACGAGTTTGCGATGTTCATCGTCTGTGGCAGTGATCGGACGTCCACTGCATTTTTCGTCATCAATTACTGCTTTTCCAGGCTCGCAACCACGAAATTTTATTACCCATCGATTCACAGTAGACCTGTCAACAGCATTGTCACCATAAACAGCCTTTAAACGACGATGAATCTCATTAGGAATCACATTTTCAGCAGTTAAAAATTCGATAACCGCACGCTGTTTAACTCGCGTTGACATAGCACTACAACACGTCTCCATACTTCTGCTACTTAAAGCGTATTGTTGTACGAAACTCCTTCAAACTGCGCATGCGTTTGGAGGGGGAATGTTACTCCCAAATGCCACCAGGTGCGCTTCTGTAGGTAATTTTGTTCGTGTTCTACAAGCATGTGTGCATTACTTTTCAGCCTACCCTCGTATTAAGGAGGAATATAAACAAGTTATTGTTTGATTAATATTATTTTTTTTGTAACGTCTGTTTAACTTTTTTAAAAATAATTTTTCAGTTAATCTTCCTGATTATATGTTTTTTGTCTATAAAAAAATACTAAACCCAACATTTTTTTTTGGTTTTTAGATTGATGTCTTATTTCACCAAGATTAGGTTTATTTAAAGCCTAATATGCTTTAAGTATCATAGCTTATGGTGTCAGAATATTGTAATATGTTAATAATGCTACCACAAACAAAAGAACCTTCGTCAAAATGGTCCTCACATCTTCCCCTCCAACTGTCAGCCACTCTCTTGGCCTTTTTCTGGCCATTGTCTGGCCATTTTCTGTCCGACAGAACAACTTGCTAATGTAAACGTACCTGCGAGCAGTGTCTGGAGTGTTGTGAGTAGCTGGGAAGCACTGTCTGATCGTGTCTACTGTATCAACACTAATGCTGGATATTTCCATAGAAAAAGTTGGAATTTTAGTATACCGTAATTGCCATAAATAATAAAGAAGCTTAACAGTTACTTTGACTTATCAGATAAATTGGTTACCTAACTAATCCTTTGAATGATCCAGTGTTTTAATTAAATACATATTGTATACATTTTTTTACTAATAAATTTGTATTGGTTATGCCATTATTTTGGTTAATATTACTTAAATTTATTGAATGGAGTAAATTTAATCTCATTATGTTTTTAACCCTATTGTCAATAACCGAACTTTTCAACGTCGTTCAATAACCTGGGTACCTCGGTACCCACCGCAGGTATAAGCTAATTTAATGCTCCACTTATGTTTCTATTGCTATTTATACAATTGTAGCATCACCATAAGGAGTTTGAGGGCCTTTCCTTGTAAGCTGGTTTTTCCAAGGGGCTTTTGTGACGAGTCATGTATAAATAAGTGGGAGTTTTACAATCTGCACGAAATAGCATTGTAGTAAAGATTCTTGTCGCAGCTGTGTCAAAAGAAAGTGAGAGTTCACTCATTGTAAATGTTCATAGAGGTCTGGTGAAATATCTGTGAATATAATAGTTTATATTAGTTAGTCTGGCCGTCTGTGCCAGAAGCATGTCTAGGTGTCGCGCTGGCAAGTCATCAACTAATGAAGCTTCTACAAGTCAGTGTTGTTAGTTCAATCACTCTGGACGGATGTTGTATTCAGTTGCCGCAGTCAATGCCTTCAAACAGTGCTTTTTTAACCGAAAACAAAAAAACAATGTAGGAATTTTCGGAACAAGAATTTGCAAGGTATTGTTATATGGAGTTTGCTTCAAATAAAAATACTTATATTTCATATAAATAGAAAATAATAGTGAATTTTGGTATGCTTCTTTCATAGGTTGACTGAAGAAGAGAAAGCAGCGTATTTGCGGCGTTTTTTTTTACGCAAGATTCTGCTGAGGAAGATCCAGCATCAGACAATGAGGATGAAGAATGGTTTTCTTTGCCAAACAATCGCTCAGGGCGAGACAGTGAAGAGGTCATGGAAAATCAGGACAGCAAAGTACAGCTGTATGATGATGCTGAAGAATCGGAGGAAATTGAAGAACCAAGTGTATCTTCAGATTCTGCTTATTTCATCTCCAACAAATCAAACAAAATGGAGTTGAACTCCAGCTTATATCCAGCATCAAACTTCAGCTCGTAACATTGTTCGTGAGAGATGTGGTCCACTTTGAAGCACCAAAACACTGTCAGCTTCGGCTTAAGTTTTTTTTTACGAATGAAATGGTTGATATTATCATGCGCCATTTAAACAAAATAGCAACCTCGGTATATGCTAAATACAACCAGAAGAATCCTACAAAAAAACAGCTCGTGTGGAAAGATGTAACGCTAAGAGAGGTCTACACATTTCTGGGAATTCTTATTATGTCTGGTGCCAATAATTCCAACACCGATCACAATACTGACGTGTGGAAAGCAACTGCACATCCTTTATACTGAGCAAAAATGGGAATCAACAGATTTTGAAACATCTTCAGATTTATCAGATTTGATGATGCTAATACCCGAGACGTACACATAAAAGAGGATAAGGCTGCACTAATATGCGACTTGTGGACAATGTTGAATTCTAATCTATCTAAATTATATAAACCTACGGAGTGTTTGACCATCGACGAACAACTTTTCCATGTCATGGAAGAACAAGATTTACTCAGTACATTCCATCAAAGCCAGCAAAATATGGAATGAAGGTTTGGTGGATTTGTGACTCTGTAAACTTGTATCCACTACTTGGACAATTATATACCAGAAAAAGTGCAGCCAGTGAAAGGGTTGTAAAAGAATTAGTGGCATCTTATCGAGGATCATCAGAAATATAACAGTGGACAACTTCTTCACCTCATTACCTCTAGTGGAACATCTGCTATCATGGAATCTGACAATCATGGACACTCTAAAAAAATATATATATTTCTGATGTAATGAAAGCACAGAAAAATTGAGAAGAATATTCAACTATATTTGGATTTCGAGATCAAGTAACAATGTGCTCAGTGTACCAAAAATAAAATAAAATAAATGAAGTAGTAATACTATTATCAACCATGGATTCCGGCATTACAATTTCTGATGGAAGAAAGAAGAAACCAGAAATAGTGTTATATTATAATAAAACAAAAGCAGGTGTCAACACAATGGATCAGATGTTGGGAAGATATACAACACAAAGACAAACGAAGTGATGGCTCTTGGCAGGGATTGTTTTATAATATATTGGATATTAGTGCTTTTGCTGCGTACATTATATATTTTGAAATTAACAATATATTTGAATGAGAATATATTTACAACAGTTGAGTAACTGTTGTAACACGCCTTGCAATCGAGAGTTTCATTGGGAAGCCTATTGCAGAATTATCGAGAAATGTTCCTGTACCGTCTACATCTACATCTCAGCAAGCTTTGGACCATACTGGGCAAAAAATAGTTGTCGGTTCATGCCGTATATGCTATAAACGACAATTCAAAAAAAGGAGAAAAACTAGAAAATCGTGTTGAATGTACAAAGCCTGTATGTGATGAGGATGCAAAAACTTTACAAAATGTATCATGTGTTATAATGAAACAAATAATAAAAAATAAATAATTTTTTTAATGTCTATATAAATTTTCTTATTTCACAAAACCGTTCCCAATAAATTATGGTATAGTATTGATTATATTATTATATTTCAATTTTAGTGCGAATGCTGTATCGATATGCATAAGGCGTACCCAGGTACTCGGTTATTGAACAAGTGCATAATCAACTAATTCAATTTTAAAATATATGTCTATTCGAAAAAATGTTAATATAGAAATGTCAGTCTACTGAATAAATGGTGTACAATGAGGATCTTTTAGGATTTTTTTATTTTTTATTTTTTTGAAAGTATTGATAATATTCCAACAATAAAATTTGAAAGGGTACCTGGTTATTGACAGAAGGGTTAAATAATTAGTTACAAAATAAAAATAATTTGGAGTAAAATAAAAGTATTAACATAGCAAAAAAAATAAATAAATAAAAAGTTATAATTATGCCACCTGCTGTAAAACTTTCGAAATGCCACCTTACTTGTACTTTTCAACTGAGTTATGTAGTAATCCAGAAATGTGAGGTGACCGTACTCTCTATACTGGCAATGTTATTTTGGCAAAGTTCATGTACCTTTTTCTCAAGAACTATAAAAGATAAAAGTCTGAAATTTTTACACAATTTTCTTAGTTAGCTTCTATAACTACTAAAGCAAAATTAACATTGAAAGAATTTTTTTTGTACTAAACCTATTTTTTGAAAAATGTTCCAAAAAACTTTATTTTTTTTATATAAAATATGTTTGTATTTATTTTTTCAGTACACGCATTTAATTTTGCTTCAGCATATGTATGTAGGTATCCGCCAACTACAGTAAAAATTTTAAGTGAATATCTCATGTACGTTTTGAGATAAAGGTACATTTGTAGTAAAATAAGGTAATTTTTCAGGAAACTCGTTTTAATTTAAAATATACCTTTATTCGTGAATAATCAACAAAATTATATTAAAACATGCCTGATTCATAGTCTTTTGTTTCTTCACTTTCTTCCTTCTTCCTTTTTTCATGTCTCTGCTTCTCTCTCTTAGTTTTTTCGAGTTCTGTAAATGTTTTTTCAGCTTCTCGTATTCTTTTCATATCTATTTGCTGTAGCCGCACCTTGCAGTTATCACTGTATTAAGTCCAAGTGCCTTCAAAACATCAACCTTACTCAATGCACCTTTATTAAATGATAGCACAGCATCATACACCCCTATTTTTAGTGTAACTATCCCAACAAAAACAGTTTTTGGTATTCTCTTCCAAATCAATCCATTGAAGGACTCGTTTGGGTTTTGTGTTTTCCCCAAACAGCACCGACGCAGAAGAGTTTCATTGGATAGGTCTTCGAAAATTGGTCTTATTTTCTCTAATACTGACATTGGAAGAGAATGTTTGTGAGTGTAGTTTTCTTTTGTAATAAGTGCTCTGTTATAACCGCACCATGAGTCCTTGCCTTTTGGACACATGCTGTGGATTGGCTTTTCGTCTGTAGACATCTTATGGTAGTAAATAGCCCATATAGCTTTCTTCATTTGACCAACATCTTGACAATTTTCACGAATACTTTTACCATAGTAAAATTGAAGATTGTTGATTTCGGAATCTGTTAGCCTTCCTTTTCCGCGAAGAGGCTTGCCGTCACTAAGTTTTTCTCCTTTTTTTTTACAGTTTTACAAAGCTTATGCAATCTAGAACCCATCCTCTTTTGTATATGACCAATACACTCAGCTTTTTCAATTTCAACATCAGGACCATAGGGTTCATCTTCACACACACCTGCATATCCCTTAGAATCGCCGTCACCGAGATAAGTAAGATAGCGTACACCCCTCGTAATCATCGACCGAGAAAAAATGGCCCGTGCTCCTTCAATCTCCATTCCTCCACTGTTTCCAGTATAGTTGAGTTCACAGTAATATTCATGCTTTTCTTTCAGGTGCTCTTTAGCCAGTTGGCATCCTTGGCAGTATTTAGACAGAGCATGTACATCTAATACTTTGCCAGTTTCGATTGAAGTTGCAGTAACAACTCCATTCAGGGAGGTATGGCCTCTTTTTTGCCATGAACCGTCGATGGCTACTGTGAGATCGCTGTTTTCTGTTTTATCTTCAACCTGTTGTACAGCTTCAATCATACTTTTTTCAGCAACCTTTTTTATTGTCATTGCTATAATTCTATTGTACTTCATAAACCTAGTTGGGGGACCAGGAATATCAAGTAGTGTACATATCATTTTGGCGTCATCGTGTCCTTTTCCTACAGATCTTAGTGCGTATACAAGCCTTATATTGATATCATATTGTCCTGTATTTGTCTAGTCACTACTCATGAAACCCTGATTTACACCACAATTGTCACATAAAAACAAAAGTTGACTTGCACAACCCATCCTCTTACCTAAGTCTTCCTTCAATGTAACATTTCCAACACCACAGTTTTTACAAACAACAAAAGATTTCAATTGATTGCATAAAATGTCAATATCTAAAACCAAATAAGTTGAAGGTTTATTAATATGCAGAAATTCTTCATTGATACCAGAGTTTAACTTTGTAAAAGATGCATAATGAGCTTTCTTTTCACTTTGAAGGCTAGGATTAGATGCTTCTAGGTTAGGTCTACTTGAATAAGTTTGCGATACATGCACTGCCTTTTTATACTGATTACCAGTAAATATTCTTTTCTTGAACAATTTAGTGGACCTTCCCATTATGTGAAGAACATGGAACCACTTTTATTAATCAAAAATAACTTTTACCACAGACTTATATCAAAACACAATAGCACATTCAATACAAACAGAACAGATGTTTTGTTGTTTTGATTTGTATCAGCTGACTTGAATCAGTGTAGCCAACATGTAAAATGAAATTTTTAGCAAAATGTAAACTACGTACTACTATAATAAATAAATAAACATCCAAAGAATGTTGAGAAAAACATGGTACAAAACTGGGAGTTGCATAGCGATTTTACCACTTTAACGATGTGTGCAGCGTTGTATAAAAAAAAATAAAAATAGTGCTTATGTCTATCAGATTACCATGAATGATACACCATTTTGTTCAGAAAAACATGTAGAATAATAATAACAAAATGTCAAAAAAATTATTTTTGGGTGTACGATGTCACCTTAAGGTTTTTATGAAATGATTAACAGTGAGCAAACCGTGAGATATGTTTCACCATTATTTAATAGATTCGGGCATGAGGTTATTTCTTTCTTTGTTATACATTGTATTTATTAAAAAGAGTATGTTTGTGTTGCTACTTGGAATTATAAAATATGCTATAAAATATGCCACATTTTTTTGCAGAAACAGGGCAGTCGTCATGTAGGCATATATTTATGATTGCTAGAACTCGTATTTGCCTTAGCATGTAACTTGGAAGTTATTTCTTATTCTACCACTTGTTCATGCATTGCAACAAGTGTACTGTAACTTCAGTGTATCCTGCTCAAAAGCTAGAAATTTCCCCTCTTTTTTTTTAAGCTGCCAGATGCCAGACAAAATTGTGAAAGTTGGACATCTGATAAGCCTAACCCAAACCTCACAAAGCGAAAAATATCTTATAACCTAATTCAACAATTATTTAACATAACTACAATTTGAGTGTTCTCTGAGGAAATGGGAAGTCAAAAAAACATACAGTAGTTATTTATTTTTAATTTAATGTTTAATACACATACATAAACTGAGTGTTAATTTTAGACCACAATAGCAATTACTTGCTTCATTTCTTTCGTTACAATTATCTCTTATACAAATCTGTACTATCAGTATACTTCTCCTTGTGAACTCATTACGAACTACTTCGACAAGTCTGTAATGATTTCACCTTTTTTGTGGCCTGTAGAAGTAACAAGTGACTGCCAGTCATGCTATACGCCAGCCAAGTTACTTCTTCACACTATATGCAGTCTCTGCTTGTTCCCTGTATGCAGTTGTCTTCCTGTCAAATGTCCCTAGGGGTGCATACCTCTTTACCGACTCTTTTCCTCACATTAAATACTTATGCTGTGTGCATAACCAGACCAAATGCATTTTCTGCAATTCTTCTGTATCTTGACAGGTGGTAGTTATATGGCAACTAGTGCGGCAGCAATTTTCACACGTCTGGATTGTGGCATGGCTGACATCTCATTGAAGAGTGTTTGGCATGAAAAAGTTGTGACAGCACTGCTTGCTCACACTTACTATCTAGTGTAAATGGATTTTCATACGTCTATCAGAACAAGTTGTGACATAACTCGCGCAAGGACTTGCTGAACACTTGCACTTCCTCTCGCAGTAAAAATTGCAAACAGTGTAACTATGTTTTCTATATAATCAAGTGTTATAACTTGAGTTGTAGTTATCTCAGTGTGCTTGGATGTGTAACTTAGGTTTTTAATGAACTTTATGCTGATAATAATTATGGCTCCTTTTTTACTGCCTAAGCAGTCTAGGAGTCAGGCAGGGTGCACTTTCTTATATAAATAAAACAAGGATGATAGTGCGGCTAACACTATGCTTCAGCCACCCATTCCTACACCAGAATGTTATCCCAAGTACTCATTTCCACAGGACGAGTCAACCTGGGTGCTGAAATACCTTGATTTTATGATGCATCTGGAAATTGAATGTGAGACCTCTAGATTAGAAACAAGGGGTTGATACCCACTAAGTCCCAATGTAGTTTATCATTTAACTATATAGTTTGCTTACTGAAGAACTCAACCCAGTATAAACTCACACACTCACACACACACATGATTTTGTTTTCATATTTTATTTGAATTCTTGAATCTAAAGTACAATGTAGCTGAAAGTATAACAGTAGAAATGTCCAATCAGATAGGCCTATTTAAATTGTATCTGTGTATGTATGTATATATGTATGTATATTGTATTCCTGATAAACATGTATAGTGTCATATATGATATGATATAAATATTTATTTGTGTTTATACAGTAATTAAGTTATATAATTTTATTGATAGAAAATGTTTAATGAACTGTATGTGATAATAAAAATCAGCTGTGAAATTTTACAGCTGAACACAGTATGATAATACTTGCTTTGTGTGTGTTATCTCTAATATGGTAATTTAAGAAACTTTACAGTTGACAAATGTGAAACACCATTAGTAATTTACTTACTTTTATTAAAATATTGTTTTACAATAATTTTTGGCTTTTGAAAATTCAGTGTTCTTTTATGTGTATAAAATGCCCCATTTTAATAGCTTGATACTGTTGAACAAACCTTAATAATTTATTTTGATGTCCAGTTGTATCTGTAGGTAATTAGAGAGCTTGAAGTTTCCGAATGCTCAATGTAGGTTAGTGATCCATATGTTATAATGTGCATTAAAATGCACCATAGATGTGGACGTCTCTCTCTCTCTCTCTCTCTCTCTCTCTCACACACACACACACACACACACACACACACAAAATTATCATCAGTAATTGTGTCCACTGCTCCACTACCGAACAAATGTCTTCTCAATGATTTCTCTGCTACAATTCGTGTCAAGTTCACTGGTGAGCAGCAGTACTCAACTAGAGTACCCTGCATAGAAGTAGTCCCATCAAGGTCACTCACTTTCACTGCTTCTCCCTGTCACCTCCACGCCCCTCGCCCGCGTTGTTGCCGGCTACTACATTGTGTAGCGTTTTAGCAAAACAGTTCACTGTTTCCGTACAGTGAACTTACTTATTTAAAATTTTACTGTTTTCTTCATGGCGGTTATCCTACAGACTTACAGTTGTCTGAGAACGCTGACCTTGCCTGCTCTTGTTGCTTTAATTTTTTCGTACTCACGGTCTTTTCCCTGTGTAAATGAACATGTTTTTGTTCTCTGCACGGTCGCTTCTAAGCCATATGGTTCGGAAGTTCTGTTAGGTATATGTGCACTTTGGTATGCAAATTGCATATACCCTGTCGGCATGTCTTTTCGCTAAATATTACTGTCTGACACTTTTATGAATTCCTTTTTCATTTTCACACTCCCCTTAAAACTGTTTATGTTGACTGGCCGCGCTACTACCTTTCTTCCGTTGCACAAAGGTAAATAGGACCGAGCAATTCTGTAAACAAAATTGTCGCTCTTGTGGCAAAAGCCAATCCCATTTCATTTACAGTACCCCATATTTATAATATATTAATACATGAATAAGGAATTTATAATTTATTTCATAAGGAAGTCATATTCTTTTTTATAAAATTATCCTTATTTTCTTAAGAAATTCAATTCGTTTTTGCATTTATACATACAGTAAACTCCCGATTATCTGCTGAATTGGGTGGCGCTTCAACCGCCGATAATCCGCAAAATGACCAAAAAAGGACACAAATCAACACGAACATGCTTTTGAACAATTTTTTTTACAGTAGGAGGTCTACAAATACAATTATGACTTAATAAACAGTAGTTTTATGTACTTAAAAGTTTGTTGGTTTACTTTTTGACAAAAAATCTGTCAACTGTTTTTGTTTTTTCTGTGATAAAACACCTCTTCTTTATTTGTGATTGAAGTTTTTTTAACAACATTTTGTCACAAAGTGATGCATCGTCTTGTTCTTCCAGATATTGAATGAGCCCGTCAGTGTGTGCTAAAGCTGCGTCATGGCTCACTTGCTTCTGCGTCTTATATCCTCTTCTTCTTCCTCACTCTCCTCCAAAACCATACCTAATGCTCCACCTACGATTTGTTCATCAGTAAGATGTTCAAAGCCTGGATCATTGGCATCACAATTAATCCACTCAACGATGTGATCTTCATCGATGTTACCTCCTCCAGTAACAGATTTCGCTAAATTAGCCAAATCACAAGCAGAAACTTCTTGTTCTTCCTCTGCAGACTCTACCAAAGTATTTTCCACATTTGGTAAAATCTTCCTCCAGGACTTTACTAACATAGATTTACTTAACTGACTCCCAAGCAGTGTTTATGTCATAAATGCTGTTAAGAATCGTGTAATCTTTCCAGAAGCCCTGAAGATCATTCCCCTCTTCAATCCTTTTTTCAGTAAGTTTGATCTGTATTTTTTTTTTTCATTGAAGCAATTACGGCCTGGTCCATGGGCTGGATAAGAGCTGTGACATTGGGAGGCAAAAACTGGACAAAAAAAATTCCATTTTCCGATTTAACAACACTTTCCCCTGGGTGTGACGGGGCATTGTCAATCAGCAATACAGCTTTCTGGGGTATGTTTTGAGACTTGAGATGCTCTCTAACTTGAGGAATGAACTTTTTTTCAAACCACTCTTTAAATATTTGTTGGTCCATCCAGCCTTTTTTTGTTTGAAGCAGTGTACTGGGAGGTTTTCAGCCCTTGTCCCTTTAAAAGACCTCGGTTTTTTTGATTTTCCAATCACTACTAGTTTTAGTTTTTGAGATCCCGTTGCATTGCTGCATGTCATTATTGTTATGCATTCTTTACTGGACTTATGTCCTGGAGCATGCCGCTCGCTTTCAAATGCCAGTGTTCGTGTCGGCAAACATTTCCACAACAGCCCCGACTCATCAGCATTGTACACTTGTTCGTAAGAAATTCCCTCTGACTGAAGAAACTGTTCAAAATCAGTTTTGAAATTTTCCACTGCCTGTTTGTCGCCACTTAATTTCTCGCCGTGAAGCCCAATTTCCCTTATCCCGTGGCATTGTTTAAACCTTGTAAACCACCCTGATGATGCGTCAAATGTTCCCTCTAAACCCAGCATTTCAAAAAACTGTTTTGCTTTTGCAGCAATAATAGGCCCTGAAATAGGAGTTCACTCACTTCTCACTTGACTCACCCACTCTAAAAGTGCCGCATCTAGTTCGTCATAATTGCTAGTTTTCATGGTTTTTCTTTTTTTCATTGATAAGGAGTTGTCTGATGTGGATGCAAATTGCATTAATTTATCCTTTTGTTTAAAAATGTCCCTAACAGTGCTTTCTCCTATTCCATACTGCAAGCTCATTTGCTTTTTTGACGCACCATTTTCAATTTTTTTAATCAATTCTAGTTTCTCTTGAATTGATAAGACCACTTTTTTCCTTTTTTCAGTCATTTTTCAATAGTAGTGTAAACTAAAATCACGTACAACAATTTAAACACACACGCGAACTGCTAGTCGACACGTGCACACAGTTGACAGAAAGCAAAAACTGATGCGTGAGTTATGAGAACTGGAAGTGGCGAGTGAAGGGGTAGGAGGGGAGGCAATAAGGTGCCGGTGACGAGCAGTGCCAATGACCTTGGCTGATTGACTTCCAGTCACCCCAACTGATGGTTGTCTTTCTAAAAATAGCTTCTGTACCTGCTGGTGACGAGCAGTGCCAATGACCTTGGCTGATTGACTTCCAGTCACCCCAACTGATGGTTGTCTTTCTAAAAATAGCTTCTGCACCTGCCGATGGTGACTCATGCATTCTCTCTCAACAGGCGTGCTTCCATTTCCCTACATTCTTTTTCATTTACGGTATTCTGTGTTTCGCTGTAACGTTTAATTGTAGGCCTAAGTATATAACTTATTCTACTGTTGTAGGTTTCCTTTAATACCGTAATTTATCATCGCAAAAAAAAAAAGGAAAGGAAGACTGTGGATAATCCGCTTATTTTCATGCTACTTGTACATGTAACGTCTTTTACTATAGTGCAGATTTTTTTACTTAATTATTAATGACAGCAGCACAGGAAATAAAAATATAATATTTTTCGGAGTCACGAATGGTGTCATGTTTCTTCAATAATTAAACGGGGCAAGCTTAAGACACAGGATGCGTACGAAAATTCGTTCAAACAAACTATAGCTGACGTGTCGCATTGAATGTTATGTGTAAGTTATGGAAATTAATTATTAACAATGTATTCTAATGTATGTATTAGAAACTTTCTCACTGTAAAATGTTACATAAAAAAAATACAGTAAAACGCAAGCCAGCAAAATATCTTACATTACACTGTCTTACAAAATCAGAACAACTGTGTGATACTCGTTGTTTTAACATGTTTTTTACTTTAAATAACATTAAATTTTATCTATAAAATGTCTGCTGTAGGCATCTATGAACCTTCAAAATGTGTTGTTGTTTTTTCAGTCTTCTATTGTCATTGATTTTACCATTTTCAACAGTTTAAAGTACAAAAAATTATTTCAATTGTGATTTTAATGGAAGCCTCATTGACAACAACAAAGTAAATATTTAATTTTAAGATCACTTTGTTATATCCTTTACATTAAGTAGGCCTACTTACTAGTGTAGCATTTTTCGAAAGAAAGGGAAACTGTTGCTTAGTGGCAACGCTGTAAGTAAGCGATGTGATCTTGACGGTACTACTTCCATGCAGTTAACTATAGTTAATCCATATACAATAGACACTCTTTACCGACCCTCAAAGGACGGGACCCTGGTCGGATAATGAAATAGTCGGTTAAAACGAAAATGGCCATTGTACTACACACTTATAAACTATAAATGCCTTCAATATCTATAATTTAAAAATAAAAGACAAATAAAGGAGTACTGAAGTTACAAATTATTAAACAAAAGCATTGAACCAAAACAAAATTCTTGTTAAAAAATTTGTAGGCTATAGACAGTTAAAAGTTAATTGAAAAAATCTGTAATCTTTTGTTTTTTTGTGTTCAGTTGTTTTTTTTCAATGCGTAGTCACACCACTGACTACGCATATGTTTATTAACATATCAACCACTGTTGGATGTGGATAGGATAAGAGGTGCTGAAAAAAGTAAATACTTAGGCGTTATTTTCAACAAACAGGGAAGCAGCAAAGATGAAATTGAAGAACGTGTTAACAAGGGGCGAACTGTTATAAGAACGCTGAATTCGCTTCTATGGGAAAGAAGTATAACCAGAAATACAAAGAAACACATATATATTGTAACGTAGCGGTTTTTGTAGAGGTTTTAGCGAAAACTTTGTATGTGGCTTATTGGGTGTTCGTCTTATTTAATTAAGCTCCCAATGTTGTTATGCGCCAATCTTGTAACGTACCGCAGTGAGGTATAGTAGAGTTATATTATATGCCCCACGTTGTATGCGTCAATCTTGTAACGTCGCGGTTTGAGATATTAAAGTTTCCGCCTCTCCGCAGTCGCCACTTATGAATTATAATAACTGACGTTTTTAAAAAATAAATAAAGGATTTTTCAATGTTACTCAATCTAAACAGAAATCGAGAGTGTGTGATTTGGGGTCAAGGAGGGAAGTTGTTCAGCCTTATGAGGAAGAGAGAGTAAGTACCAATTATTTACACTCGGTTTAGACGATTTCTGATTTTTCAAATTGTTCGCTGTAATTTAAATCAGCTGATTGTGAGACAAGTTTCCACGCCTAGTTCAACCAGCCTACACTATAGCAAAATCTGATCCGATGTGTTGATCTCTTCTGTTTTTGTGCTGAAATCTATTACAACTACCCACTACAAAAATTATAACACACTTTATTATTCAATATCATTTTTCAATAATATTATTTATTTATATTATTGGTTTTTGTTTCCTGCCACCAAAATACAAGTATCACAATTGATCTTTACTTACATAAAACATAATATCGATTTCATCGAGTAAACATGGAATTGTCTAAAAAAAAAACATATATGGTTTTGTTTACCAAATTTTATACTATTTTCAAAACATCAATTAATATATAATTCTTAATAATTCCCCAGGGTTAAGGGTAAGTTCTTTTTGTTATGGGATGGTCAGAAATGGATAATTACTAAGCTTTACAAATACCGAAAAAATATTAAATAAATTTGTTTATTTTTCGTTTAGTATGTAGTTCCAGGAATGTCCGTAAGAGAGCAGCGGGCGTTTGTTTACTTTAAAAAACGTGATTAAATTTGACTAAAGTCAGCTGCATGGAACTAGTATCGTCAAGGTCACACCGCTTACTTACAGCGTTGCCACTAAGCAACAGTTTCCCTTTCTTCCGAAAAATGCTACACTAGTAAGTAAGCCTACTTAATGTAAAGACTATAACAAAGTGAGAAAGTTTGTAATACATGCATTAGAGTACATTGTTACATCAATAATTCTTAATAATAATTACATCACAATTAATATATTGTTAATAATTAATTAACAATTAATTTCCGTATCTTATACATAACATTCAATTCGACGCGTCAGCTATAGTTTGTTTGAACGAATTTTATACGGATCCTGTGTCTTAAGCTTGCCCCATTTAATTATTGAAGACACCGCACTATTCGTGACTCAGAAAAATATTCTATTTTTATTTCCTGCGCTGCTTATTAATAATTAAGTAAAAAAATTAGAAATATACTATAAGATGTTACATGCACAAGTAGCATAAAAATAATGGTATGTATAAACGTGAAACGAATTGGATTTCTTAAGAAAATAAGGATAATTTTATAAACAACAAATACAAATGTCTCATGAAATAAATTTAAAATTCCTTATTTATTTATATATATATATTTTAACTTAAATCTTTAAATATAGAATTTAAATTTATAATTCTATATTTTATGCATTGTCCTTACTAATTTTATAATTAAAATTTTCCTTATTTTATGAACTATAGAATTCCTTATGACTATTATAAATAAGCAGTATGTTGAAAAACTCACCTTAAATAGGGTTAGTCACTCAATTATCACTTTGCAAAGTGATAGCACAGAGCACATTCATAACACTCCTGAAGAAAACACGCACACACGGTTTTTTATGTTTCAATAAAAATAGAAAATACTACGCTTCGCTATAGACACGTTTACCACCTATATACACTTTTTAACACTCCTGCAGTATTCGTCTTCGGATTCACTGGACTCAGGTTCGCTGTCACTACTCACACGTAAGTGTATGATGAAGGGCTCCACTGTGGTGTCTCTCGTGCACTGCTTTGAGTAATCGGCTTCTTGTAGTGCCTCCGCATGTCTTACGCACTTCTCCCAGTCTTCCTGAGTTATCCTGTCCAAAGCTTCGTGTGCAAGTTGTTCAATATCGGCCAATCTGAAAGTCGTATTCTTGTTTGCAACATACCGTTTAACTTGGGCCCATATCAGCTCGATCGGATTATACTGACAATGATATGGTGGCAGGCGCACTACTGTATGTCCCATTTCATTTGCCAGTTGATCCAATTCGTACGTCTTCTTGGCCGTTCGGATTTCTTCTTTAGAAAGAAGTTCATCCCTGGTTTCAGCTGTGGAAAATGAAATTCTCTTCTTACGCAGCCACTCCATGATATCCGCTTTACGCCAGTTTGAACATGGTGGTTTATCTATTTGTACAGAATGATAGCTGGCATTATCCATCACGATGACAGAGCCTTCTTCCAAGGAGCGCAACATACCAACAAACCAGGTCTTAAAAACTTCAGCATTCATTTCTGTGTGGTAGTCAGATGCAGCTGAATGCTTACTGCCACGAAAGACAAGTTTGGCACCTGCTATGAAACCTGTACTTGCGGATCCAGCATGTGCAATAATCAGCCGGCCACCTCTACCAGTAGGTACTTTCAGCCCACCGTTCCCTCTGGAGTCTTGCCAGATGTATTTATTCGTATGATTCTGTGATATCCAGGTTTCATCCAAATAAATTATAGGCCTGTTGTCCTCCGTACGATGTATATGCATGGTTCTCAAAAACTTCGCTCTCAAGGCAGCAATGTCTCTGCGCTCCATTAAAAATTTTCGTCCATCGTTGCACTTCTTAAATTTAAAACCAAGCACTTTCAGAAGGCGAAGTACGGAGGCTTCTGAACCAGAATAATTGATTTTCTGACAGAGATCAGCTCGAATTTTGCTTGCAGTGGGGTATTCCCCTCGGTCGTAATATTCTAGTACGGTCCTGCGGACTATTTGTTTATTAAAATCGTCCAGTTCAGTGTTTTTGTGTTCCCGTTTATACCCTTTCCTTGGAGAACTGAACACAACACTCACGCCTTGATCATCTGCCGAAGCAACGGTATTGCTAATACGTTGCACCGACTGTTCAGAAATGCCACAAGCTTCCGCTGTCAATTTTCGAACTTGTGCAAAGTTTATGTTCCTCCTGGCTTCTTCATTATACGCAAGATTTTTAAAAAACTTGTAAACGTTTGCTATGATGACTTTACTTTGTTTTCTAATGTCCTCTCGGCCCGCACGTACACCACCGCTGCTTGTACTCGAACTAAATGTAGGATACTGTTCCTCAATATCACTCATAATAAATACAAATTATTGAAATAAACTAATACACACACTGTCTACAATAAAGACGTCAACCGTTCACATGAAACGCACAAAATGTCTGTCAACAATACTAAGGACGATAAATATTTTGGATGTTCGTCTCTTCCTCACCTCGTCCACCCAACCTACTTGGAATGGGGTACTGTAACTGAAATGGGATTGGCTTTTGTCACAACAGCGACAATTTTGTTTACAGAAATTGCTCAGTCCTATTTATCTTTGTGCAACGGAAGAAAGGTAGTAGCGCGGGCAGTAAACATACACATTTTTGAGGGGATTGTAAAATGACAAAGGCATTCATAAAAGTGTCAGACAGCAATATTTACCGAAAAGACATGCCGACAGGGTATACGCAATGTGCATACCAAATGTGTACATATACCTAACAGAACTTCCGAACCATATGGCTTAGGAATGACCGTGTAGAGAACAAAAACAGATTCATTTACAAAAGGGAAAAGACCGTGAGTATGAAAAAATTAAAGCGACAACAGCAGGCAAGGTCAGCGTTCTCAGACAACTGTCAGTCTGTAGGATAACCGCCCATGAAGAAAACAGTAAAACTTTAATAAGTAAGTGCACTGTACGGAAATCACAAAATAACTGACCTAATGGTACTTCGTAAAGTTAGGGTGTGTATTGCTAAAAGGTTTAGATTCTAACATAAGAAAAACCAGCGCAGTATAAATAGTAGTTTCAGAGAACTGCAAATCGTAACAAAAAAAAAGCCAAAGAAACAGAAGAAACGCAAAGATAGAAATTCTGTAGATATTTACGCGACAACAAAAAATATGTTGCCGACTCACACAAATTTTTAGAGCTCAAATACTGGCGCCCAGAATTTAACTGAGTAGTGTTACCCACAACTAATTATTCCTGATAAAACAAATTCATTTACGCGATACGCATAAATAAATTTGAAACGAAGAATATAATGTGGATGTATGAAATTTGTTTTCGTAACACTGCTAAAACGCTACACACTGTACTAGCCGGCAACAACGCTGGGCGAGGGGCGTGGAGGTGACAGGGAGAAGCAGTGAAAGTGAGTGACCTTGACGATACTACTTCCATGCAGCTGACTCTAGTTTCGTTTTCTATATCAACATTCGGAATGCGTTTTCTTCGTTAACTATTAAACGAAATGTTTATATTACCTCTCTTCGTATGGTTCTTACGGGAATGAAGCTTTTTCTCTGGTGAGATCCATCTGGAGTTATAATTTCATTACCGTCTGGCTCATATTCTATTGTCAACTTGAACTATGGCGAAACTAGGTTGAATCATCAGAAGGTTTTCTTTCACTGTTTTTTAAAGAGTATAACCATTTAATTTTGATAAATAATGGATGATTATATAGTGGTCATGTTGCTTGTTAATTTTGTACTAATTTTCACTCCTCCAAAGTTCCAGAAAGGTTATTTTATTAGAATTGTAGTAGCATCATTTTGTCAACTCTATGGTTTTATTCCAAAAATATTATTAACAATACTTGTTATTTTCGTCACTCTTAGTAACCCATAGTATTTTGATTATACAGGCAGTTTGTAATTATTATAAATTTATATTTTATTTACCGAAAAATAATTCTTTTCCATTCCGGTTTCTTTATCAATTTGGTTTACATAATAAGTTTTTGTTCATTTTCTTATGACCTTGTATATAAGTATTTGATAATTTTATTATCTTTAAATAAATTTATATATATTATTTATTTAGTCTCTCATAGTATTTCTACACTGCACTACTTCCTGTTGCCATTTCCCTCATAGTATTATTTTAATTTTTTATTATCCTTTTATATTTAAAATTTTTTATGTTTTTTAAAACGAACCCTGGGTTATCTTATATTATAACACAAATATTTGAAAAAATATAACATTAACTTAGGTATAACAATTGGTTGTCCATACAATATAAATATTACAATAAATAAATAAAATACAAAATCAGTTAGTAGTATTATAGTCTACTCTCATGGTTTTATAATGCCCAAACCTACAGCACAATTCTGTAATAAGTTACCTTCACTTTCACTTTTTTACCTCAATGGGTACACTATAACTCACTTTGCACCGTATATAACTCGAATTGTTTATCCTGTTTAGTGATATACTGTACTTTAATTTAGAGCTAGTTATAGGTTACCCATTTCTGACCTTTATGTTCTTACATGATTTAATTTATTGGGACCGGGTTATGTAACGTTACATAAAGCCCCCCCACTAGAACAAATTTATTTTGGTATTACTTGTTTATTAAAATAAATTGTTGATTATTTCCATTCTCCTAATAGTCTTGGTTTTATCTTCATAATAGTGTTTCTTTATTTCCAACTGGTTATAAACTGACTGGTAATTCAGACTGGTGGTAATTGCTGTTTTCTTACTCTACTCTCTCTCTTGGAGGCAAATTCATCAATTATTTATTTCTCTGGGTAGTGGTACTTCCACATTTTATTTGATAAGGACTGGTCACACTAATCATATTAAACTTGTTTTAACACTCATTTCTATTTACTTCTATAAATTAGCTTTATCAATTAAGCTTTGGTCTGCTATCTTCCTTCTATTTTCTTCATCTATACTTCTGGAATCTAATATCAATCTAAACAGCTATTTTATAATTATTATCCCTTAAATATTCAATTTCCCTAACATTTTTCCCTATCCTGTGCGGTGGTACCAGTCGGGTGGCCACTTTTGGGTCCATTACTCCGCTGTCCATCCTTACACCTTCTGAGACAAGGGGAACATCATCCCTGCTCATAAAAATTATTGCCGGAACATTTCTACGGTCAGTACATAAAAATAAAAAACGTATAAGTAGTAGTCAATTAGCGACTAGTACTAAACACTTTTGGGATTCTTCATACTGTAGCTGTTTGCATTTATTTATATATTTCTTCTTCTCCTTGATTCCTTCTTCTTTTCCATTAACTAATAGCATATAACATTATTGATAGGCCTTATGTTAAAATTCTTTTGACTTTACTTCTTGTGACATATTTCTCCGTATCATTTCTTCTTATATAATCTTCAATTCCGAGAAATTCTAATTATTGTATTAATTATCATCCTCCTTCAGTTTCATTGGAGTCATTAAATTATTCTTTATTCTTCTTATCTGAGCACATTACCATCAATTGTTATTGTTCATTTAATTTTTCTTCTGTTTGTTACCATTAGAAATATTATTTTTTCCTATTATTTCATTTTAAATCAATTCTTTATAACTCTTATTTACTAATCTGTTCTTATTTTTTTTGTTAAATTAAATGGTTTCGAAATATCTTAAATCGTATTATTTCTGAATAAATTAAGTAAGTTGTCCTTACATAGTTTTTATTAAATCGTCTTGTTCCTGGATAAATTGTTGAGTAAGTTGTCCTTACATGCTTTTAGAATTTTGGGGTTTTTATTTACAATGGGTTGCTTGGTCCTGTATCCATAAAATCCGTCCCTTTTTTCTGGTTTGTTTGGAGTCTGTTTAACCGTGGTCCATTATTTCAGGTACTCCCTTTACTCGGATTACTGGGGTGTTCGGAATTAATTTTCTCCTTGATAATCTTCTTACCATCCGGCTCTCCCACTTTGCTGCTATGAAACTTTCCCGTAAGTACCGGTCTTCCGTCATAATTCGTTCCTTTTTAACTAACAAGTATTGTACCTCCTCTAACATAACATAGTTGCTCATATTTAATCTCATTCCATTCCCTTTTACCTCTGGATTATTTGCCAAATATTTGAACGTTATATTCCGTCTTGAAGATATGACTGATATTGTCTGATACACTTCAATCGTCGACCTATTTAATTGAGATCTAAACTTAATTAACTCCCTCTGTTCGTTAATTGGAAGGTTGAATACATTAATTAATCCATCTGTAATCATCTCCCATTCTTCCTTGGTATTTATTATTCTCTTTCTACATGTTTTTATTATTTTCTTGGTCTTCTTTTCCACGGTTTGAACATCCTTTTTGTTGTGGCTATTTTTATTTTCAGATGGCATTACACCTTGGTATTCTGTAATTTCTATTTCCTTACTACTCTCTTCTGTATTCGGACTCACTTTAATACCTTCTGAAGTGCTGTCGGAGGTTTCACCCAAATTCTTGACACTATGGTCCATTTGTTTATTGGTCTCCTCCTTGTATGTATCTGCTTTTTGGATAAGCGTATTAACATTTTCAAACTTCTCTCCGAAATTTTTCCATATCTCCTTATTGAACTTCTCCATCTTACCCTCAATCCGCTTTAAACTTTCTTCGTTTATTTTCTCAATTTGTTTTAAACTATCCCTCAAAGTTTCATTTTGCTTCCTAGAGTTCTCTTCCTGTTTCTTAAAATTCTCATCTATTTTGTCAAATTTTTCGCTCAAGGTTTCATTTTGTTTCCTTGAGTTCTCCTCTATTTTATCATATTTCTCGCTCAAGGTTTCATTTTGCTTCCTTGAGTTCTCATCTATTTTATCAAATTTTTCGGCTATAAATCTTATCATATCTTGCCAATTTGGTTCTCTCCTGGCCTCCGCTTTATCTGGTTGGTCCCCTTGGGCATCCTCTTCCACTATTTCCTTTTCCGTATCCATAACTACTTCGGTTTCTTCTGTATCACCTGTCTGTTGGTCCATTTCACTGTCCGTAACTAATTCTATTTCTTGTTCCTGTCCACCTTCTTCAATCTCCTTTTCTTCTGCCCTCTTCTTCGATTTGCCTCGGGTATTATGCATTTCTTGTTTTCTCATAACTGCCGACGATAATTAGATTTTTTGGTATATATTTTTATTAAATATATCAAAATTCTTTTCTAATTACAGCCCCACGTTGGGCGCCACTTCTGTAACGTAGCGGTTTTTGTAGAGGTTTTAGCGAAAACTTTGTATGTGGCTTATTGGGTGTTCGTCTTATTTAATTAAGCTCCCAATGTTGTTATGCGCCAATCTTGTAACGTACCGCAGTGAGGTATAGTAGAGTTATATTACACGCCCCACGTTGTATGCGTCAATCTTGTAACGTCGTGGTTTGAGATATTAAAGTTTCCGCCTCTCTGCAGTCGCCACTTATGAATTATAATAACTGACGTTTTTAAAAAATAAATAAAGGATTTTTCAATGTTACTCAATCTAAACAGAAATCGAGAGTGTGTGATTTGGGGTCAAGGAGGGAAGTTGTTCAGCCTTATGAGGAAGAGAGAGTAAGTACCAATTATTTACACTCGGTTTAGACGATTTCTGATTTTTCAAATTGTTCGCTGTAATTTAAATCAGCTGATCGTGAGACAAGTTTCCACGCCTAGTTCAACCAGCCTACACTATAGCAAAATCTGATCCGATGTGTTGATCTCTTCTGTTTTTGTGCTGAAATCTATTACAACTACCCACTACAAAAATTATAACACACTTTATTATTCAATATCATTTTTCAATAATATTATTTATTTATATTATTGGTTTTTGTTTCCTGCCACCAAAATACAAGTATCACAATTGATCTTTACTTACATAAAACATAATATCGATTTCATCGAGTAAACATGGAATTGTCTAAAAAAAAAACATATATGGTTTTGTTTACCAAATTTTACACTATTTTCAAAACATCAATTAATATATAATTCTTAATAATTCCCCAGGGTTGAGGGTAAGTTCTTTTTGTTATGGGATGGTCAGAAATGGATAATTACTAAGCTTTACAAATACCGAAAAAATATTAAATAAATTTGTTTATTTTTCGTTTAGTATGTAGTTCCAGGAATGTCCGTAAGAGAGCAGCGGGCGTTTGTTTACTTTAAAAAACATGTGATTAAATTTGACTAGTTTCGTTTTCTATACCAACATTCGGAATGCGTTTTCTTCGTTAACTATTAAACGAAATGTTTATATTACCTCTCTTCGTATGGTTCTTACGGGAATGAAGCTTTTTCTCTGGTGACATCCATCTGGAGTTATAATTTCATTACCGTCTGGCTCATATTCTATTGTCAACTTGAACTATGGCGAAACTAGGTTGAATCATCAGAAGGTTTTCTTTCACTGTTTTTTAAAGAGTATAACCATTTAATTTTGATAAATAATGGATGATTATATAGTGGTCATGTTGCTTGTTAATTTTGTACTAATTTTCACTCCTCCAAAGTTCCAGAAAGGTTATTTTATTAGAATTGTAGTAGCATCATATGGTTTTATTCCAAAAATATTATTAACAATACTTGTTATTTTCGTCACTCTTAGTAACCCATAGTATTTTGATTATACAGGCAGTTTGTAATTATTATAAATTTATATTTTATTTACCGAAAAATAATTCTTTTCCATTCCGGTTTCTTTATCAATTTGGTTTACATAATAAGTTTTTGTTCATTTTCTTATGACCCTGTATATAAGTATTTGATAATTTTATTATCTTTAAATAAATTTATATATATTATTTATTTAGTCTCTCATAGTATTTCTACACTGCACTACTTCCTGTTGCCATTTCCCTCATAGTATTATTTTAATTTTTTATTATCCTTTTATATTTAAAATTTTTTATGTTTTTTAAAACGAACCCTGGGTTATCTTATATTATAACACAAATATTTGAAAAAATATAACATTAACTTAGGTATAACAATTGGTTGTCCATACAATATAAATATTACAATAAATAAATAAAATACAAAATCAGTTAGTAGTATTATAGTCTACTCTCATGGTTTTATAATGCCCAAACCTACAGCACAATTCTGTAATAAGTTACCTTCACTTTCACTTTTTTACCTCAATGGGTACACTATAACTCACTTTGCACCGTATATAACTCGAATTGTTTATCCTGTTTAGTGATATACTGTACTTTAATTTAGAGCTAGTTATAGGTTACCCATTTCTGACCTTTATGTTCTTACATGATTTAATTTATTGGGACCGGGTTATGTAACGTTACATAAAGCCCCCCCACTAGAACAAATTTATTTTGGTATTACTTGTTTATTAAAATAAATTGTTGATTATTTCCATTCTCCTAATAGTCTTGGTTTTATCTTCATAATAGTGTTTCTTTATTTCCAACTGGTTATAAACTGACTGGTAATTCAGACTGGTGGTAATTGCTGTTTTCTTACTCTACTCTCTCTCTTGGAGGCAAATTCATCAATTATTTATTTCTCTGGGTAGTGGTACTTCCACATTTTATTTGATAAGGACTGGTCACACTAATCATATTAAACTTGTTTTAACACTCATTTCTATTTACTTCTATAAATTAGCTTTATCAATTAAGCTTTGGTCTGCTATCTTCCTTCTATTTTCTTCATCTATACTTCTGGAATCTAATATCAATCTAAACAGCTATTTTATAATTATTATCCCTTAAATATTCAATTTCCCTAACATTTTTCCCTATCCTGTGCGGTGGTACCAGTCGGGTGGCCACTTTTGGGTCCATTACTCCGCTGTCCATCCTTACACCTTCTGAGACAAGGGGAACATCATCCCTGCTCATAAAAATTATTGCCGGAACATTTCTACGGTCAGTACATAAAAATAAAAAACGTATAAGTAGTAGTCAATTAGCGACTAGTACTAAACACTTTTGGGATTCTTCATACTGTAGCTGTTTGCATTTATTTATATATTTCTTCTTCTCCTTGATTCCTTCTTCTTTTCCATTAACTAATAGCATATAACATTATTGATAGGCCTTATGTTAAAATTCTTTTGACTTTACTTCTTGTGACATATTTCTCCGTATCATTTCTTCTTATATAATCTTCAATTCCGAGAAATTCTAATTATTGTATTAATTATCATCCTCCTTCAGTTTCATTGGAGTCATTAAATTATTCTTTATTCTTCTTATCTGAGCACATTACCATCAATTGTTATTGTTCATTTAATTTTTCTTCTGTTTGTTACCATTAGAAATATTACTTTTTCCTATTATTTCATTTTAAATCAATTCTTTATAACTCTTATTTACTAATCTGTTCTTATTTTTTTTGTTAAATTAAATGGTTTCGAAATATCTTAAATCGTATTATTTCTGAATAAATTAAGTAAGTTGTCCTTACATAGTTTTTATTAAATCGTCTTGTTCCTGGATAAATTGTTGAGTAAGTTGTCCTTACATGCTTTTAGAATTTTGGGGTTTTTATTTACAATGGGTTGCTTGGTCCTGTATCCATAAAATCCGTCCCTTTTTTCTGGTTTGTTTGGAGTCTGTTTAACCGTGGTCCATTATTTCAGGTACTCCCTTTACTCGGATTACTGGGGTGTTCGGAATTAATTTTCTCCTTGATAATCTTCTTACCATCCGGCTCTCCCACTTTGCTGCTATGAAACTTTCCCGTAAGTACCGGTCTTCCGTCATAATTCGTTCCTTTTTAACTAACAAGTATTGTACCTCCTCTAACATAACATAGTTGCTCATATTTAATCTCATTCCATTCCCTTTTACCTCTGGATTATTTGCCAAATATTTGAACGTTATATTCCGTCTTGAAGATATGACTGATATTGTCTGATACACTTCAATCGTCGACCTATTTAATTGAGATCTAAACTTAATTAACTCCCTCTGTTCGTTAATTGGAAGGTTGAATACATTAATTAATCCATCTGTAATCATCTCCCATTCTTCCTTGGTATTTATTATTCTCTTTCTACATGTTTTTATTATTTTCTTGGTCTTCTTTTCCACGGTTTGAACATCCTTTTTGTTGTGGCTATTTTTATTTTCAGATGGCATTACACCTTGGTATTCTGTAATTTCTATTTCCTTACTACTCTCTTCTGTATTCGGACTCACTTTAATACCTTCTGAAGTGCTGTCGGAGGTTTCACCCAAATTCTTGACACTATGGTCCATTTGTTTATTGGTCTCCTCCTTGTATGTATCTGCTTTTTGGATAAGCGTATTAACATTTTCAAACTTCTCTCCGAAATTTTCCATATCTCCTTATTGAACTTCTCCATCTTACCCTCAATCCGCTTTAAACTTTCTTCGTTTATTTTCTCAATTTGTTTTAAACTATCCCTCAAAGTTTCATTTTGCTTCCTAGAGTTCTCTTCCTGTTTCTTAAAATTCTCATCTATTTTGTCAAATTTTTCGCTCAAGGTTTCATTTTGTTTCCTTGAGTTCTCATCTGTTTTATCAAATTTCTCGTTCAAGGTTTCATTTTGTTTCCTTGAGTTCTCCTCTATTTTATCATATTTCTCGCTCAAGGTTTCATTTTGCTTCCTTGAGTTCTCATCTATTTTATCAAATTTTTCGGCTATAAATCTTATCATATCTTGCCAATTTGGTTCTCTCCTGGCCTCCGCTTTATCTGGTTGGTCCCCTTGGGCATCCTCTTCCACTATTTCCTTTTCCGTATCCATAACTACTTCGGTTTCTTCTGTATCACCTGTCTGTTGGTCCATTTCACTGTCCGTAACTAATTCTATTTCTTGTTCCTGTCCACCTTCTTCAATCTCCTTTTCTTCTGCCCTCTTCTTCGATTTGCCTCGGGTATTATGCATTTCTTGTTTTCTCATAACTGCCGACGATAATTAGATTTTTTGGTATATATTTTTATTAAATATATCAAAATTCTTTTCTAATTACAGCCCCACGTTGGGCGCCACTTCTGTAACGTAGCGGTTTTTGTAGAGGTTTTAGCGAAAACTTTGTATGTGGCTTATTGGGTGTTCGTCTTATTTAATTAAGCTCCCAATGTTGTTATGCGCCAATCTTGTAACGTACCGCAGTGAGGTATAGTAGAGTTATATTATACGCCCCACGTTGTATGCGTCAATCTTGTAACGTCGCGGTTTGAGATATTAAAGTTTCCGCCTCTCCGCAGTCGCCACTTATGAATTATAATAACTGACGTTTTTAAAAAATAAATAAAGGATTTTTCAATGTTACTCAATCTAAACAGAAATCGAGAGTGTGTGATTTGGGGTCAAGGAGGGAAGTTGTTCAGCCTTATGAGGAAGAGAGAGTAAGTACCAATTATTTACACTCGGTTTAGACGATTTCTGATTTTTCAAATAGTTCGCTGTAATTTAAATCAGCTGATTGTGAGACAAGTTTCCACGCCTAGTTCAACCAGCCTACACTATAGCAAAATCTGATCCGATGTGTTGATCTCTTCTGTTTTTGTGCTGAAATCTATTACAACTACCCACTACAAAAATTATAACACACTTTATTATTCAATATCATTTTTCAATAATATTATTTATTTATATTATTGGTTTTTGTTTCCTGCCACCAAAATACAAGTATCACAATTGATCTTTACTTACATAAAACATAATATCGATTTCATCGAGTAAACATGGAATTGTCTAAAAAAAAAACATATATGGTTTTGTTTACCAAATTTTACACTATTTTCAAAACATCAATTAATATATAATTCTTAATAATTCCCCAGGGTTAAGGGTAAGTTCTTTTTGTTATGGGATGGTCAGAAATGGATAATTACTAAGCTTTACAAATACCGAAAAAATATTAAATAAATTTGTTTATTTTTCGTTTAGTATGTAGTTCCAGGAATGTCCGTAAGAGAGCAGCGGGCGTTTGTTTACTTTAAAAAACATGTGATTAAATTTGACTAGTTTCGTTTTCTATACCAACATTCGGAATGCGTTTTCTTCGTTAACTATTAAACGAAATGTTTATATTACCTCTCTTCGTATGGTTCTTACGGGAATGAAGCTTTTTCTCTGGTGAGATCCATCTGGAGTTATAATTTCATTACCGTCTGGCTCATATTCTATTGTCAACTTGAACTATGGCGAAACTAGGTTGAATCATCAGAAGGTTTTCTTTCACTGTTTTTTAAAGAGTATAACCATTTAATTTTGATAAATAATGGATGATTATATAGTGGTTATGTTGCTTGTTAATTTTGTACTAATTTTCACTCCTCCAAAGTTCCAGAAAGGTTATTTTATTAGAATTGTAGTAGCATCATTTTGTCAACTCTATGGTTTTATTCCAAAAATATTATTAACAATACTTGTTATTTTCGTCACTCTTAGTAACCCATAGTATTTTGATTATACAGGCAGTTTGTAATTATTATAAATTTATATTTTATTTACCGAAAAATAATTCTTTTCCATTCCGGTTTCTTTATCAATTTGGTTTACATAATAAGTTTTTGTTCATTTTCTTATGACCTTGTATATAAGTATTTGATAATTTTATTATCTTTAAATAAATTTATATATATTATTTATTTAGTCTCTCATAGTATTTCTACACTGCACTACTTCCTGTTGCCATTTCCCTCATAGTATTATTTTAATTTTTTATTATCCTTTTATATTTAAAATTTTTTATGTTTTTTAAAACGAACCCTGGGTTATCTTATATTATAACACAAATATTTGAAAAAATATAACATTAACTTAGGTATAACAATTGGTTGTCCATACAATATAAATATTACAATAAATAAATAAAATACAAAATCAGTTAGTAGTATTATAGTCTACTCTCATGGTTTTATAATGCCCAAACCTACAGCACAATTCTGTAATAAGTTACCTTCACTTTCACTTTTTTACCTCAATGGGTACACTATAACTCACTTTGCACCGTATATAACTCGAATTGTTTATCCTGTTTAGTGATATACTGTACTTTAATTTAGAGCTAGTTATAGGTTACCCATTTCTGACCTTTATGTTCTTACATGATTTAATTTATTGGGACCGGGTTATGTAACCTTACAATATATATATATATATATATAATAGCATGGTGCGAAGTGTAATCCTTTATGGAGCAGAAGTTTGGAACGTTTCAAATGTAAATAAGAAAAAACTGATGGCAGCGGAAATGGACGTCTTCAGGAGGAGTTGTAGAAGATAAAATTAGACAGGGTTAGAAATGAGACTATTAGAGCCGAGATGAATATTGACAGGACAATAATAGACGAAATAGAAAGGAGACAATTGACTTGGTTTGGGCATGTGAAGAGATTGGAAGATGACAGATGGCCCCGGAAAATATTGGAATGGATACCACCAGTGAGGAGGAAAAGAAGACGTCCACGGAGGAGTTGGCGAGATGACGTAGCGGAAGCAATGGTTGCAAGAAATTTAGAAGAACTTACATGCTACGATAGTTGCAATGGAAGTTGGGGACGGAGAAACGGTGACAGCTGTAAAGATCTGTTATATATATATATATATATATATATATAAAACCACTGTTGATTCTTTCTGCTGTTCTATGTACAACGCTGGTAACTGTAGCGCTTTCCTTCCTTCGTCATGACTAATTTTTTTGCCTTCTTTCCCTTCATCACCTATTTCTTCTTGCTCTTGGCTTTCACTGAGGATAGCCTGAATGATTTCATCATTGGTTAACATTCCATTTCTGAGCTCATCATCTCATCATCATCACCCCTAATAACCCATTTTTGAACATCATGCATTTATGCATGATGTTGCCATTCAGTTTCCTTTAACAAGACTACATTGTCTTCTGCCTCAGATTCTTGTACATTTTCCTTCTTTGCCGATGGGTTATTGTCTTACATTTTTTTCAACAGCCTCTTGAAACCAGGCCAAGCTTTTCTCCATGATTTTACGATTTTTTAAATCAGAACGTCTTCAAAAGATATGGCCACCATATAAATGACATATTTTATGTTTATGGGTTTCAAAACATCAACAAGGTCATTTTCTTCCAGTTCCATTTTTCTCAGGATGTCCGAAAGCAGTTTTCTCCTGTAGCTCCTCGTGAAGCACTCGAAGTCTCCTTGATCCATCGGTTGTGTTAAACTGGTCACATGTGGTAGGAGAAAAGAAACATTTTATCCCAGGTTCCCCATTACACTCAAGTCCTTCAGGGTGGGTAGGAGCATTATCTAACAGCAAAACCACTTTGATCAGCATTTTCAAGTCTTTTAAGTGTTTTTTCACTTTAGGAAAGAACTCATTGATAAATCAATCTTTAAAAATATATTCGTCCGTCCATGGAGACTTCTGACCTCTGTAGCAATCGGGATTCATGTTTTTGAAGGCATGTGGCTTCTGAGCCTTACTACCTATAACAAGGAGAGGAAGCTTATGAGTTCCAGAGGCATTTGAACACAACACAACAGTGTTCCTCTCCTTGTTGACTTTAAAACCTGGAGCTGACTTTTCCTCACCAGTGGCAAAGTTTTTTCAAGCAAACTTTTAAAATTTAGTCCAGTCTCATCTATGTTGTCAATTTGTTCAGGATGTAAACCTTATTTTTCGATAAGTTCTTTGAGTTTGTTCTTGAACTCAATGGCTCCAGCCGGGTCAGCTGATAGCTTTCCTTTGCAGACACTTAAGAAATGAACCTCATGTTGTTTTTTCTACTGTGTCGACCAGCCATCACTAGCAGCGAAGCCACCTCCATTTTGGAGCTTCGAGTGCAGCATGACACCATTTTCCATTAAAATTGGGCTGCTTATTGGCGTTATAAAAATTGATTTTTATTTCGATGCCAGTCGTTATTTTCTTAACCGTCATTATGCCAACACCAGGGTCATCACTTATCACTGATTCACCTTTATCAAGCCTCTCTATCACATGTACCTTTGTTCCATGGTCACCACAATACGTTTTCACTTCTTCGCACTCATCTTTTCAGTAGAGTTTTAAGCACACTAATAAATGAAACTCACAAATAATACTGAACTGTATAAAACCAAACTGTAAAACTTCTGATGGCACTGAAGCCAGATAGCAACTGATAAAAGACATGTTGTGACTTGCATGAGCTGAGCAGCAGTTAAGGCGATGGGCGGTTAAAGAGGGGGGTGGTTATCAGAGAGTCTATTGTACTTGGGAATGACAAGTGTCCCTTGGCCTTCACTATAGAAGTCTTTGCAACCATCCTTGCTTAAGCAGATTATCTGCCCATCTTCATCTAATTTTATCAATTTGTAACATCTGCTTTTATCTATTATGTCCCTACACTATGTCTACTAGTAGTACGCTTAGGTTATTTAAAGAATGCATGTGACAGTTTTTAATGCAGGGAGAGTACATGCATTGTTGTTGCTGAAAGCGTGTGTGTGTGTGTGTGTGTGTGCGCACATTGCGCGCGCACGTATGGGAAAATTTCACTCACTCCTCTTCCTCTTTCCCCCCCACCTTTTTTATACATGTATGTGTATTACATAATACGACAGTATTCATGAATGAATAAATTCTGTTAGTAGCAACAATAAACACATTAGTTTCAGTAAATATATATGCAGAGATTTCATAAGATTTTGTTAAATAATGACATATTAAAAAAATCAGTATGGAGAACCATGGTATGGAGAAATCAGTATGGTTATACATGACTTCCATGTTGTAAGTTTGTTTAAAATAATTTACTTGAATTCGGTTCAGTAATTTCTAAAAAAATATCGCCCACCCTCAAACTAATTTCACTATTTATAGATATTTTTGTTATTATGGGGTAGTCGTTTAATATAATGTTGTTTTCAGTCACTTTATCCATAAAAATTAGGTAAGCTTACTTTATTCTTATAAAGAAACCGAACTACGCAGATAATCATCCCTCCTCCGAAGCGCTCCGAAGTCACTCATGGACCCTGAGCATCTTGCAGAGGGTTCATTCCCTAAAGACGAAAAGTCTGTCTATGAACCGTTCCTCTGTAAACACGTGCAGTTACACTGCCCAGCGATTTACAGGAAGCAAATCGCTATCCATGCTGGACACTTTTTCGGCTTGCACGCGTTGTGTTGGTGTGGGTTTCGACACTTTCCATTTAAAAAGCGTGCAAATGTAAGAAAATAAACATGAGTGAGGCCAGAAATAATGCGAATTGTGTGTGTGTGTCTTGCCTGCCTTTTTATTGCGGTAATTATAATAATAAAATGGAAACGTAAACATTACATAATTGAGATATGCTTGCCTGCCACGAACGATATATTTTCTCTTATACATGATTTAAATTAAAATGAAAAAATCGGTATGGAGAACCATACATGACTTCCATATTCTAAGATTTATATTTAAAATCATTTTCAGCCAAACAGCCAGGGAAGGAATTTTAACAAAAAAATACTTCTTTGTTGCCAATAACGTAGTACACATATAAAAAAAAATTATCCCCTCCCCCTTCAACTATAATTTTGATTTATAGAAAATTACCCCCACCCCGTTCAACTAGCCTCTTCATTTATAGATATTTCTACGTTACAACAAAAAATGTTTCAGGTAAAGTGCCCAGGGATACCCATATTTAGATTTGTGCCCCTAGGTGTAAAATTGTGTTTTGTGACCATTCTAATTAATATTTTAATCTCAGATTTAACAAACAGATTTGTATTATTAGAAGTATAATATTCTTGTAACTTTCGTAGAAATCAGTGCAGTGAAGTACATTAAAATATCGGTATGGAGAACCATACATGACTTCCATGTTCTAAGATTTATATTTAAAATCATTTACGAAATGAAATGTTTCCATAGAAACTACTTCTTTCCACTTATTGCTTCAGCCTTAACCACAGTACTGTGGTCACTAACGTACCACCACACGTTATCGCACTCGATTTTCACTGATGATGGCAGTCGACGGCACTGCTGAAACGTCTGGTTTTGGAGAAAACATTGGACTACGGCCAAACAGCCCGGTAAGGAATTTTAACAACAAACTACTACTTTGTTGCCGATAACGTAGTACACATAAAAATTATCCCCTCCCCCTTCAACTATAATTTTCATTTATAGAAAATTACCCCCACCCCGTTCAACTAGCCTCTTCATTTATAGATATTTCTACGTTACAACAAAAAATGTTTCAGGTAAAGTGCCCTTTCCCTGTAACCGATCTTCACCAAAATCAACCGGCCTTGATTTCTCTACAATTTAGGGATGTATGCAAAAACTTATTTGATTATGTTTGAATTTACGGCAGTTATCGTTCGTCATAGAAAAAATTAACCTTGTTAAAACATTAAAGGTGGCAGGTAAACTACCCCTTTCCTTTAACCAATCTTCACCAAAAACAACAGGTCTTGAGAACTACAATTCAGGGCTGTATGCGAAACATTATTTGATTCTATTTGAATTTGCGGCTGTTATCGTTTGCCATAGAAAAAAAATTACCCTTGATAAAAAAAATGTTGCTGGTAAACTACCCCTTTCCCTTAACCGATCTTCACCAAAAACAATAGGTCTTGAGTACTCTACAATTCAGGACTGTATGCAAAAAATTATTTGATTCTGTTTGAATTTGCGGCTGTTATCATTTACCATAAAAAAAAATCTACAGACAGACACTTTTCGAAAAATGACTTTTTCATGTTTTGAGGGTAGTACAATCAGAATCTGCAATTATCTCGAACACGATTTTTTTTGCCATCACCATACTTCCATTTCCTTATGGAACATGGAAGTAAAATCATATCAAGTTTTAATTTTGTTTTTCTGTATTTGGTTTGGTTTTTCTTATTTATTTTATTTTTTTAGATTATATGTTTATCCTGGAAAGTTCTTACCTGTGCAGCTTAATAGAAAATTTATAATATTTTTTTGTCCAGTATGTAAAAACCAAGATATTCAAATTATAGTACAAAAATAACAATAAAAAATAACATTTTTGAGAAAGATAAAAACACTGGTCTGGACATGGAAGACAGTAGAAAACTCAAACAAATTCTCTGCATTTCATAGAATATGTTGAAAATATTATTTGTTCTAGAGAATATGAGAATTTCCTTTTTTTTTTTCAAAAGTTTTGTGTAGACATACTCCACTATACCATAATACTCCATGCAAATGTTCATTTGGTTTTCTCGTTCTGGATGAACTGTTCTGTTGTTCTGAGTTATGTTTATTGCTTAAGTACTAGAGAATATTTTACTTCACAGTTTTCTTGATTAGTCCGATGTGTCAGTAAAATAATAATAACAGTAGTCATGTTTTGTAAATGGTGTGAAGATTTTTTTAATTTTATTTTATGTAGACGATATTTTTTCAGTTAAAAGGTTTAATGCATTCCAATAATTAATTTTACTAATACTACTTGTAGCTTTAACTCTACATTGGATAGTGAGAATATTAGGATTTCAGGAAAACTAATGCAGTTGAAGAAAGGTCAACTTTTGCTAGATGTAGAATACAAATATGTATCACTCAAAAATCGTGTATCTAGCTCTCACTGTGTGTGTGTGTGTGTGTGTGTGTGTGTGTGTGTGTGTGTGTGTGTGTGTGTGTGTGGCTTGAAAAAATGTATATAAATAAAGTTTACATTAATCAGTTGTATAAAGTTTTCGCATGGTAAACATTCAGCTGACCTGTAATAACTTCTTCATTTATTGTATTTTTAGTACTTGATAATTTCAAGAACAAAATGTGTCACGATATTTGTTCACATAAAATATTATTCGTAGAGTTTCTTACAGTTCTTGCTTACATCAAAGTTGTTCAGTCCTCATGACATTTTCTCACTTAGAATTTTAGAAGATCTTTAGCTAGAATTTTCTATTGCATCTTTAGCGTTTGGCTATTCTTATGAGTACAGAGGTTCATGGCCTATGAGCCATCATATTTTAAACTATCCAGGTTCTTTTGTTCATATATGTATTCTAGATTTTACAAGTGAAGTCACTTTAACCACTTGACCTCTACTCATGTGCAGTACTAAAACAGAACATTTTTGATGATAAGAACAAAATATTTCCTGTAATGTGTCTTATTATTACCATTACTGTGCTCTAGCACTGGATTTCATGAAACTTGTGGTACCTTCCATTAACACAAATAATTGACCTACAGCTTTGTAGGTACATTTCCGTGTATCAGTTTCTCAACTGTATGGTATGATGAATGAAAATAGTCCTGTTAAACTCATATGACTATCAAGTATCAAAGACTGGCAGATGAGATCACAATTGTGTCTGGGAAATAACCATTAGCGTGTCCACTCCTTTCTCCCACATCAAAAGAGCAAAGGATTATACTCAGAGTTTCTTTTTTATATACAGAGATGTAGTACTTTTTATCATAAAACAAAGAGATAATACAGTTTGTGAATCTCCCTTAGCCTGTCTACCAACCACCTGCCTTTGTGACAGTCTGGTAATTCCTTGGAAAATAAGTTTTCTCTTCAGAGTTAGATATTGTTATATAACGAGGTCTCCGCCTCTCTCTTTGTTATACTAGATATTTTAAGCCTTGATTTTATGTTGTTCTTTTTGTACATATTGTGTTGTGGTCTCCAAGTTGCATATAACTAATTATAGTTAATATTACCTCGTGTACTATTAACTATTACACGAGGTAATATTAACTATAATGTTCTTTTTGTATTCTAGTTGCTGCTAAAAGTCGGTTATTTAATTTTTCTGATTTAATTATCGTTAACTAGGTCGAAATCCTTTACACCTAATTAACGCCTCAAACGTTGGTCGTCAATCTTTAATAAAACGAGTACGCCTCTGTTTAAAGTTTTATTATTATTGATGCTTTTGAATATTTTAAAAATCCTTACACTTGGGATCGTTGATTTGGTAAGTGGTTAAATGAAATAATTAGTTTATGTCATGTTTGGGTTCACTGAGTTTGTATTTGATTTTCGACGCTCTCTCGTTGCTAAGACGAACCTATTTATGTGCCTTCTCACTGAAAATAGAAGTTATCGGTTATACAGTTACTTACTTGTAGTGGTGCTCTAATAGCAAAGCTGATTAGTATTGATGGTCAGAAAGTTTAAAATTATTTAAACCCATTTGTTACCGCCACCACTGGTGCCAACCGTTGATGCTGTCCACCTAAACTGTAACGTCTAAGTCTAACGAAATAATTAGTCAAAACTCTTGGATGGAGTATAAATTATTTTTATTCTTCAAACTCGTTTTTGATTTATGGTTAAATTACAATAATTTTATTTATTTTTCCTTTAATTCAAGTTTACTGATAGACTCTTTAAAATTATCATATCTCAGGGTTACAAGTCTGACTCAAACTGTTCGCCACGTTGGAGGCTAAGAATTTTGTTGAATTATTTATTAAATAAAGTAGGTTCTTTGAGACTGCAAGATACAAACAAAATTAAAGCAATGCACTACTATCATTATTTAGTAGTAGGAGAGTGATAACATTATTAAAATTTCTTAACGACTAACATAAAAAGTGAACATGTGATTTTTGTTGATATTTGAGGTTAAAACTAGTTTCATTGGAACATTAATCAATCAACTTTAAATTATTAATACCTCTTTAACAACATTAAAACATCCATACAATACAGTTAGGAATGCAATTTAGTGACAATATTCATTATCTGCTTCCTTAAATTGGATAACACAAAATTTACAGGTATTTGGATAGTCCTCACTAATAGGGTTGAACATTATTAAATATTTTGTAACAATCTTAACATTAAACACAATACATAATAATTAGTATATGGTAGGTCAAAGTTTTTAACGTTTATTGTTAATTGGTTGATGCATCCTATCTCAGTATGTCCATCAAGTTGATTCTAAAAATAAAGTTTGGTTATGATTAATTCACTTTTTTCTTTTTTAATTCGCTTAATAGCTCTGGTTACTCTTAAAACTTGTTAATTACGTCTATGATCAAATTTCTTCTCTTACTATTACTACTATTTAATAAAACATTTGAGTCTATTAAATGCCTAAGTCAATTGTCTTTGTTTCGTAATTCCTTAAATAATAATTATTTGAATTAATAATGTAAGTATTGTTCCAAGCTTGGTTGGATTTAAATTGAAATAATATTGTTAATCAATTTCGCTAATAGCGTTCCTTGAAAATTTTATTACTATTTGAATATTTAGTAATCATCACTTATACTTGTGTTCGAGGTCGTTGTGGTAGTATCACTATTACAATTCTTTATTTTAATAAATCATATTTAATAACTCTTAATCATTCACTACCTATGCGCACGTACTCCGGATTAGAACACTGATATAAAAATACTTTCACTTTGTCTATATTCGACCTAACCTCAACTTCGCTATTCGAGGTTAACCAGCTGTCGACTATTCTGCATTGTTGGTTACGGTGACCTGCGTGGATCTCTCGTCAACGCTATATAGAGCTATGAAGGAGTTGAATATACCATCTAAGTTGGTGCGTGTGGTTGGAGTAGTTATGTCCAATTCTAAGTGCCAAATCAGAATACAATCAAATCTATCTAACTCCTTAAAAACACTGAATGGGCTGAAACAAGGAGATGCCTTAGCGTGACTGTTGTTCAACATAGCTCTAGAGAAGGTCATCAGGGATTCAGGAATTCAAACTAGCGGACACATATTTCACAAGGAGGTACAGCTTCTGGACTGTGCTGATGACATTGATGTCATAAGTAGGTCTGAATCTGGGTTAAAGGAAGCCTTTCAGGAACTGGAGTTGTCCGCTAAGGCTATGGGCTTCGTTATAAACCAATGCAAAATCAAATATATGGTTGTAGGTGCCAACACTCGTGCCTTGTCCCTGCGCATTAATGATTATGAATTTGAAAAGGTTCAGCGTTTTTCATATCTCAGGTCATATGTGGACTCTGGAAATGACAACTCTAGAGACATTGAAAAACGGATATTACCTGCTAATAGGTGTTACTACGGACTGGTGAAACATTTTAAGTCAAAATTAATAAGTAAAGATACAAAAGCCACCCTATACAAGACCTTGATCAGGCCAGTCCTGATGTATGGCTCGGAATGCTGGGTGCTAAAAAAACTAGATGAGCAGAAACTATCCGTTTTTGAGAGGAGGGTACTGAGGAGAATCTATAGCCCTGTGAAGGAAAACGACATTTGGAGGCGACTGCATAATCGAGAGTTGTACGAAAGGTTTAAAGATCTTCTGATCATGCAACTCATACAAATTAACAGATTGCGTTGGGCTGGTCATGTGCAAAGAATGGCGGAGGATAGAATCCCAAAAAGAGTTATGAATTATTTGCCGATGGGAAGGAGAAGGAAAGGAAGACCGCGTACAAGATGGCTGGACCAGGTTGGTAAGGAGGCAGTGAGGCTGGGTGCAGCAAACTGGTGGACATTGGCCGGGAGTAGAGACCAGTGGGGAAGATTTCTTTTGGAGGCCATGGCCCGGACTGGGGTGTAGCGCCGAGGATGTATGTATGTATGTATTGTTGGTTACGGTGACCTGCGTGGATCTCTCGTCGACGCCTCGAGATGAACTGATGATCTTACCTGTGTCAAAATCTGGTACCTAATAATTAACAGTGACTTCTGATTGGTCAGTTTTTTCAATTTCCGTGTACTTTCGGTATTATTCGGCAAAATAGACGCGTTCTTGGTGTCATCTTGCTGGGTTTGAGATTATCAAAATTTGGTTCCCAATTGTAAGCCCATGGGATTGTAAATAATTAATTCCTTATAATTCAAATTGTTCGCTTATAATTACGCCAATCATCTTTACATTACTCCCATTGCTTCAGTCTTTTTATCATGGGTATTTTGGTTACCCACACCATGTAACTGTGATACTGATTAACAAAATAAACTTATTACTATTTTTTATTATCTATTTACATATCTTATTTTATTTACTATGTTTAATTTTGATAAACTTTTATCCTTACTACTTCCTTATTACTTATTACCCCTTCTCATTAAATTTTAAGGTGGTAATTTGTTAAAAATCATCTATGGTAGTTTAGGCCTACCTCAATATTTTTTACAATGTCTTTATCCGTTTCTTATAATAATAATTCTTACATCTAATGTATCATTATTATTCACTTTTGTTCTCCGTGATATCTTATAATTATTGCTCAGTATTATTTTACATAATTACTTAGTTATTATCCATAACAATTCTATTTCTTTTGGTTAGACACCTGGTCTATGGCATTGCTAATTGTTTTTATTCATTTTATGTTAGTATTGGTTTCTAAACCATCTTTGCTGTGGCCTATCTATATTGACCTAGTCATCACAACTTCTGATTACCTCAGTGTTAGCTAGTATTCTCTTATTTTAATTTATTTACACTTTCCTTCAGCCTAGCCTTCAGTATCTTTTAGATTTACATTTTTTTTATCTTATTTTACATTACATCTTCGTCTTTTGATTACATATATTTTGCATAGTGTTTATTATAGTATTGATAACGTTTGGCAGTGTTTTGGTTGTAACATTTCCCGTATTAATATTTTTTTTTTAAACAGAAAAACACCCAAAAACTCAACTTCCAATATTTACTTTCTTTGCTCTTACCTTCACGTGGGTCCAGGATTCTATATATGAACTCGTGACCTGTAAAAGTGGTTACTGGGTTTTACTGCATAATAATTACTAACACCTTTTTCTGGTAAACCAAGCTCATTTTTTGTTTATTTCAAATTAATATTTCTTTATATTGTTATAACTTTCCGTTTTGATTACTTTACGAATAATTGGGCAACGTGATGTTGCGTCACTCTAAAACTTTAGACTTACAATTTCTTCTACCAATAAGTATAAATACAATCTTACGTAACTAGTTTTTTGATATTTTATTTTTTTTTATAGACAAACCAGTGCTTTCATTACACTCACGCTCTCATACCTCTACTGATTGCATTCTAATAACCCCCTTTTTATTATTATAGAGCTCTGAACAAATTTATACCCAAATTTATCTTACTGATCACCCCTTTTCAATGGCAATTGTGGTGTAAATAAGTTAGTTTATTATTTTAAGTACTCATCCCTGTTTGCCGTTATCTGTACGTGGTTGCGTCACTACCGTATATTCATTTTTTGTCCACTTAAAGTCCAAACTGCTTTTAACTGTTTTTAAAATTTATCACTGTTATATCGAGTCTCCGCTCATATGTTTAAATGCTGATTAATACTCCTTAATAAAATCACATTTTATTCAGCCGACCTATATTTGCTCAAGCCCTATTTCCACAACCGCGCGTTAACACACCTGCGCGGTTGCGAGATCTTTTGTCGACTGCCGCGTCCAAAAATGGCTAAGCGTCTTTCTGCTGCCGGCAGCTTGCTTTCGGATTGGCTGGTGAGCATCTCGCCCTTTCTCGTCATCTCGTAGAAGGCGGTAAGGAAATCCCGTATGTGACTTTACGTTGTGAAAAGGTGACACACGCGCGCTCCTACACATTCCAAAGTTATAATTGTTTTTGTACCTCGCTCAGCCTGACACCACACTGACTACAGGGTGTTAAAAAAAGTCAAGCTTTTATGATCAAAAATGTTGCTCGGCGTGGGTTACTACAGATTATTAGAATTATAATGCAATTAAAATAAACCCCTTATCTTGCCCCGTTACATGGTCTGCTCTGGTATTCTGATCTTTGTTGGTAAATACCTAATACTTCCTGCATCTAGTTTCATATATAGTTACATAGTTTATATAGTTTCCTACATCTAGTTACATATAATTTACATCATTAGTATTAAATTCATGGCAATACTTATTGAGTTGCCTTACATTAGTAATATTACATCTCAGTTATCATAATGACATTAGTCCCTTTACTTTTATTATCATTTTATGTGTTATTTTTATTGTTCAAGGTGCCAACACTATGCTGTACCTCTTGAGCATGTTATTTTACATTTCTAATGTATACCAGTCCTTCTATATAATTATTTTTGTTAGTGGAATGCTCCTTATAGTCTCTAGTTTGCTTATATTATAATACACTCTAGTTTAAGAACACTCCTGTTATTGTTTCGGGGAGTTCTATTTGAAACTTGCTGGTTAGTTTAGGTTATGTGTCCCCACCTGTATTCATAACGATGGTTGGACCGTAGCTTTTGTTTTTTTACAATATTGCACTGAATTCTTTACATGTATTAATGCTAAGTTTTATTATTTATAGTTATCTGTTTCTTTTTTGTGACTGTCTCAACATTTTTGTTGACTAATAGTTGTCTCTTATAACTTTATATCTACCTTACATATTGAACTAGTCTTTTGGACATCATTTAGTTGTTATCTTTATACATTCTAATTTATACATTTAAAATTTTTTTTATTCACTATCCCCTTTATTTCCTATCATCATTGTTTTACCTTTGAGTTCTGGTTGTATTCTCAAGTCATTGAAGTTAGTTTATTAATAGTTTGATGTCAGTGTCAAGTCATAGCATAGAGTTTTAATTCAGCTTTTAAATCACTTCTGTTTTCTCCATCATTATCAATAATTTATATTCTCATTATTTATTTTATTCTTGTCATTGTTTATTTCTTCTTGTAGTTGAATTCATTTTGTTTCCCGTAGTCGCACTGATTCTATTATCATCCTTAATAAATCTCTTCTTGTTATGGGTGTTGCTGTCTTCTTCTCACTGTCTGATCTATTGGGTATTTGGGTCAACGTTGTCTTGTCTTTAGTCGTGTGTTTTTGATTTCTTCTGGAGTACATTATTTGTTATTAACAATTTCTTTTATTCCCTTACATTAGTCACTATTCGTCCTATGTTCTTTTTTAATGTTCCCATTTTGTTGTTTCTTTTGCTTTGGATTGTTTATAATCAGTTTGTTTTATGTTGGTATTGGGTTGATTATATGTAACGTTACATATTGCCTCCTTACGAGAATTGATTATTTCAGAAATTCCTTCTTGGTATTGAAGAAATTATCAATTGGTTTATTTTCATATTTAGTCACCTATAATGCTTTCATATTTCTTTCTACTTCTATATCTGTCCTTGCTTAATTGAGCTTCTGTTTGCTATATTCCTTCTATTTTCTTCTTTCATAAGTCGTGAATCTGATATAATATCTTCTATCTTGGTGTTTCATCCCTGGAATATTTAATTTCCTTAACATTTTTCCCTATCATGTGCGTTGGTACAGGTCGGGTGGCCACTTTTGGCTCCATTACTCCGCTGTCCATCCTACACCTTCTGAGTCTAGAGGAACGTATCGTCTGCTCAGGTAAATGATTGCTGGAACATTTCTACAGACAATTCATTATGTAAAAAACCTTAAAAGTAGTCCATTGGCAACTAATAAAAAAAACACTTGGGATTATTCACGCTGTTGCTGTTTACATTTGATTATATATTTTTCTTCTTGATTCCTTCTTATTTTCTGTAGCTCTTTATTATATACTGTTGTTGACAGGTATTATTTGTAAATCCTTTTGATTTTCCTTCTTGTGACAGATGTTCTTCGTATCATTTTTATCTTTTTTCTTCTTGACCAATTTCCTTTCTAATAAACTTCAAATGGTAGTGTGTTGACAATTATTATTATTATTATGGTTCTTATTATGCTTGTAATTATTAAAGTAGTCATTCTTTTCAATATCTTGTCTTAGTCATTACCCAATAGTGGTTCATCTTATTTTTATTATTTTAGTATATTATCATTTTTCTTTCTTTATTTGATTTGTCTTTGTCTTTATCCAAAATTTCCGTCCCTTTTTCCTCGCTGTGTCTGTGTTCAGTTTATTCGTGGTCCATCACTGCATTTCCGCTTGTTTTTTGGATTATTATTGTGTCCTTAGTGATTTCTGCTTTCCGTTACCCTGTACTGCAAGTTTTCTTCTATAAAGTTTGCAATGGTATCAAAGTTTAGGTCAATCATTTTATCCTCATGTTTATTAAACATATCATTCAATGGACTGTCCCTTATTCGTGATATTACTGACCTTGTATTATTCATTACATTTTCTGTATATTTAATTTAAATATTAATTTGGTTAAGTTTTTTCTATAATTTTTTAACTCAGTTATTTCTCTGTAATTAGCGATTGGGAGATTAAGTACATTAACCAGCCCATTCTTAGTCATCTCTAATACTTCCCGCGTATTCTTTAGTTTGTTAGGACGTATTATTTCTGTTTTGCCCCTATCCTCTACTTCGTGACTTACTTGTTCCCCGTTTTCCTCCTTTGATATTTCTTCTACCTCTCTTTTATTATCCTTTATTAATTCTTCCTCCCACAGTTTATTATTCTTTATGATTTCTTCTACTCTGAATGTTATTCTCTATTATCTGTTTCTGATTACTTATTCTTACTTCTCTCCACTGTTTCGTGAACTCCTGTAGTGATTCTGTTTTTTGTTTTATACTTTCCTGCAACTCTTCCCTTCTTTGTTGTCTCCTTGGTTTTGACTCCTCTTTCTTAATCTGTTTACGCTCCTTTTTATTTCTTTTCTCCACCATTTCGTGTATCCATTAGTAATTCCGCGATTCGTTTTATCTTTTCCTCGATGCTCATATTCTTCGTTCGTTCTGACATCTTCGTTTTTTATACTTGCAGCTGCCGCTAGAAGTTTGGGTATCCGTTTTTATTATTGATTAGGCTATTGAATTCCCCTTACTTCATGCTCGCAGGTTGGGCGCCATATGTTATATAACGTGTATGTGTGTCCTCTGTTGAAAGCCCCAAGTTGCGGTGCCATATGTTACAGAACGAGTATACGGAGTCTCGTGTTCGTATTTATTATGCCCCAAGTTGTGGTGCCATATGTTATATAACGAGGTCTCCACCTCTCTCTGTTATACTACTATATTTTAAGCCTTGATTTTATGTTGTTCTTTTTGTATTCTAGATGCTGCTAAAAGTCGGTTATTTAATTTTTCTGATTTAATTATCGTTAATTAGGTCGAAATCCTTTACCTAATTAACGCCTCAAACGTTGGTCGTCAATCTTTAATAAAACGAATACGCCTCTGTTTAAGTTTTATTATTATTGATGCTTTTGAATATTTTAAAAATCCTTACACTTGGGATCGTTGATTTGGTAAGTGGTTAAATGAAATAATTAGTTTGTCATGTTTGGGTTCACTGAGTTTGTATTTGATTTTCGACGCTCTCTCGTTGCTAAGACAAACCTATTTATGTGCCTTCTCACTGAAAATAGAAGTTATCGGTTATACAGTTACTTACTTGTAGTGGTGCTCTAATAGCAAAGCTGATTAGTATTGATGGTCAGAAAGTTTAAAATTATTTAAACCCATTTGTTACCGCCACCACTGGTGCCAACCGTTGATGCTGTCCACCTAAACTGTAACGTCTAAGTCTAACGAAATAATTAGTCAAAACTCTTGGATGGAGTATAAATTATTTTTATTCTTTGAACTCGTTTTTGATTTATGGTTAAATTACAATAATTTTATTTATTTTTCCTTTAATTCAAGTTTACTGATGACTCTTTAAAATTATCATATCTCAGGGTTACAAGTCTGACTCAAACTGTTCGCCACGTTGGAGGCTAAGAATTTTGTTGAATTATTTATTAAATAAAGTAGGTTCTTTGAGACTGCAAGATACAAACAAAACTAAAGCAATGCACTACTATCATTATTTAGTAGTAGGAGAGTGATAACATTATTAAAATTTCTTAACGACTAACATAAAAAGTGAACATGTGATTTTTGTTGATATTTGAGGTTAAATCTAGTTTCATTGGAACATTAATCAATCAACTTTAAATTATTAATACCTCTTTAACAACATTAAGGAATCCGTACAATACGGTTAGGAATGCAATTTAGTGACAATATTCATTATCTGCTTCCTTAAATTGGATAACACAAAATTTACAGGTATTTGGATATTCCTCACTAATAGGGTTGAACATTATTAAATATTTTGTAACAGTCGTAACATTAAACACAATACATAATAATTAGTATATGGTAGGTCAAAGTTTTTAACGTTTATTGTTAATTGGTTGATGCATCCTATCTCAGTATGTCCATCAAGTTGATTCTAAAAATAAAGTTTGGTTATGATTAATTCACTTTTTTTTCTTTTTTAATTCGCTTAATAGCTCTGGTTACTCTTAAAACTTGTTAATTACGTCTATGATCAAATTTCTTCTCTTACTATTACTACTATTTAATAAAACATTTGAGTCTATTAAATGCCTAAAGTCAATTGTCTTTGCTTCGTAATTCCTTAAATAATAATTATTTGAATTAATAATGTAAGTATTGTTCCAAGCTTGGTTGGATTTAAATTGAAATAATATTGTTAATCAATTTCGCTAACAGCGTTCCTTGAAAATTTTATTACTACTAGTGGTTGCCCAGTGGTCGAAATTCGACCGTAATTCATTAAATTTTTAAGTTTGAACGCTATTGAGGTTCTTTTGTCAAAGAGTATACCTCTATAATCATTGCATATAATTTTTTTGAATTTTGTTCTATTACGTCAGCTGCGAGCGTGTACAAATATGTCATTAGCGTGTGTTGTTTGCCTTAATTCCCTGCAATATCTATGAAATTTAAAATTTAATGTTAGTAACAGTTGAAAAAAAAAACACAATTACAGCTTGTATTCGTATTTATTTTTTTATATAATTCATTGTGTGTTTTAATTTTTTCACGTTATTATTGAATCAAATAAACGCAAATATGAGACTTGACATTCATAGAAGTATAAGATACATTGTTTTCAATTCCAGTGGATTACATTTCATTTTTGGTAAGGTACAAAATTCGAAAACAGTTTGAAGATTATCTGCTACAAAGCTTATATAATTTTTTAATTTTTTTTTCTATGCATTAATTTACGAGTTATTTGAAAAATATGAAAGATAGGAAAAATGAGGTTTAGCTTGGCTAAGCCATATTTAAAAAGCAATAACGCGTTTTTTGACATTTCCTTGTTTTTTTTTTTATTGCCATACTGACCAGGTTTCGCCAAGGCTACACAGTTATTTTGCCTATCTTTTTCGAATTATATAAAATTTAAATAAAAAATTAATACAAAATAAAAAATGAAATAAAAAATATGTGCCTCGTATTTTTTCATATATTTTTCATTAAATCAAAAAAACCGGGCGGTTAAAAAAATAAATGTTGTCCATTGAACTTAAAATAGTTTGAAAGTGAATTTAATGATTCAGAACTTCTGTGTAAATGATGTTTTTTGTAAAAACTCTTTCATCATTTGCTAAATGCCCTTGGCCATTATATTCGGAAATATAAAATCCAAACCATCGAATGATCGAACTCTACTTGCTGCGACGTACAATTGACCATGTGTAAAAACTGGCTGCCTCAATAAAATTCCAATTTTTTCGAATGTTTGTCCTTGAGACTTATTTATTGTCATCGCAAATGCAGGTATAATTGAAAATTGAGTTCTTTGAAAGTTAAATGGTAAAACAGTACCAGAATATGTTAAATTTATACGTGGAATCAAAATTCTCTTATTGCGTGCGGTTCCAGTTAAAACTTTGCAATCAGTAGCATTACGATGCATACACTTGATGCGCATTCTTGTTCCATTGACTAATGCTTCCTTTGTATTTAAGTTTCTGATCAGTAAAACGATGCAATTAACTTTCAGTACTAACTTATGTGGTGGCAAACCACTAATAGTCAAAGAATTCAAAAACTCTACTGGATAGTTATTGATTTCATTGTCATCATCACAAATTTATTATCGTAGCTATGATATGTTTTCTGTTCACGTGGTATTCGATTAAGTATATCAGTATTAATAAAAGTACAATCATCATTTTTAGGTGCTAAAATAACTGACTTCAATATGTTATCTGAGAGTATGTTTTCGGAAATATTTCCATACACCTCATTAATAATATTATTTTCATCTCCTATTAATTGCTGAGGTATTTCAATAATATTTTCACCAAACTGAGGGAATTGTGGGGCTTCATCATTACCAATTTTTTTTAAGAATTCGACAAATTCTATTTCATTTGGTAAGGCTCTCATATTTTGAGTAAACGTTACTTTATGAAAATAAACAAATTTATGCCAACTCGTGACACAATTTTCAATTAAAGTTGCACGTGATCCATGTGGGACAACTGGTAAGTTTTGCCGAAAATCACCGCACAGAAGTATCGTTTTCACTCCAAATGGTTTATGTTTATCATTTTCATCGCATAGATCCTGCAATAATCTATCTATGATTTTCAACACTTGCAGTGGGCACATAGAAATTTCATCAATAATTATCAATGATGATGAATTTATGTAACGTCCATAGCTACTATTTGCGGTAATATTTGCTACAGAATTTTCCAAAATGGGTATAGGCAATTTAAACACATTGTGTAAAGTTCTACCTCCAAGTAATAGAGACGAAGCTATGCCACTGAACGCTGTTGCAATGCAACTAAGATTAAGCGAATTTAATTTGTGAATGATTGCTGTTTGTGTGAATGTTTTTCCACAACCTGCATGAGCGGTTAAACAAAAAACATTAGATCCGGTATCATGGTGCAAAACTTCACGAATCACAAAGTTCTTGACATGACAAATTATGAACATTCAAAATATCTTCAATTTCTAATAGAGCTGTGTTAAAGGATACTTCTTCGTTGTAATCTCTCAAAAAATCTTCACTAAGATATACTTTAAATTCATTCCATAACGCCAATGCATTGGCTGGCACATTTAATGCACAAATGTAACCAAATAAATTTCGCATTTGTTTTGGTGAATGTAATTCTTTTGCTTCATTTAAACATTCGCGCCATTCATTATCATTTGAAGCAATGCCGCGAGCATGGCACGCTTCAACAAAAGAAGTGTGTATAATTCCATTGTATGTTCTAACATCCTTAAATGATTTTGGACCACAGACATGTAATAAAAGCAATCGTAAATGGAAAAGTTCGATGTCTTTTGGTGATACTACATATATGTGTGTAATGATTTTATCACCTCCACGCCTTCTCTTCTTCCATTTTTTTCGGGAATCTTCCCACACATAATGCAAAGGAATTTCAATATACTTATATTCATGCGCTGATGGATCTGATCGATTCAATTCAAAAAATGCTAATAATTTTGTTTGTCTTGCATTTTCAATTGCTTGACGTTCTTGCCCTTCTCGAAAGTAAACATTCTGTCTACGCGGTAAATGAATGTCAAGTCTAACGATGACATGTGATTGAAAATGCATTGGTAATTCATAGATGCGCCATACAGCTTCAGTTGATCCGACATAACGACCATTTAAAAAATTTTTAACTTCATCAATTTGTATTTCTTGACCTGGTTCATTTCTCTCTGCACCTAATTCAACAGATGCACTGTCATAGCTTTTATACACGTATTTATAAATGTATTTAACACTTTTAACTGTAGTGCATACTTCAACATTTATATGGCAATTAAATTTGGCAAGTAAATACGGATTGTATGGTACAATATAACGATTGTCGAGGCAACTACCGCGAACTTCAGCATTAATACCATTATCACGCCTTCTGTAAAATGGATATCCATTTAATGATTCACATGTAAATTCATTAAATCGTTTTGGATAATCTTTTGTGCATTTTCCATCTCTCATACATACAGAATTTGGATTAAGTACACCGCATGGACCATGCATCATGTGTTTTACAACATATTCATGTAAAGTAGGATGTGTTTGAATGTTAGGAATCTCCGCAGATACAACTTTATCAATATCGGTAGCGTTAACAATTTTATCTTGCTCATTTAAAGAGAGTAAAATGTGAGCATGAGGCAATCTTCTCTTTTGAAACTCAATTGTATAAATGAGTGCTTCAACTTTACCGAAGATTTTTTTTAGTGTAAGGCCCTCAATTAATGCTTTCAGTTTGGACTTGAATACACGCACAACAATATCAGGTCGAAAATTAGCTGACTCACCTACACCAATGTTGCTAACTATTTCAGGCCAACTTGGATTGCAAGTCATTGTAATAAACAAAGAAGGCTTTCCGAAATGTTGTACAATTGACATTTGATCTAAATAATTCTGATACATATTTCTTGGAGATCCATTGAATGAAGATGGTAAAATTACTCTACGGCCAACATTATTGGCATTGGGGTTCAATTCCAAATAATCTGTTAAATTGTTGTAAACTTCAGACCTAAGACTTGTTTGATTTTGTTGAATGAAATGTAACCTTGTGCCCTCTATTCTCATATACATATCAACTATCCACTGCAGAAATAATTTTTGTGAATGGTGCAACATGCTAAAATCTTCTCTAATTGCAAGTCAGTAGGCTGCATACTGAAGCATGGTTAATTTATTTCTGGGCGCTCTTGAATTAGATGTAGTTGGTACATTATGAGAAATATTGATATGCCACCCAGTATCACCATTTGGAAAAAGTAATGGATACGCTAAAGGGTCCAATGATGAATCCAAAACAGATATTTTTAATGGTACCATTAACTTTTGAAAACGAAACCATATTTTGTTCAAAGGGTGGCTCACCATCAACTGTACTAAATATTACTGCTACATCAGTTTGAACTGCATCATTATAACGGCGTAGATCTAAATAACGATTTACTTTAATGAGCATACAAATTTCTTTTATTTTGATTTTCAACTCTGACAATGATCTTTCATTGCAATGAATGACCGAACGAAAGGATTAATGCGTTCTTCAAGAGAGATTTCGTGCATTATATTGTTATTGCATGTTTGATTATAGTGTTCACGTAATCTATAATTGACAGCAGTGTCAACATCATAAAAATATAATTGCGCATAACATGGTGAGCGACCATATCCAGCAGTCATTTGGACCTGATCTGTGATAAAGAACATCATGTATTTTAAAATGATACACTCCACGCGTAACTGTATCCGAAATTTTAGCTTCTGAGCTAACCATAGCAAATGATGAATTGTATTTACGAATGTTTTCAAAATAATTTTTTGACTTTCTTTTTATTGAAGGTTCATTTGAAGTAAGTCCATCATACAATGATTTAAAGTATTCATTTTGACTTAAGGCCGGTAATATTGCTTTACCCTTATGACAACATGAAGTGAATGCAGTCCTTTCACCTAAAGTGACCTCAGATTCGAAATGTTTTGCATTGCAAAACCTGCATTGTAAATGCATTAATCCACAATCAAAAGTATTAAAATTTCTTGGAATGACATTCAGTGCGCATTTAAATGTATCCCTCAAAATAATTTCATCATTTTGTATACTATTTACACTATTTAAATTTGCATTTGGTCTATTATCATTTTGACTTTCACGCGGATATATATTCCTTCTTCTTTGTCTCTCACTCCGACCCGTTAATATTATACTATTTACACTATTTAAATTTGCATTTGGTCTATTATCATTTTGACTTTCACGCGAATATATATTCCTTCTTCTTTGTCTCTCACTCCGACCCGTCAATGTTCTATGTCGAGGCATAATGGAAGTAGGTGCGAATATCTGAATGTAAAAAAAAACATGTAATGAAATTACTGAAACTAAGATTAGACAGGGTTTAATTTAAAAATAATAAAATGTACTCACTTTTTTGAAACCACCAATAATAATTAGGCGAGAGTAAGTCAATTCAAATTGCTGCTACAAAATTTTCCTTTTGCAACAGGTGTATATTAAGCAAGCTGTATTTCACTTTCAACTGCACATTAATATATAAAACACAGATATCTAATATACAAAATATAAAATAAACGTTTTTTCGCCTTGACATACACTCCACAGACTATTGAAAAAGGAACATTTGAAATCACACAAAATTCACAGCTCATTCAGTCAATCTGTCAGCAATTATTTGTTGGCAACATTTTAAAATTCTTTGGCGACAATCTCTACTCTGTGCTACTGTTTGACCACAGACTATTATGTGTTTGACATTGGCAGTATGAACGTAAACAAACGACAGACTATTATGTGTTTGACATTAGCAGTATGAACGTACACTAAAATGAAAAAATTATAATTTTATTGCCTGGCAACAAAATTATTTTATTTTTAACAATTACCATTGTTTGAAAAAGTTTAAATGAATTTTCAAGTGCAAATGAATGTTTTATTTTATTTAATTTAATGTATTTGTAACACATATTATATATAAATTTTAGCTTTCTGCACTCCTTCTCCATATAAACTTTAACTATGCCAAATCTCACACTCCTCCGTGCGCGCAATATGCTTAAAAAGGGGTACAAAGTTTTCTCTTCACGTATTAATATATAGATTTGAATATAATTATCTCGTTGATTCATCCTCTTCGTTCACTTTATTAAATTTATTAATATATATAAACTTTCACGTATGAACTTACTATTCGTTGTCACTTCCCCAAACGTTTTGAGGTGATGTTCCTCTTCCTCAGTGGGAGTAATACTGAATGTCGATCAAATCAGCGCCAATCCCTTCCCACCATCAACCCCCACCACACACACCTATAGTCCATAACGGTTATTCTGTAATCGACATTCAGTATTTGAATATATTTAGTAATCGTCACTTACACTTGCGTTCGAGGTCGTTCTGATAGTATCACTATTACAATTCTTTATTTTAATAAATCATATTTAATAACTCTTAATCATTCACTACCTATGCGCACGTACTCCGAATTAGAACACTGATATAAAAATACTTTCACTTTGTTTACATTCGACCTAACCTCAACTTCGCTATTCGAGGTTAAGACGCTTTTGATCAGCTGTCGACTATCAATTCTGCATTGTTGGTTACGGTGACCTGCGTGGATCTCTCGTCGATGCCTCGAGATGAACTGATGATCTTACATGTGTCAAAATCTGGTACCTAATAATTAACAATGACTTCTGATTGGACAGTTTTTTCAATTTTCGTGTACTTTCGGTATTATTCGGCAAAATAGACGCGTTCTTGGCATCATCTCGCTGGGTTTGAGATTATCAAAATTCGGTTCCCAATTGTAAGCCCACGGGATTGTAAATAATTAATTCCTTATAATTCAAATTGTTCGCTTATAATTACTCCAATCATCTTTACATTACTCCCATTGCTTCTGTCTTTTTCACACGAGTATTTCGGTTACCCACACCATATAACTGATACTGATTAACAAAATAAACTTATTACTATTTTTTATTATCTATTTACATATCTTATTTTCTATTTTATTTTATTTATTATGTTTAATTTTGATAATCTTTTATCCTTAACTACTTCCTTATCACTTATTACCCCTTCTCATTAAAGTTTAAGGTGGTAATTTGTTAAAAATCGTCTATGGTAGTTTAGGCATACCTCAATATTTTTTACAATGTCTTTATCACTTTCTTTTAATAATAATTCTTACATCTAATGTATCATTATTATTCACTTTTGTTCTCCGTGATATCTTATAATTATTGCTCAGTATTATTTTACATAATTACTTAGTTATTATCCATAACAATTCTATTTCTTTTCGTTAGATACCTGGTCTATGGCAGTGCTAATTGTTTTTATTAATTTTATATTAGTACTAGCTGTATACCCGTGCTTCGCTATGATCTTTCAGAAAAAAAATTGGTTGGCCAGTTTTAAAGTTAAAATTTTTTGTTACCTTTGGATAATTTACCAAATTGTATTAAGGCCCAGTGAATTTTTTGTGCAAAAAGACTTATTTTTTGTAATCGTGTATGAAAGTAGTTTTTTTTTTATGAAACAACAGTCATATTATTGGGCAAGCAGTCCTTTTTACCCACCACCATCCCTGGCATTTTGATATACTTGGTAGCCAGGCAACTGATTTGCTTAGCCGTTGACTATTACTAATAAGAAGGGACCTTAATTAGAATTTAAATTAAAAAAAATACTTATCGGGAATAATTCTGCAAGAAAATTAGTTTTTTAATCAAAAAAGCTGAGATTAGTTATAATGGAAAAGGGAATAGTGAGTGGATGCTTAATGTTAAGTAGTGAAAGTATTGTGTAAAAGAAAACACGCTGCTTTAAGGTATCTTTATAAAACTTCCTTGTAGACAACGTTCTTTGTTTGACCCTCTGGCTGAAGAATTGTTAAACTGGTAGGAGAGCTAACTTGTGAGCAAGCAACGTACAACTGGTCATGGGAGAAACAGTCTTCTCTTAGATCTACGCCGGCCATTTTCAAAGCTTGACCTTGTGCTTTATTTACTGTCATGGTGAAACAGAGTTTGAGAGGGAATTGAAGTCTTTTAAACTGAAAGTGGTAGTCCGATGGAATTAGGGGAATGCGTGGAATGAAGAATGTTTCCCCCGACCACATCCAGTGAATATTGTTGCTTCTATGACGTTCTTGTGCAAAGATTTTACCTGGAGCCTAGTACCATTACATAGCTTAGGAGGTATCAGGTTTCGAAGCAGCATTATTGGAGCTCCAACTTTGAGGTAGAGATTGTGTGGCGGAATGCCTGGAGGATTGAGCGTGTGCAAGAACTCTACTGGATAATGGACTGCGTCTTCTTCCACCACAGAGTCGACGGATTGGTACTTCACAATCTCAGTTGGAAGTTTTTCCAATAATGTGTTATTGATGTTGGCTGCAGTGCCATTCTTTGGAGTAAGGATGGCTCTTTCTTTCAGCCAAGATGAATCTTTTAAATAAAAATTAGCTAAATCTGGGTAAATTTTTTCAGCCAATGTTGTCAAATCTTTTACAACTTCGCATAATTCTTTTGGTATTTTAACTTTGCCATTTTCAACAGGTAGATTTCCATTACCAATCTGTAAAAGTAAACTTGAAAACTCGTCTACCTTTAAACCGCCTTTGAGATGCACCCTCATGTTGACTCTCAGAGAACGAACATGGACTTTAGGCCACAGGAAGGAACTCTTTAGACAAGCTTTAACATCATCTGCTTGTGTTCCCCGAGGCACAACAGGTAAAGTTTGTCTGAAGTCTCCGGCCATTAGAACTGTGACTCCACCCATCAGGTTTTTATTGCTTCTTATGTCCTGCATAGTTCTATCCAAAGCTTCAATTCCTCCCTTGTGAGCCATGGTGCACCGTCACAAATTATCAACTTACAATCTTTAAGTACCTTGGCTGTGTCGCTTTGTTTGGAAATGTTGCAAAGTGGGGTCTTTGAGTAGCTTAAGTTGAGAGGCAGTTTAAAGCCAGAGTGAGCTGTCTTCCCTCCATCCAACAATGTTGCTGCTATACCTGACGAAGTAACAGAAATAGCAATTTTCCTATCTTTTCTTACACTGGCTAGTATTACATTTATCAAAAAGGTTTTTCCTGTGCCACCTGGTGCATCAAGGTAAAACAGCCGTCCAGCCTCTGAATCAACGCTCGCAATTATTTCATTGTAGATTTTTTTCTGCTCGTCGTTAAGTTTAGGAACGTTTTCAGCAACAGTCTCAGATAGATGGACTGTGTTGTAAGACAGTTCTTTCAGGTACTCGCGATTGATTGCAGAACTGTAGGGCTCTTGACTTGGAGAAGGAAGACCGAGTTGTTGGAGGGACTGATTGGACATTGAGAAGACCAAGTTTTCTAATGAAAGTAGGCATTTGTTATAAATGATGTTGTTGCAGAATTCAAGCTCTAAACCAGGACACTCATTCTCCATCTGCCTCTTAAATTCCTTTGATAGACTTTCCCTGTTTTTCTCCCAGAGCACTAAGGGATCCGCTGTTTGGCAAAACACCAAAATGACAGCAAACAGTTCTCTGATCTTCTGTGGTGACTCTGACACAGCAGCTTCTTCCAAGGTGCGGTCCCAATGAATGTCATCCTTTAGTAAACCCAACGCTCTGCAGGCAGACTGATAAGTAGGGTGAACAATGCCAGATTCCCTCTTAAGATCATTGAAACTCGTTGGCTTTCTGACTTCGTGAAGGAGAAGACATAGGTAATAACATTCTGCATTGTTAGGGTGTACCGTGTAAACCCGACCGAGTACTTGATCTTTCTTCAATCCTGGATGTCCGGAAACGGCTTTGCCTTGCTTCCGTCGGCAAAACTGATTGTTTTTTCAGATGTAGTAAGCAGGGACTTCACTGTAGATTAGGGTTCTGGCTTGCAGAATCTGATTTGCATAGTTCAAAGAATGCCATTAGAGTTGTTTTGGGTGGATTTTGAACTTTATCATGAACATTGTCGGGATTGAAATAAACTCTCTGGCCATTCTCAAGGTGTACTGCCAAATGCATTATGGGAGGATATCTTTCATGGATAGGGAAGCAAAAAATACGCCATGCCGCTTCGGAACTACTGATATAACGCCCTGCTTCATACTTGGCAACTTTGTCCCACTCATTTTCCAACACAAAAGCTGCTTGATCACTGCCCTTGTTCATTTATTTGCAAATGTACTTTATAGACTTCACAGAGTTACACAACTCGACATTGATATGTGCCAAAAAGGTACGTGACAGAACAGGGTTGTACGGTACCACTCACTGACTGTCTAGGTCTACTCCATTGATGTTAACTGTGAACCCACCATCAGCAGGACACCTACGACGGTACTGGGGGTAACCATTGTCTCCAGTTTGGGTGTCTTTAGATAAAGGACAGGGATATCTTTTGGAGCATGAGCCGTTAACCATGCAGGGTGAGTTCCTGTTTAGACTTCCACAAGGGCCATGAATCATTGTCGATTTAATAATTTCATGAAGCTCAGGGTCAGGTATCTCTGCGCTTATGACACTATCAGTTTGGTCGGCCATAATTCTGTCCTGCAGCCACAGCAAGATGGGTGCGTGAGGTAAGCCCCGCTTCTGCCACTCCACAGTATACAGGTAACACCTACTTGGACCGAAAATGGTCCTTTAGTTAGAAGATTAATCATTTTTTTTTATTTTCAAATGAAACACCCGAGCTATTATGTCATGCCTGTCTTGGGGCTTTTGTCCATATTTTAAGGCAGCTCCTGTTTTAGACCATTTGGGGTTACATGTAAACGTGATAAACAAATCAGGACGACCATAGTGACGAACATATGTCATGGCGTCCTGAGTCCTCTCGTGCATATAGCAGGGCCCACCAGTAAAACTGGATGGTAACACGACCATCTTTCCAAGGTCCGAAACTTGACCATCTCCCTTACACATGGCGTCTTTGAGATTAACGTAGTGTTCCGCTCGCAGTTAAGTCTGGTTGTGTCTAATGAAGTTTAGCCTCTCTGTCTCTATCTTGGCATACATGTCAACCAAAAACTGATTGAGAAGACTATGGTACAGTAATAGGGAACTTTCTTGGCCTTGTCTTTCCATTAATCGGTAAGAGTAGAAGTCTGAAGCAGAAACTGTTTTCTTAAGAGGGGCTTTAGAAATTGGATCATATTGTGGAATGTTGACAGAGTAGCCGTCTTCTCCATGACAAAACATAATTGGCTACTGGAGAGCGTCGTATCCATGATGAGTTTCGCTGATCCGCACCAACTTTGTGTCTCTGCTGTGAAGAATTATGTCTCGCTTTTCAAACTCCTGTAATAACCAAAGCTACCTCGCTTGTTGTTGGCACGTTGTAACGACCCTTATGTTCAGCTGCAGGTTTTCTGTCTGGATGAATCACAACTTTGAACTCTTGCCCTTCCGGAAAATTTTCCATTGCTGTTTTAAAATCTCGTATGTATGGATTGTTATCATGCAAACATTTTTGAAGTTGACCAACTAACCAAGGTTTCACTACATTAAAGAGGTTAGATCTGATTTCTACTTCTTTTTCGTCGTTGCCAACAAAATATATTTGTTGAAAAGAGGGATCTTGTTGAGGAGAAGGTAACAAACTTCCTATTCTATGCTAAACTTGCCCTTGGACCTTAAAAGTTGGCATGAAATTTCCTTCGTGTACCTCTTTATCTCCGAAGGACGTCATCTGAAAACATCCGTTATACTTTCTGGTGTTCGCTAAAAAATGATGAGACTCGGGGTGGTTATTGATAAGGAGGCTATGGAGTGGTTCAGGAAGCTGTTCAGTAGAAGGAAGATGAACCTTGCCATTGCTGCAGCATAGGCCGGGGTTTTCTTCTTTCCACTTTTTCGCATGGCACCACTTACATTCAATATGCTGACCAAGAGAAACAACCTTGTCATTATTGTAGTCCATATTACAGTCATATTTAAAACCTGATAAGGACTTTGTTTTCCACGGAAGCAATTGTCTATTTTCATTGTACCTTCGAACAGCTTCCTGATTAACTTCGGGATGTTAGGTTGTGTATCTAGAAACTGAAGCTCTGTTTACGTCAGGGTTTGCCTTATTGTATCTTTTAATCTTTATTTATCTTTTACCCTCACTATTAACTTCAGGATTCTTTTCATTGTATTTCTTAATAGCTTTCCTATTAACTCCAGGATTTTTCTCATTGTACTTTTTAACAGCCTCTCTGTGAATATCGGGATTTTTCATTGTATTTCTTAACAGCTTCCCTATTAACTCCAGGATTTTTTCTGTGTATTTTTTGACTGATTCCCTATGTTTTTGTCTCTTGATTCTATCAGTGACCCTTGAGCGTCGTTTTTTTTTCTCCTTTTTTTCCCAACGCTTGAAGTAACTATGGAACTGATGACTGAAGAGGAAGAATCAAGATCATCAGGAGGCGTAACAACGGTTCTGGTTATCAAGTTGAGCAGGGCTTAGCAAATGAATAAGAGGTATGTCATCGTCGGATTGGTCATGGGCAGATTGCTCGACAACGATATTTTCAGGGCTCTCTGTGTCAAGCGAGGTGCAGATGGGGAGGTCAACAACAGTTGATTTAGGAGGAGGAATGTATTGAGGAATGAGAGGTTCAAAGTGGGCACACACCATGGGTCCAGAACACTTTAATCGAAATATGGACTTTCCCTCCTCATACTCATCAGGCTGTATAATCACCTCACCATTACGATACACCACCAGATGATAAGGGTATACTTCAGCAGCACCCTGAACTGAATTTCATTGTGGGTGGTGTATGTGGTGTAGAGAGACATGTGAGCACGGTATTCGGCCATAGTTCTATAAATGTTACCACACGGCATCATTGTATGCTCCTTAAACCGTTGCCAGTTGTTGCAAATGTGCTGTACGACGCTTGTTAGCACTTGAGACGCAAGCAAGACAGTTCCGTACATGAAGTAAGACAGAGAGTAAAAGAAGCATGACCCATCTGTGCCCACAGGCAGAACATGGTGAGGTACCAGGTCCCCATCAACTTCAATTTGTTCCATCATATGTAGTAGTGCACTCTTGTAAGGGAAAGGAGATATAGTTCAACATTTTAAAACACTCCATATCAACACCGAACAATATTTCCATAGGTTAATATTCCATGTACCAGGCATTTCTGCCTATATCATGAAGTGTAGAAGAAGAACTTCCAATTTTTTCTATAACATTGGTTAATTGCTAAAAAACCATCAACAGACACACTTTTTGAAAGCTTCTTAACAGAAATAACCTATATCATGAGAAAACACAAAACTGTTAATTAAAATACTTTAAACTGAAGAAAGCATTTTATTGTAAATCGTATGAAGAAGAAGATACCTACACTACATTTTCGATGTTTTGATTATGCGATAATATCGATATACCACGATAAGAAGAAGAAGTGTACCAACTGTAATTTATTTCATTGCTTAATGTAAAGCGATAATACGTTGTGAGGTTATGTAAAATAATGTTTAAATATTTTATTTTATTTAAAGAAAGGAAATCTATGTTTAGAAAGGCATACATTTAAAGTGTATATACAATGCTTATAACGGAGTAACATTTAAAATAGAGAACAAAATAATTATTTCTAAATAATAAAATTCAATCAAACAAACAATGTACTGGTATCCTAATTCGGAAGTCACCACTGTGAAACTTCGGATTAAAATATCTTGAAAAGTGTAAGTGTTAGAATAATATACACTATTATACACTTACACAGTGAACGAAATGTTGCGGGTTTCATGCTCTTTAAAATGGTATGCAAACGAAAACTGTAGCTCTTTTCTTTGAGGAGTCAGGAGGAAAAAATGTTCAAAAATAGTAAATTTTTTATTGAAAGTCGTTAGTCACCTCTGTGGTTGAATTTTGTAATATTTTTTTGTAACCCGCCTTATTGCACATCTACAGTATCCAGAGAACCACCATGTAAAGTTTCAGCTTCCTAGGCCCTGTTGTTCTTGAGATACAGTGATCAGTGAGTCAGTGAGTGAGTGGTATTTGGCTTTTATACATATAGATTGGTTTCTAAACCATCTTTGCTATGGCCTATCTATACTGAACTAATCATCACAACTTCTGATTACCTCATTATTAGCTAGTATTCTCTTATTTTAATTTATTTACACTTTCCTTCAGCCTATCCTTCAGTATCTTTGAGATTTACATTTTTTTTTCTTATTTTACATTACATCTTTGTCTTTTGATTAAATCTATTTTGCATAGTGTTTATTCTAGTATTGATAAAGTTTGGCAGTGTTTTGGTCTGCTCTGGTATTCTGACATTTGTTGGTAAATACCTAATACTTCCTGCATCTAGTTTCACATATAAGTTACACATAATTTACATCATTAGTATTAAATTCATGGCAGTAATTATTGAGTTGCCTTACATTAGTAGTATTACATCTCAGTTATCATAATGACATTAGTCCCTTTTCTTTTATTATCATTTATGTGTTATTTTTATTGTTCAAGGTGCCAACACTGTGCTGTACCTCTTGAGCATGTTATTTTACATTTCTAATGTATACCAGTCCTTCTATATAATTATCTTTGTTAATGGAATGCTCCTTATAGTCTCTAGTTTGCTTATATTATAATACACTCTAGTTTAAGAACACTCCAGTTATTGTTTCGGGCAGTTCTATTTGAAACTTGCTGGTTAGTTTAGGTTATGTGTCCCCACCTGTATTCATAACGATGGTTGGACCTTAGATTTTGTTTTTTTACATATTGCACTGAATTCTTTATATGTATTAATGCTAAGTTTTATTATTTATAGTTATCTGTTTCTTTTTTGTGACTATCTCAACATTGTTGTTGACTAATAGTTTTCTCTTATAACTTTATATCTACCTTACATATTGAACTAGTCTTTTGGACATCATTTAGTTGTTATCTGTATACGTTCTAATTTATACATTTACAGTTTTTTTTTATTACTCTCCCCTTTATTTCCTATCATCATTGTTTTACCTTTGAGTTCTGGTTGTATTGTCAAGTCATTGAAGTTAGTTTATTAATAGTTTGATGTCAGTGTCAAGTCATAGCATAGGGTTTTAATTCAGCTTGGAAATCACTTCTGTTTTCTCCGTCATTATCAATAATTTATATTCTCATTATTTATTGTATTCTTGTCATTGTTTATTTCTTCTTGTAGTTGAATTCATTTTGTTTCCCGTAGTCGCACTGATTCTATTATCATCCTTAATAAATCTCTTCTTGTTATGGGTGTTGCTGTCTTCTTCTCACTGTCTGATCTATTGGGTATTTGGGTCAACGTTTGTCTTGTATTTAGTCGTGTGTTTTTATTTCTTCTGGAGTACATTATTTGTTATTAACAATTTCTTTTATTCCCTTACATTAGTCACTATTCGTCCTATGTTCTTTTTTAATGGTCCCATTTTGTTGTTTCTTTTGCTTTGGATTGTTTATAATCAGTTTGTTTTATGTTGGTATTGGGTTGATTATATATAACGTTACAATATATTTTGTGTAATTTTGGTGTTAGGCTCTTGAACTTCATAATGTAAATTGTGCTGATTTACCATAAGTAGCAATAAATAAAACTACAGACTAAAATCTAAAGTACACAGTTTTTGTGTGTAAAATGTTTAATGTATTGTGATTAAAGTACAGGGTCCACCAGTGAAGCGGGAAAATTAAAAGTACCCAATTTTTTCATGAAACATTTATTATCAGAATTTTTTTTTACAGATTTGAGTTGAGTAAAGTATGCCATTATTTTACTTTTTAAAAATAACGCCGCTCAAGTGAGAGCCATTTCTGTGTAAACATTCTTCTAATCTTGACCGAAAATTTTCCATCACTCGACGAAGCAGGTCAGGTTGAATCCGTGCAATTTCTTGTCTGATATTCGGTTTTAATTCCGGTATGGTGTGCGGTCTATCAGTGTACACCCTGCTATTCAGAAATCCCCAAAGAAAAAAGTCGCATGCGGACAAATCTGGGGATCTTGCAGGCCACGAGATGTCGCCATATCTGGATATGAGTCCGTCCGGGAAGAGTTCTCTTAAAGCAGCTATGGAGACACGAGCAGTATGACTTGAGGCCCCATCCTGCTAGAAAAAATTAATTTCCGGAAACCTAGGGAGCTGTTGCATCAAAAATGTTCTGACCATGTGTGTGTAGCGGTCTGCATTGACAGTTGCGGTGTTTCCTCTATCGTCTTGGAAAAAATATGGCCCAATAATGCCAGATGATGAAACTGCACACCACACCGTAACTTTCGGACTATGTAATGGCTTTTCATGCACCTGGGTTTTCATCATTCCAATATCGACTATTTTGTTTGTTTACATATCCATTCAAACGAAAATGTGCTTCGTCTGACATAAACATGCGGTGAATAAAGTTTTCATCATCATCATTTACACATCGCGATATTTCTTCGCTGAAAATCCTGCGAGCCAGCATATCGCCATCTTTCAACTCCTGGATTACTTGAATTTTGTAAGGATGAAAAGATAAGTCTTTATGCAAAATTTGTCGTAACGATGTGTCAGTAATGTTTAGTGCGGATGGATGTTTCAGTGCAGAACGTTGTGGACTACGTGTCAATGCTACTCAAACTCTTTCAATGTTTTCCTCTGTTCTTACAGACCTTGTTGCTCCTCTATGCTTTAAGTTCAATGTGGAACCAGTTTCTTCAAACTTTTTCACCCATGACATAATTGCATGAGAGGACGGCACTCTTCCATGTCGTGGAATATTGAAATGATTACGAAACAATCGTTGTACAGAAGTCACACAGTCACCATTCTTATAAAACGATTTTACGCAGAAAGCACGCTGTACACCGGACCACTGCTCCATGTTTTAAAACATATAATAACAAATGGCATTAAATGTAAAACAACAATCGAAAACCTCCATGCCCTCTCGTGAGCAGAAAATGAACTATTGGACTTTCAAAATTTCCCGCTTCACTGGCGGACCCTGTATATACAGATCAGAAATAATTGAAATTGAATTTGACACAGGCCTGCATCGCTTAACATATTTTGTTCCTTACCCCATTTAGTGCCAGCAGGTTTTCTGTAGAGTAATCCTAAAGTTCCAAGTTGATTTCTCACTATACTTCATGTGTTTACTTTAAAGTCAATAAAAAATTTAATATTCAAGATAAATGAATGAAATTTTTTTAAATAAATTTATTAAAAAAATATAAATTTTACTTTATCAAATTATAAGCTTGTAATTTTCACACAAAAAAACTGTAAAAAGTCAGTGGATATAATACTAGTAAACTCTAAATTAACACCTTTAGTCTATAATTTTCCAAACAAATTCATGTACAAGTTATAAATATCAGTTGCAAACTTCATTTTTCTAATTTTTTGATTACGATTAACCTCTTTAACAGGTTACGGTTATCACTGGTATTGTTTTGCAATTTGTTGTCATGAAAATCACTAACATTGTCACTCATATCATGTTCACTCTCACTACAGTTAAATAATCAGTCTGTTTCATCTTCTCGTAAAACCATACTCATTTTTAATAAATATTACGGAAATTACACTAAACACAACGCTACACCATACACAATACCACAAATAAAAAAATATCAACAGTCTATTCAATCTCATGTTAAACCAAAGCCTCTTGGACAAAGATGGTAAAATTTTCATGGTCTATACAAACTATTAATGCGTCTTTCTAATAGTATAGAAATCAACTCCATCTGTTAGAAAATAACTGAACTACAACATTTAAAACCTTGGCGGCTGATTGAATAGGCCCTGGCAATTTTAGCACATACTTCTGGGCTGATGGGATCAACCCATGGTTAAGCCAGGCTACAAAATTTTTACCATTCTTTATACAGAATCAGATTTGTCACTCTCGGAAACAGAAGTGGAATATTTCTCATCCCCACACTTGGCCAGTTAGGTGTTTCATCCACTGAAAAATTGAAGGGTTCCCTACTTTGTTGCATTCATTTCCTTTTAATACAATATGTACAGTTGTACAAAAGTAGTCGCCAGTGTTGGAGTGTTGGCTGTGTTATAGCAACACCACAGCAACTTTACAGTGGGAACTGTATATGATACACAGTACACAGTTAATGATACCAGGAGACATTAATTGGGGCAATAAAAAGCAAGGAATCACCGAAATATCTTATGCTAATGCGTTGCTCTGCTCACAGCCACTGGCACCTGAAGGTAGTAGAATATTGTTTCACATAAGCTACAGCATTCCATATGTATTACAAAATAAAAAAGTAATACCCTTTGATACCATATTTGTTAGCTGTCATCACGGAACGCGTTGGTAACAGTCTGAGACAAAAATAACTTTAGGAAATAATTTTTGTTGCTGTTTGAAATGTGTATGAGAAAAATAATTTCTGTTCATTTTGCAGAGAAACCGAAGCTGCCTGAGAACTATCAAGAGGTAACATGGCAGAAGTTAACAGAAGCAGTAGTAGCAATTCAGACATCAAAATCAATACGTTATAGTTTAGAAGAACTTTACCAAGCTGTAGAAAATATGTGTAATCATAAAATGGCTTCCACATTATACGTTAATCTTACCAGTAAGTGTTTTCCAATGTTTACATATTTCTATGTAAGTGTGCGTAATGTACATACTCATATTTATGTACATTGCACTCAATTGTAAGTTTAAGCCCTCTTAATTGTGTGTTAAGTATGATTGTGGTTAAGCCCTCTCCTTGATCTCTTTCTCTATTTTTGATCCAATTATTCGTATTTACAGTAGAACCCCTCAAATCCGAAATCCCGGGAAATCCAAACATGATTTTGAAGAAAAACAACATTTGAAAAAACACATAAAGACATAAGAAACACATTTATTATTACATAAAACTATCATATGTAACCTAATTTTACGTAAAGAATCATTGAAAAATTAATAAAGTATGTACAAGTATTGCTACTTACGTAAAACAGGATTGAAATGTAAAAAATATTGGAATTAACACTGTATAAAAACAACAACGTCATACAGCATTTCATTAACATCAGAGCTGAATGGCCAAGGAAAAACACAAAAGAAACACACAGAAACACTACACTACATTTTTTCACTTAAAATCAGTGATCTTCATCTGGCGAAGTGACATAAACCTTCCCGAGGATGCGATGTTGCGCCAGCGTCGCATAAACATGACATCATTGGGTGTAGCAGCTGCGTGTTGTTCTACGTAGCGCAACGCGATGTCGAGAGCGACGGCAGCGTCAGAATGAGTCACGTTTGTTGAGGCATCTTCTCCCTCGCTATCGCTACCTGATACATTGTCATGTTGATCCTGGACCACAGACACTATGTCATGCTCGGTGCATTCTTCATTGTCGTTAAGTGCTGCCTACTCCTCCAGACAGCGTTTTTCAGCATCCTCACATCCTGGTACTTTTTGAAAGAGATGAAGGAGCTCAGTTTCATCATCTCGTGTTGTAAGTGGTGTTTCCACAAATTCGAGGCTGGGCCAAAGCTTCGTCCAAGATCTCTGCAGTAAATTTTTACTGGTATTGTTCCAGGATTCTGCAACCCAGTAAATCACATCTTTTATTGTTATCTTCTTTAGCTTCTCAAGAATAGAAAGAGAACAATCTTCTTCAATAAGAGTTTGCAGAAGCATTTTTCTGTAGCTTAGTTTTATGTTCTGTAGCACACCTTGATCCATAGGCTGCAGCAGCGATGTCACGTTAGGTGGTAGAAAAATTGCTTTTATGTCTCTGCACACCAACTGCATGTCTGAAGGATGTGACGGAGCGTTGTCTATCAAAAGTAGAGCTCGAGGTGGCAGTCCATTTTCTTCATTAAATCTTGTTACCGAAGGAACAAATTTCTTTTCAAACCACTCCTTAAAAAGATTACCAGTCATCCACGCCTTAGTCTGATTTCTGTAATAAACAGGGAGAGAATTCATGTTCATATTTTTAAGGGCTCGTGGCTTGGCAGATTTTCCAATCACCATTAATAGTAGCTTGTTTGTTCCCACGGCGTTACTGCAGGCCAAAACTGTGAGACACTGTTTGTTCATTTTAAAGCCTGGTGCAGAAGATTCCTCTTTAGAAGCAAGAATTTTAGTGGGAAGTGCTTTAAAATTCAATCCAGTCTCGTCCGCATTATACACTTGCTGGGGTGAGTAATTTTCCGATGAAATCAAATCGGCGAATTCATCTAAATATTCTTTTGCAGCAGTATTATCAGCTGATAACTTCTCTCCGCTTTTCGTCAGTTGTCTGATTCCATCTGCCTCTCTTGTGTAAACCACAAAAACACTGCTTCGTCAATTTCTTCATTTACAGAAACTTTTGCGTGATGGCGTTGTTTCAAAGTTTTTTCACTTGTTGCACTGCAAAACTGTTCAATTTTCGCACGATTCTTTTTCCAGTCACTCATTGTTGCCTTATCAACACCAAATTCAACAGCCAACTTCGTCAAACTTTCCCCTTTGTCTAGTCGCATTAACACTTCGAGTTTTTCTTTTAAAGTACAAGAACTATGTTTTCGTTTGCTTGCCATAATTTAAGAAAACTAAAAAACCCGATCTACACTGCTCACTTCAAATGCAAAAACAATAAACCTTAAACGAAAACTCGAACAAACTATGTACACTGGATGGAAACAGTAACAGCAGACAAACGCACAGGACAACAAACGCCAGAGGACTAACTGGAATACAAAGATTTCTAGACCTATTGTAGTAGGACTGGGCTATTTTTAGCGCACTTCCGCCCGACAGCAACAGTGATTCACGGGCAGTCAAGGTCAGCAACCTCCGGCGGCTTCGTCTCACCCCTACGCAACATTAACGGGGCGGCGCGTACACCGTAACTAATGTCGAGTACTATGTGTGCAGATTTTTCGGCTAATCCGAACTTTTCCGAATCCGAACAGGCTACAGCCCCAATTAGTTCGGATTTGAGGGGTTCCACTGTAGTTAGATAAAAATTTGAGGCGTGTATTTTCATGTTACGTATTGCTCAGATGCAAAGTTACTGCTGAGGGGTTGAGACATTGATTTCAAATTTGAAATTTAATTTACTAGTGGTGAGTATCAGATCTGTATTGATTTTGAGCAGCAAAAACCAACCAACGATATTTCACTCATCCAGTATTTGATTTTTTTTATGTTCAAATTTGTAATTTTTTGAAATGTAAATAGTCAGTTCAGTGTTTGGCTCATTCATGTTTTATATTTTTCGTGGTGTTTCTTGGCACTCCAAAAAAATATTGTCCATTAAGTAATTATGTTAATTTTCTTTGTGTTTATAAATTAATAATTGCAAATGTGTGGTATCTGTTAAAATTAATTTCACCTAAGCAAAGAAATTTTATAGTTAATTATTGACCACCAACAGTGTCTTTGCAGAGACTATGCAGTATCTTAACTTGTAACTGTGATTCATTAAAACTGTTTTTTAATATTTTATCTCTATAAACATATCACATAGGTGGTGATGTTCTTTGCCTTATTGACATACACAATTTTCAGAAATGTTCCCATCGTAGAATATTATTGTCCCTTATCATAATTTATTGTCATCAAAACTTAATTACTACAGTAGAGTCTCGTTTATCTGACCTTCGCTTCTCCGACATTCCGTATTATCCGACGTCCCACTGCAAAAAAACGCATTAATCGGCAACAAGAACTGCAAATTGCGAGCGTGAGCGTAGTCTATTTTTTGTTGCTCCCGATTCTACCGCAGCTAATTAGTTACCCCGACTGTACAGTCTACACTATGACTCATGTGTCTGTCATTCGCCCCACCCTCACTCACTCACTGTCAGAACTCACTACTCAGTGCAGTGCAGTTTATCATTGTATGCGGGTCGGTTTATCGTCTGTTACATGCGTATGTGTCTGTGTGTGTTAATTTGACAAACGTTGTTGTGTTGTTTAAAAGTTGAAATTTACGCAAGTATGGCGACGAAAAGAAAGAAAGTTGTTGTATCGATGGAACAAAAACTTGAGGCAGTCAAGAGACTGGACAAGGGAGAGACAATGCAGAAGGTAGCTGACGACTTTGGCATTGGACGGGTAACAGTAGGAGACTGGAAAAAAAAACTAATAGAAATAGAAAAATGGGTGTGCATCAAGAGTTACGGAGGGCGCATTAAAAGAAAGAAAAACTATGAAAAATGTGACTATGAAAAAGTTAGTGAAGCTTTTTATGTTGGTTTACACAGTTCAGGGACAAAAGTGTGCCTATTTTACAGCAAAAGGCATTGCATTTTCGTAATGAATTCAATGAAGGGGACCCAGATTTCACAGCAAGTGTCGGTTGGCTCGACCGATGGAAGAAACGCTACGGTATCCGTCAGTTAAGTGTTTGTGGTGAAAAACTATCATCGAATTTTGAAGAAATGGAAGCATTCAAGAAACGATTTCAGGAATTTATTGAAACTGAAAGCCTAACGGGTGATCAGATATTTAACTGTGATGAGTCAGGCCTTAATTACAAAATGTTACCTAGTAAGAGTCGTGCAGCCAGAACTGAAGCGGCAGCCCCTGGCTACAAGCGTAGTAAGGAAAGGCTGACAATTTTAGCATGCAGCAATGCTACAGCAAACCTCAAAATGGACCTTGCAATGATTGGAAAGTCCAAAAATCCTAGTGCCTTTAAAGCAGTTTCAAAAAACGCTCTTCCTGTAAAATACTAGTCAGAAAAGCGCATGGATGAGCAGTGAAATTTTCAAAGACTGGTTTTTTAAGGAATTCATTCCTTCAACAGAGAAGTTTTTGAAAGAAAATAATTTACCCAGAAAAGCAGTTTTGTTGGTAGATAATGCTCCAACGCACCCTGATGCAGAGGAGCTTCAAGATGGTGACATTAAGGCAATGTTTCTGCCCCCCAATGTAACCGCCATATGCCAACCTATGGATCAGGGCGTTTTGGAAACGATAAAAAGGAACTATCGCAGGAAGCTACTGTCTACAGTGATAGAAGAAATTGAAGAAGGACAAGACATGATTGAAAAATTGAAACGCATCAATGTAAAGGATGTTGCTTATTGGGTTGCAAGGGCCTGGGCTGACGTAAGGGCTCCAACAATTGCCAAATCATGGAAGAAGCTGCTAGGCGATGATGAAAGTATGGAAACAGTACCTACGACGATCGAGTAGACCATCATAACAGTATGTAACTGATGGAGAAATTGTCGCTCTTGTCAATTGCGATGACAACGAAATTGAAGATCAAGATCAAGCACCAACTGTTGAGCCTCTCGCAATTTCATATAACGACGGAGTTAAGGCTCTAGAAACTATAATTAAATACATTGAGCAACAAGAAGGAGCTACAGGAATCGACATAATGATGCTGCAAAGATGGTGAGACTTGGCAGCGAAGAAATGGCACTCGTCAGGAAAACAGACTACGATAAAAAATTTCTTTAAATCATCACAGGACTGAACTTTTTAAGTGTATTTAACTTCAGAAAATTCTGTAACTGTAAGTTCATTTTTTCAGTTAATTTTGTCTGTTGTTGTAAAACATGATTATTAGGTTCGTAATGTGTAAAATTATAACATAGTTTGACGTTTAATAGGCTTTTTCTTAACACCTCCCTATTATCCGACATTTTCACTTATCCGACGTTCTGCCGGCCCGTTTATGGCGGATAAGCGAGACTACTGTATTTATAAAGAGGCTTGTATTACTATTTGTGATGGCATTTGGGAAGTCACTTGGTGTTCCCATAATCTGTTTTTATACATAAAAAGTATATATTTCAAGTTCCGGTGTCTGTTATTGCATTTGTAATCGTAGCAGTTTAAGTGAAAATTTTCAGTAAGAGTCTTCTAAATATGGTCCTTGCAAGAAGAAATTTTTATGTTAGTTGATGAAGCCATGAATGGAAAGCTAAATGAAGTATTAAATAAATGCGTTTAATCAAATTTTGTTGATGTATGTTGTGTACTGTATATTGTGTGTGTGTCTGTGTTTTAGCTTGTCCATAACAAAACCTGAGATGGGCCAAGGCATATACATATAATGTATTATAAAGAATGTACTCACTGATTGATTGTTTCTAGTAGCCATTTGCATTTTACCTAGATTGTGATACTAGATAGAATAACTAAACACATTTAAAATAAAATGTTTGCAAAGAACTGCAGTATACCCATTATTTTGTTTATTTTAAAAAAATAATTCAATTTACGTGTATTATAAAATGTTGCTTATATTCTGCTATTTGAATTCTAAAATTAATTACGTGCTATTGATTGTACAATTCTGGAAAGAAAGATATTCTTTTATTTCAAGATTATAATATCTCTAATTAAGATATTTTTAACATTAGTAATATTCGCAGCTTATTATTTGAAGATGTATATTCCTGAAAGTATTCAGGTAGCTTTGTGTAAGGAATAAAATATGCATGGAAAAAATGTAATTACTAGTGAGTGTTTATTTTTAGATCCATGGTATAGCCCACCCCTTGTGTTGTTCAGTCCATGTTATGCTATGTCTTGAGACATAATACAAATATGCACAAGAAGGTTGTTTGAGAACGTTTCCAATATTAACCTTGGATGAGTTATTTTTGTCTGCACCACAACAAAAATTTCACTTCCTGGTGTGAAATCCACCCACTGGATTCACTGTGTACAAAGAGCTATTATTTATATTTTATAACACCTATGATTATGGTGCTTTTAGATACACAGTATTTTCTGCACTTGATTTTTTTTTCGAATGGAAATCAATATTTGTTACAACATTCTTGCACTTTGTAAAATAATTAATGATTACCGATAATTCTATGTATGCAATATTAAGAAGTATAGAATTTTATTCCAATCTTTCCATCAAAAACGGTAATTATTTTTTTACTAGTTAGAAACTGCGTTTAGTTAAACGATGCTAATTTACACTTCAGATTCAGACTTATTTATTTATTTAGACACCTTATTTAATTCAATGCTGAAACTAATGTTTTGTAGTATGGAACTATGGAACAGAAACATTAAGTTTTTGTGCCAGTTAGGTTGTAACCACATCTTTAATAATTACAGATTTTTATCACGATTTTCCACTTTGACTTGATGGAATAGACATTATGGATGAACTACGTGATAGAGAATTGACTGTTACTAAGGTTAAATTCAGTTCTAGCATAAGTAAAAATTGATAATATTAGCTGGTTATTTTAATATGCATTACATAAGTCTTGCTTTATAGTTTTGATGACCAGTATTCTCACATACCTTTTTCCATAAGTATTAGAAAATTACTGGCTCCCTTAAACATTTTGTCTTCTATAAACTGATTTTTCTTGGTCTTGAAAATATTATATAGGAATGGTTACATTTTCTTATCACTTGTTTGGTACCAAAGGGAGAAGAGGAAGACGAATGATCTTGGGTGTATTGCTCAAATAATGACCAAGAATGTTGAATGGATGAATCAATAACAATTTTGAATGTACTTAATCTGAGAAATTTCAGAAACTTGATAGTTGCGCAGATGAGTTTGTATTCCAAGTTCAGTGGGAGGACAGAAAAATTTACAAGAAGAAATCAATAATACCTAAATTATATACTAACAGCCTGGAGGGAGAGATATGCAAGTTTGACATACTTTCAGTGATGTTTTCATTAATGTGCGTTTAATATTTGTATGATTTCAGCATTAACAGAAAAACATGTCAAAGCCAACATTGAACAGTTTGTGGGTGACACAATGGATCGTTTAATATTCTTAAAAAAAATGAATGATTGTTGGGAATCTCACTGTCGTCAAATGATAATGATTCGTAGTATCTTCTTATATTTAGATCGCACATACGTATTGCAAAATCCAACTATACACTCAATTTGGTGAGTTATTAAAGCAAATTGAAAACAACTGTAGTTTTATTTACATAGTTTTGGGTGAAAAATTATGGTTTTTGGATTTTATTTTATAGTAGGCATTCATTTTCAAAGTTGGAAAAATGTCTTTAAATGAATGTAAAAAATAAATCTTTACTATGTGTAATTGACAGATTATGTTCTTATTATAAGCTTTATGAGGGAATTATTTTTGAATTGGGTTAGGCTGTGGAAGTAGATAAAAATAATTTAATGGGGTCTGTAGACTGAGCAGTTCATCTTAGCTCATCTTAGTGCAGCTCAACTTAGGGTTTGTCTGGATTAATTTGAATATGAGCATGTAGGTAATTAGGCCAATCAAATTAGCTGTTTTTCGCGCGCAGATTAAGCACCGATTGACAGTTCCACCAGTGGTAGGAAATAGATAATACATGACACCTATACCAAACAGAACTCGAGATTTTGCCTATCCACAAAATGGCGGGCATCCAAAGTTGGTAAAAACACGTTTTTTGCTTCTGGAGGCCGAGGAAAGCTTTGTAGCTGAAAAAGTGGTAAATATAAAATGTAGACAATGAAAAGACCTTTAATTTGAGCCGTTGTACGATATGTTTCGTCAAACAGTTATTGCAAAAATCTCAAAAAACCATGAAAAATGCCTGTTTTTTGCAATGCTGATAGTTATTGCAAAAATGATGTTTTTTATATGTTTGTAACTTAAATAGGAAGCCCTTACGATTCTGAATCGAATAAGTTTTTGTAAAGTTGGATCGGTCAATTTGTTGCTGAGATACGTTAATTTATTTATCCCAGAGCACTTAATGTTTAATACCATAACTTTTTTGTTTATAAACATTTTGGGCTATTTCGACGTTTATTCTCTTCTAGAAGACTTATATTTCCATGTACTTTCTAGGGCAAATCAAAAAATTATTTTTTAACCCCCCGTTTTTTGCATTAAAAAAGTGGGCAGTTTTTTTTTATAAACATTTAGAGCTGGAGCGTCACCCGGACATCGTACGAACTTCTAACTTCAAAATATCGAAAGCTGGCTTCAAGGGAAAGATTAAAAAAAAAAAATAAAGCTCTAGGACGAATAGGAGCTGAGTTGCAAATTTTTTTTTTTTTAAATCTGTGTATTTTTTAAAAATTCGGTGGAGGGGGCCCTTCTCTCAGTGTCATGCCCAAACCATCAGCTGCTTGTATTGTTGCCACATGTCTTATTTGTTACAGTTAGTCGTAGAGGTTATACATGTAGCATCAGCATCTCTTTGTTCAATTTAATTGTATTTCAAACATTTTTAAGTGGAATAATTCTTAATATTTTATATAATAATTCTGTTCTTTCTAACAAAGTGATTTTATAATTGTTTATTAATTGATATAAGTGTTCATCTTACTGTGTAACAACTTTGCAAGAAAACTTAATTTCATCTGCAGTTGTGTAAGAATTATACTAAATATATTTCATAATGTAAGGCATGACCATAAAAAACAATATTAATTTAATTATTTAAACAATTTTTGATTGTTATTATTATTATTATTATTATTATTATTATAGAAGAAGATAATTGCACTATAAATTACATGAACTAAAATATACTTATAAGGGCAATAATTTATGGTCATACCTTCATGCAAAAGCATATTTTTTTATATACACAGTATTTTTATAAAAACTTAAATACTTTCACAGTGTAATTTTCAAAATGGAAAGCATTCCGGGTTCATCCGGCATAGGAGATGACGTTGAACCTTCACCCGACTTAGCGGAAACTGTTGCAGATCAACAGCATCCTGTTAATTATATGGAGCACTGCTTAATTTGCGATAAAAAAATGACTAATGATAACTCGACCATTTTTCGTGAGAAAGCGAAAGCAAATATTATAGAAGGTAGTAAAAAAAGAAAAGACAAAAAGTATAAAATAAAGCAGTCACTTCCACAATTAAGATTACATTGTAATTGTAAAATTGTTTATGTTAGACCTAACAGCATAGAAGCTGCATTAAAAAAAGGTAAAATGAACGTACCCAAAAGCGTGAGTCATTGAAACAAGCAAACACTTTCAACTTTAATGAAGCTTGTTTTTTTTTGTGAAAAAAGGACACATAAAGAAGAACCAAAAGTTTATGTTGCGAATGTAAGCACTATTGACAAAATGTTGGAAGAACTTGATAATAGAACTCTTGATCAGAAAGAAAAAATATTAATGGTTCGACTATGTTTATTAAAAGAAAAGTTTAATGATCTAAAACCTTATTATCATAAGTCTTGTTTCAAAGAATTTTATCATTGTAAAACTAGAGCTCCTGTAGGTTGGCCAATAACGGATGATACTGCCAAAGTTATGAGTTACGTCGTAGACTATATTCTTGAAAATAAATACGAATGCCAATTTTCTCTAAACGAAATTTTAAAAGATTTTGATGGAGTCATTCCTTCATTTCGAAACATAAATGAACATCTTTTGTTACAATTTAATGAAGCAATACAGATGAATTTTTTTTAAAAAGACCTCCACTTAATTTATCGTGGCTCGATTGATCATGTACTAAATGAAGAATGGTATTAAAAAAGAAAAGAAAATAGCGACGAAGAACGTTTAAGAGTGTGTACAAAAGCTGCGAATATTTTGTTAGATGATGTGCTTAAAACTCATTATGATGTAACGGAATATAAATCTTCAACTCATTTTTTAAAAGATGTTAAAAACAATATCCGCAAACTTTACTTACCGTTCTAGAGGTATTACTTACAACAAACGCAGTTCCGTTAAAAAAAAAAAATACTATATTTACAATTGCACATATTATAATATCTGCTATAAAACCTAGATCATTCGTGTCTCCTATTTTATTAGGACTTTCTTCTATGATGCATAGAAAGCATGCTTCTAAGGGACTCATCGATTGTCTTTCTAATTTAGGTCTTTGCGCATCTTATTACGACACTCAGTTATTTGAATCATCTATAGTAAAAAATCCAGATAATTATACAATTTCGACCGATTCTTTTTTACAATGTATTTTCGACAATGCTGACCACAATACAGCTACAATAGACGGGCGCAATACTTTTCATGCTATGGGAGGTATTATGAGTGTTACTCCCAGTTCAGCTGTAACATCAGTATCAAATATCCCAAAGCTCAAAAACCTCCCAACAGCTAATCAAATATGTGACTCATTTGGCTTTTTACCCATTAAACAATTGAATATTGCTTTAACAGGGTTTCAAAAAATAAAGGTTAAAAGTTTTTTTTTGGAGATCTGTAAGCTGTTCGACTGAGCGAAATTTAACAAATTGGCTGACAACACACACAGGATTATGAAGAGCTGACCATTGACAGCTCTTCTTGTTTTGATAATAGATTAAAGAGGTAACAAAATACAAAACTAAATGATAAAAACATGTAAACAAATGAACAAAAGTCACTATCACTTCCTGCTGGCATGATACAATAAGTTCAAACATTAAACACTGGGCCCATAAGGCACATATACAGGTTGACATTAACACGTATGAATGACACGAATACAAAAACATACAGAACAGATATCACAGACAGTACAATACAGAAAATACAGAGAATACATTATGAGTTAAACCTGAATGGTAAGTCTAATAGTTTGTGTCTTTTTAGTCTATAAATATCTTCACTGTTGTCTAACAAGTTAATTGCCAGGTGGTTGGGATGCTGTTCTAGTTTGGAGATGTGAGTCCTGCAGAGGCGCATGATTTCTTCTTTCACGGTTGAAACTTTGAGGTCGCGGTGTATAGAGTTATTTGAGACAAACCAAGGAGCGTCGACTATTGATCTAAGTGTTTTGGACTGAAAGCGCTGGATAATCTCAATATTACTTGTACTTGCAGTACCCCAAAGTTGAATACCATAAGTCCATACCGGTTTAAGCACGACTTTATAGATCAAGAGTTTGTTGACGAGACTTAACCGTGATTGTCTGCCTATAAGCCAATAGATGTTTCTGACCTTGTGATTAAGTTGAAGCTTCTTAGATGTTATATGTTTTTTCCATGTTAGTCTCCTGTCCAGATGCATCCCAAGGTACTTAGCACTTTCAGCTTGCGGTACTGGTTGACCGTTAATTGTGACTGGAGGGCAGTAATTTTCAGATGTCAGTAATTATAAAATTGATTTTTCTTGTCTGGATTTTTTATGGTTGTTTGGCAAAAAAATGTCTCCTACCGCTGTAAAAGGATGGATGGGATATAGAGAAGTCAATTCGCGCTTAACCAATTTTGGTGTATCAAAAATTATTCCATTGCAATTTGTAAATACACCGCCAAGCAACTACGATACCATATTAACTGTATTGATTGAAGCAGCAAGAAAAACTGAAGCAAACGGACAAATTCATGCATTTGTCACGTTCGATCAACCGCTCTACTGGAAAGCTAGGGAGATAATTGCCTCTGTCGATTCCGAAAATGATGTACATGGTATTCGTAATGTTATAGTAAGATTAGAAGGGTTTCATACCCTCATGTCTTTCTTGGGTGCAATTGGATACCTTATGGAAAGTAGTGGCTTGAAGGAAGCGTTTGAAATATTGTAGGTGGATAATTCGTCAGATAAAGCCTTGGCCGGACATGCTTTTTCTAGAGCAATTAGAGGACACATTTTAAATTTGGCTGCTTTAGGGAGCTTAATCATCGGTGAATGCTCTTTCAGCGATGATGAAATACAATTTGTCAATAATCTTTCTGCGAGTAAAAATTTACGTGAATATGAGTTTACCGAGGACCCATTGTTATGGCGTTAATCAATAAATTTAATACTAAATTAAAAAGTTTAAAAGAAAATGGCCCCACAGCTCAGCTGTGGGTTCAGTATTTTCACTGTGTGGTTATCACCTTAAATTTTTACCACGCCGAACGGTCAGGAAATTTTGAGTTGCATTTGCAAAGCATAAAAGAAATGTTACCTTACTTTCACGCAAGCGGACACCACAATTACGCAAAATCGGCTCATCTTTACTTGCAAGATATGATGGAATTAAGATCAATCCTAGATCCAAACGAATAAGATCAATTCATCTATCAAGGATTTTTCACTATACGACGCTCCGATAAATTTTGGTGTGGTGTATGGTCGGACATGACTATCGAGCAAGTATTGATGAGATCGATTAAGTGTGTAGGTGGATTAACGCACGGACGAGGGATGAATGAAAGCACGATAGCGAAATTTCTTGCTTGTACTGTTGTACTTGTAGAGATATACAATGAAATGGAAAATTTTTGTTCCTCTACGTATGACAGTTCCGAGCAACATGTGGATGCCCACAGCAGCAGAATGAGCAGAGACGCTTCGGATTTAAAAAAGCTTTTACAGTTTTACGAAGAACGTAATCCTTTCACCCCGAGTGACAAAATACGCTCGATTTATTCTGGCCTAGTAGGGAATGACAAAATTAATTGCCATGAAGCATTTGAAATTGGCATTAAATTATTAAATAACATTAACGGCAAATCGTTTGATGAATTGAAAATTCCAAGAAAAGATAAGGTATTACCTCTAAGTGCCATGTCTTCGAAAATTAAAATAAATAATGTTATAACAATTCAGCCATTGCTAATATTTCAGCGGATTTGCTTGAACATTAATGAAAAAACTAACATGAAACATTTTTTGCAATTTGAATTAGCTCCTTTTCCTCTTGCTATTTTTGACGAACCTGGTATGCGAAAGACGAATAAAAGTGCGTTTTGTGATCATTTTAATTCTTTAACCGATTGTCCTGTAAATTCGCCTTTCATCCATGTTATTGACGGTGGCTTCTTAATACATCAAATTGATTGGCAAAAGAATGTATCTATAGATGATGATATATGTAAATATGTTAATTACGTTAAGAACAATTTTGTTATTAATAGTTATATTGTATTTGATGGGTACGATGGCGACAAAGGCACAAAAAGTGCAGAACGACTTCGTCGGCAGAGTGGTTATATTGGTCATGAAATTAAATTTGACTATAATACAAAAATAACTGTAAAACCGAAAGACTTTTTATCGGATGAAAAGAACAAAAACAATTTAATAAAATTATTAATTAGAAGATTGAATGAGCAGGGGTATCGTACTAAGCAGGCAGACGAAGATGCGGATTGGTTAATCATTCAAACTGCTCTTGAGGCTGCCAGGTATGAAAGTAACGTTATAATAGTAGGTAACGATACAGATCTTCTGGTACTTTTTAATCATTTGGTGGTTGAATACTCTAACATTGTCTTTAACAAAATTACCCACACTAAAAAAGGAACCTTAATTAATTATTATAAAAACGATAGTTTTAAGCATCCCGAATTTAATGAAATAATAAGCTTTTTGTATGCATTCACTGGATGTGATACGACATCAAGTTTTTTTTTTCAAAGCAAAAATAAAATTTTAACATGTTTACTGCCAAATATGTTAATAAAATTGGCAAAAACGTTTTACGATTCAACTTCACCAGTGAATGTTATAAGTAATTCTGGCTGCAAAATTATTAAAGCCATGTATTCCTCGAAGGTAGATAAAGACTATGAAAATAAACAAAAAGACAATAAAATAACATTGAATGATCTGAGGTTTTTACAATTTGAAAGATCGTCTATAAAGTCTTCTTTCAAATTGGGAAAGTTGCCTCCAACAGAAGGAGCAGCAGAGCAGCATTGCTTGAGAGTATATAGGCGAGTTCAAGCATGGCAGGGGAACAATCTAAACCCATGTGAATATGGTTGGATGGAAGGAGACACTGGTTTGCTTCCGCGATTTATACGTGACAGTCTCGTTCCAAAAGAGGTATTGGAAAAAATATCGTGCGGGTGTAAGACCGGGTGTGGAAAAGCTTGTGGATGTCGCAAGCATGGATTGAAATGTACTCGCTTATGTTCAGGTTGCAATGGAGAGGATTGCGATAATGCTGAAAAGGTAGTAGAAGAAGGGATAGAAGAAGAAGATGATGAAAACGAAATATATGACAAACATGAAGAGAGATAGAAGAAGAAGAAGATGAAAACGAAGAAGAAATTGATAATGTACCATAAAAAAAAATTAAACTTAATTAATTATAACAACTTTTATATATTTACTTTAATAAAACTTTTTAAAATTGTACATTTTGACTTTTCTGTGTACCAGTTTTTTATAATATTAATATATTTATAAAATATAGATATTATTATTATTAATTACATTTTACTGTAATAAACGTCAAGAGCAAGTAACATTAAAAAAAATGACTTATACAAATTTCTAAAACCGAATGGTATATGGTGCAGCGTAAAATGTTAATTATTGTTTAAATCTGACTGCGTCATTGTTATTATTTTTTTGCGCTACTCCAGTTAAAAAAAAAAATCGGTCCAAAATTCGAGGAGATACGGCAATTTTTTTCCGCGCGCCGCTGATTTGAAGTTTGGATTTCATTTTTTGGCTCGCCGCGCCGGCCGGAGAGCGGTTTCCCCCCACCACGCCACCTCCTGCATCTGGCATCGGTAGCCTTCACTTCAAACATTATTTTTAGTGTCAAATAAATGGATTTGAAGAAAAAAATTCATGTCATAGCAAAATATAACTCTTTAGATACCCAGTGCCGTCGGATTCATTTCTTAATTGTTATAAACAAAGCCGCTATGATTTAAAAAAAAAAAAAAAAAATTGCAACTCAGCTCCTATTGGTCCTAGAGCTTTCTTTTTTTTTAAAATATTTGCCTCGAAGCCAGCTTTCGCTATTTTGAAGTTAGAAGTTCGTACGATGTCCGGGTGACGCTCGAGCTCTAAATATTTATAAAAAATAATCGCCCACTTTTTTAATGCAAAAAACGGTTAAAAAATAATTTTTTGATTTGCTCCAGAAAGTACATGGAAATATAAGTCTTCTAGAAGAGAATAAACGTCGAAATAGCCCAAAATGTTTATAAACAAAAAAGTTATGGTATTAAACATTAAGTGCTCTGGGATAAATAAATTAATGTATCTCAGCAACAAATTGACCGATCCAACTTTACAAAAACTTGTTCGATTCAGAATCGTAAGGGCTTCCTATTTAAGTTATAAACATATAAAAAACATCATTTTTGCAATAACTATCAGCATTGCAAAAAACAGGCATTTTTCATGGTTTTTTGAGATTTTTGCAATAACTATTTGACGAAACATATCGTACCACGGCTCAAATTAAAGGTCTTTTCATTGTCTACATTTTATATTTACCACTTTTTTAGCTACAAAGCTTTCCTCGGCCTCCAGAAGCGAAAAACGTGTTTTTACCAACTTTGGATGCCCGCCATTTTGTGGATAGGCAAAATCTCGAGTTCTGTTTGGTATAGGTGTCATGTATTATCTATTTCCTACCACTGGTGGAACTGTCAATCGGTGCTTAATTTGCGCGGAAAATCGGCATTTTTCTGACTAATTTGATTGGCCTACGGTACTAATTTTTAGACCTGTAAAAGATACAATTCTACAGTAACTTACCATAACTACAGTTCAAACTCTAGTAGAAACATTTTGCTTACATTTTACTAATGACTAAGTATAGAAAAACACCAGCAATTAAATTTTTTTCCTCATGCTTAAGTATAGAAAATTTTACTAATTATCAAAATTACTTTATTAATTGCAGTTCATGCTTTTTAGAAAAAAAGGAAGCTTCTTTAACTCTCATTCTAGCTGCAAAACAGTGGATTCCATCCTCTTTTCGATTGGCTTTAGTTACAACCATCTCATGTGCATAAAACCCAGACAGAAAGTTTGTTTTACTTTGTTCAACATTGCATTTATGCACCTTCTGAAGAATTCTGATAAACTAACTACACATTGCGTTTTCAGAATACCTGTGTTAAACGAAATAATTGTAAGAGAATACATTTAGAAATAGTAAGCAGTATTTCTGTGTACATCATATTAAGCAATATTTATTTTTGTGTATTATGTGAATGTTTATTTCATAGGGATATGGGCTTAGACCTATTTCGACACCATATAGTAATGAACTCATTAGTGCAGACACGTACAGTAGAAGGTTTATTAATGCTTATAGAAAAGGAGAGGCAAGGTGATACTGTTGATAGAACACTTCTTAAGTCATTGCTCAGAATGCTCTCAGATCTTCAGATATACCAGGAGGCCTTTGAGAATAAGTAAGCGTTTAAAATTTTTAATTGCAGTTAATGGAGTTGTAGTAAAAAATCATGAAAAGTTGTTTTTGCAAGTAGTGTTTTGAAAGGAAAATACAGCCACAGATTGAATATTTAAATTGCATTGCTTACAAATTTGTTTATTTTTTAGGTTCCTTGTAGCCACAGAAAGGCTATACGCAGCTGAAGGACAGAGATTAATGCAAGAACAGGATGTTCCACAATATTTACATCATGTAGATAAACGTTTAAATGAAGAAAAGGAGAGGTTACTTCATTATTTAGATGCTTCAACTAAGTACGTGTTAACATTACGTCTAGTAAATTAATACAAGTGTTTTTTTTATAAACATAGTAACCTGTGAAATTGTTAATAGAGTGGTTTTGTTTTTATTTAAAAGAAACTATATTTACATGCCTTTGAAAAATTATATTTTTATCATGTTGTCGAATAACAGAAAGCATATTTCATGATATGTTTTTGGTTTCAAAGAACAAAAATAAATTTAATCATGGTGTCTCAGAAAAGAAGATTTATCTTTGGTAAAGAAATGGGATTTGTAAATGAAGTCTTCTGTTTTAAAGTGATATTATAACTTTCTAGTAAATGCATACATATTTATACCTTGTTTATTCTGTTGACAGAAGAGTAGTAGTATACCCAGATTTATTAGGGATATTTTATATAAATGACGAATTGTTTTCCACAGTTTGTTTATTAAGAGTTGGTCAATTAAAATCAGAATGTACTGTAATTTATATTCGTATTGAGAATTTCAGTTTAACTTGACTAATTATATTCTCTATATATTTTTTTTGTTATCTTCTGTTTGCTTTGTTCCAAGAAAATATATGAGATCTCTCTAGAAATTATGCAGCTCTTTTATATTGAAATAAAGTAGCTAACATAGGATAGCTTGCCCGAGGGACCTCGAATACATATTTCCAAGGCCCTCCATTTTTTAACAGTCTGAAATGTCCTATTTTTAGGTATCAGGTCAGTATATTTTGTTAATCTTGTTCATTATCTGAAATCTCGTAGAGGTTTTCAGTTATGGAAAAGTTAGAAGTCGCAAGGAATCAAAACTGGACTGTAGGGAAGAAACTGATAGACCTGGGTGGTTCATTGTTTTGTCAGAATTCCTCAGTCAGTGAAGAAATTTGAACTTCTTGTATTCCTTTTATTTTTTTCTATAGCCTGTGTAGCATATGTGAGAAAGACATCAGCTTTGTGATAAAGAAATGAGTCAGCTTGGTCTTGGCGTTCCTCTGATTTTGGGAAACCTTCTTTGTTTGTGTAGACTCAGGTGATTTCTGCTGCCAGATATGGTAATAACATTTTTGAGGCAATCTGGATAATTTCATCCAGACAAGCTGTGTGGAGTTTCAGCATTAAATTCCTTCTGTTCATTGTTAGGATCTGATTTTGTGCCATATGTTTTATGCAAAATGTGTTACAGTCTTTGAAACAGTTTGTAGAATTCCAAGATCTAATTCTGCTGTGTCATTTGGGGGTTAGGAATAGCAATTAGCAAATAGCATAAACGTGTGATCACTGATACATGAAGGTGTGTAAGTGCAATCAGGTTCAAGCCCACACTTGCTGCAGTAGGTAGATTTGTTTTCTCATCATTGCCATTTATGATGTAATGTGTCAAAAAGGGGGTTTTATTTTTCATTAAATTTATTTATATTTATTTTGTATCATCATTGCAAGTCCCATATGAAATAGCGTTGGATTCAAACAATGAACGCTAACGTAACTTTTTGGGCTGGGTGTTGTCGGAGAACAATAATGGTTTGTGAATCGAATGTTTGTCACGTACGATATGCGCATCCACTAGTCGGGGCGCGGCTTCTATGCATAACAGGCGAAACCGATGCTATGAAAATGGCGAAGCAGAAAGATTGTCAGGCCATGTGCTCTGGAGACGGAGGAAATCATGTAGAGGTCCACCCACCTAAGCCTCTTATATCATCACCGTTTAACAACACTAGCTCCTTTGGCCCATAGACAGTCCAGACTTATTGTACGACGACGAAAAAATCGTAGCCTGGAGGCAGTGCTTTCCCTTTTCAGCAACAAGAGATAGTGGGGCGTCTTGTGGGCAGTCGCCGCTCAGCTGTAATCACGGCCGGGTGAACAAATAGGCTCGTGGGCCTAATTTTGATAAAATTACTAAAAATGTGAGTCAACTAGAATGTGATAAACAGTGAATCAAATTTAACCAGCAGAAAACTTTTTCGGACGAACCAGTGAACGAAACAAAAACAGACTAATAACAGCACGTGTCGGACACAGCCAGAGAAGTAGAACCATAACATTTTAATTCAATTCAATGGGGAAAATTATTTAATAAAGAGCTCTAGTTTTTTTTAATGTAAATCAGGTATGGGAGGGAGAGAGTGAGCAAGCTGGGTTGTTTTAAAAATAATTATTTACACTAGTTATTAGAATAAGTGAAGCAATGTTAAAGTAGCCTAGATATTTGTTTTTGTATTTTTAAAAGAAAAAAGTAATTGAAAGAAACAGTAATATTTTTTGAGAAGAGAAATGAATAGCAAGTAAATTCAAAGAGAATATGAAAGAAGGTTAAATAAAAAATTGAGTTGATTAACAAATGCAATAAGAGTCGAGTTTCTTAATGACGCAACCATAAATCACTTATAGGTCACGAGTTCACGTGAAGACCCTGGAACCCAAGACGAGGTAAGAAGTGTGTAAAATGTTTAATAAAAGTATTAAATATTTTGTTATTAATCAGTAATTTCTCAATGGCGCAACCGAACAGGACAGTTTACACAAATTCATAATTTGTGTAGACCACGTCTACTCGAAAATAAGTGATTTAATGGTTGAGGCAGAGTGCGTAAAAAATTACAAAAAACGATGTCATGTTAGAGTAGGTTATACGTAAGTAATACCTATACTAGTGAATAATATTTAATGAATGCAAAATAAGGATTGTTAAAATAGATAATTTCATAGTTTAAAAAATGGCAGGTAGAAATAAGAAAGATATAAATGAAATAATTAATTTTGATGAATCAGCTGTTATGAACAGCCTTGAAGTCCATTCGACTCCAAATGTGGGTCAGGACAATAAAATAGACGAACTAAATATTACAAATGAAATAAATGTCACGAATGATTCGGGGATTAAAATAACCCCAAAATTAAGTAGGGAAAATAACAAAAATAATAACGATACTTACTTCTTACTTCTTAATACGAGCATCCAAGGCTGGCTGCTTCGACGGCTCGATGTCTCCTGTAAGTGTCTGCTGCTAGCGACCACCAACAACTCTCGGATAGTATTTTATCCAGAGTTTTTTCTCCTGCCATTTTGCGTTTAAGATTTTCCCTCGCTGGTAGCGTTGCTGGGCAATCCAAGAGAATGTGATTTAGGGTTTCGTCCTGCTCCTTGCACATTCCACAAAGAGGACTGTCTTTTAGGTGAAACCTATGCAGGTACCTTTCATCATGATGTGACCCATTCGTGCTCTTGCCGCAAATGACGCCACAAATCGAGGCATCCCTTTATAGATTTTTGGGCAGTTTGGGGAGCTTTGGATGGCGAAGTACTCGCGTCCGGTGCTACAATTCTCCCATCTCCGTTTCTAGGACTCAATGAAGAACTTCGTGGCTGCTTCTTTACACTGTGTCAGAGAATAACGCTGCGCCTGTACAGGGCTCATGCAGCAAGCTTTACTGGCAAGAGTATCTGCTACTTCATTTCCATGAATCCCGCAGTGACTTGGAATCTATTGAAAAACAACATTCTTACCTTTTAAACTATTAAGTTGTTGCAGGATTTCCGATGTTCAAAAGTAATAATCTGTGGTGTTCTGCACTTGTAAGGCCTGTATAGAAGACATGGAGTCCGTGAGAATGCAGATGTCACGCGCATTGATGGCTTTGCAAAACTCCAGTGCAGCAGCATTCAGGGCCAATAATTCAGCGTTCATACTTGAGGACGTGTCGCAGGGCAATGAAAAAGAGTCACCTGTTTCTGGGCAATAATAAGCAGCTCCTCCTTTATTGTTGACTTTGTCAACAGAACCGTCAGTGTATATTTTGGCGAATCCATGATATTTTTCCTGAATCAATGTGATTGACACTTCCCTGTGATTTTTCTTTCCTTGTTAATAATTTAAAATCACAAAATTTATCTCATAACTTATTCCACTTACCTTGTATTGCCCAGAGTTACATCACACGAATGTGGAAATGCAAGTGAGGTTTCAAGGTTATTTAATAATTCACTCGATTCGCTTATATATAAAACAACTGAGATTTTATTTCTTCATCTATACTTTTAAAAAGGCATGAATTTGTTACTCTTTCTTTCAACATTGACATATTACTGCTTGATATTATCTAAACATTTATTCCAACATTGTAATTAATATAATATTTAATTAATTAATTAAGACGACCCAGATTGCTGCACACACTCATTCATATCAATTTACCCCCCCATTAATTTAATTATAACCCCTTTTCATAAATTTGAAAATTAATTGATTAATTTAATTTTGAGTTGACTACTTAACCCGCATCCTTCTGATGACCACGTGTACGGATGTTTCGTTTATTTGTCACATTTCTCGATTTTGCTGTCCACTCCGCTAACTTCGTCTAAACTGTCGGATTTAACTGTTTCTCTTCAAACTTTCTGTTACACTTCGGAATATGTTAAAATACAAAATTTAAAGTTCGCGAACTGCGTAACTCGTCCCGGCCGGGAACGGGTGATTTCGTCCACTGGGCGGAGCGCTACCAACAACTTGCAGTTAGGCATGATAGAAATTACAATGCCTTAGTCATCAAACTCATCGTCACTGTTCATGGTACCGTGTACAATTCCCGTGTGTTGGACGTTAACGAAATTTGGTGTCCAGAGGTTTACGTCACGGTAAAGGCGTGGTCTAGTTTCGTTTCCGTCGTGTCCCTGAGCACATGTTGGAAAAATTCATCTTCAAGTCATCTTGTGCGCCTTTTGTTTAGCGTGGGTTCTGCGCTCCGCCGATGTTAGTGCGTTTGGGCGCATTACACTGTTTTACCGTTCTGAGAATTACGAAGTTGTGTGCGACACGCACATTCCATTGTACTGGCTTCACCTTACCGTTCTTTGTTTGAGTAAAGTTTTTATTCAACACGTGGCTGGACACACCGATGAAAACAATTTAAAATATTTTAATAAAATAAAAAACCCCTCCCTTTAGCCCCGTTACAATACCCCCCCCAATGAGAGATCTTCTGTCGAAACAGAAGAAATCTCATTGCTAAACCCCTAAGAGGACCGGTGAGGATATGGTGCCAACAACCCCCCATTTGTTCTGATACATCATGGGTAAACTACCCCCCTGGCTCGGCGACTATGGCTGCACCTGAAAGAGATTACTGGACTTCTCTGTCCGAGATCCCAACACCATAAAATCGAACAGACACGCACCACAGCGCACCTAACCTTCTAACATGCTACCCCCCAAACTCCAAATCCCTGGCCTTTTACCATGCCAGATCCTCAACCGATATGTTCCCCCTTGTCATGCATACTGGGTCGCCTTCAGCAATACTGGGCATATACATATACTTATTAATACATACCAACAAAATTTATTTTCAAATTTAAAAGTTTCCTTTAAATTAAAACCAAATTTTTATATTACCATTAATCTCAAAAATCAAAAAAATAAAAATCTTTTATCTGAATCTATGAGTTTTCTTCATTACTCTTAATAATCAGAAAAACAAATAAATTGAACATCTAATTAAAACATGAACTCATTTATCCTAACATTTGATTATACATGCATACTAAACAATACCATTCAATAAAAAACACTAGTACTACACATAAACAATAATACACTTGAAATTCAAACATCACCTATATGGCAGGCATAAAATCAAAAAAATTTTTTTTTTGTTTTCAAAAAAATTTAAATTTATTAAAATATACTTTTCTCAATATTCAGAAAATTTAAAATTATTTAAATCAATTAAACAACAAAATTTGCATCACTTCATTGCCAAAACTGGTCTAGTTTATAACATCAACCATCAGCTGATCAAACTGGGTCAAGTCCACAACCTTGACCTACATAGGTTTATACATAGGCTACATCATAAAATACATTAAACATCTTTAAAATTTTTATCTTCGAACATAATATAATAAGACATTTCAAATTAACATGGTTATTATTACAATTAACAATAAAATTGACATTTAAATTAATTAAAATTTACACATTTATTGCTCTAATTAGTCTCAACTTCTATTAAAATCTGTCACTTGTTTCCATTGATTTTATATTTTTACTATGACTCTCTTTAACATTCTCAATCTCCATTAGTTTGGGTGATTTAATTATTCATAATGACTTGATTCACAACTTGGTGTGTATACATTTATAATCTTCCCCTCTCTGACTTTAATATCCCTAACAGCTTTAACTAATACGACACCCATCTCTATCAAAAACATCTATCAAACATTCTCTAAACCCAACTTACTACTCAACTCAATTCGCATCATTCTACCCTTATAAAAAAAAAATACTCTCTACCCCTTTGTACTCAGGATGTGTGCCCCCTCCCAAAGCTCATTCCCTTATCTGGTCCCTGGACTTTCCCTAGGCAACCCTTTCCGGCGCTAAACGGTCCCTTCCCATCCCAACACCTTTCGTTGCAGACTCCTTATCACACCACCCCCCTTACAAAATTCCCATCAACTAATTACTCTCCCAAAACACCACTTTCAACTACTACAAAATATCTCCATTTACTTATTACATCAATATATATCAATCAATACTCTACATATTTTCCCCATAGCTACTGTGTCACTATTACATCTCAAATTCTACATTACATTAATTCACAACAATATTATTCTCCTTGGTACCCCTTTAAACTTCACCTGAACTGATCTAAATGTCCTAACAAAACAATAATCACCCAAAATCAAACTTCATCTTTTACATTACCTTTAAAATTCTCAACTATCTCACTTTATTTTATTATCATTTCTTAAATCTTGTAACACCTTGAAAGCCTATTATTCAAACATTAATTACATTGGAAAGTTGCAAACAATTTATAAGTGACATTTTACACATCTAACTCCAGCTATCAGCTGATGCTCTAGGTCGGGTGAATGACCTTTGTTCAGAAATGCTACACAAAATTATTTAACAAAAAATACATAACACATATTTATAATTCTTACACTCTAACATAACAAGATTAATGACCCATTAAACATGATAACCAAAATATAATAAACATTACTGTATCCATTTTCTCAATCAAACAATTATTCAATTACTTCAAGAGCGAGTTGCCATTACTAAGTTACAAAATTTTAATTCGTTGCTCCCCTGAGCAACCTCCTAAACCACACACACTATTATTTTCTGCTGGTGGACTGTTGCGCCCATTTGCATCCACAAGGACGGCATTGGTGGAGGAATTTATCATCTCCGTGTCCTTGCTTCAGCGTTACATTTTAAAATTGGTAGTGTTCAATATTTCGGATTGAACCGGTCATTATTTTCATTTTCCGAAGTTGGCACTATGGCTTTTGTAGGGCCCGTGCATGCAATGGACTTGTAGCCTTTGTCGCACGCCAGCCATCTTAGTGTCATCATCCACGAGTCGGGACTCCTCGGCAGGTAGAAATCCGTGCATGTAACCCATCCTCTTCCCAACCAGTCTATCCTGCCTGAGTGTCAGGATCAACCCAGTCGTGAGATGAGGTAAGTCATTTTAAGATTATTTATTTCTTGTTAGCAATTCTGCATGCTACACTGCTAGAGAGCTCACCAGAGGCTATCAAATTATCCAGTAAGAAAGCCGTCTTGCTTTCAATCTTTTAAAATAATATCGTACATCTATTTACTACCAGAGGGTTCATGAGGTTGCTAGCTTTTTCAGTTAAATTGCTTGCCGTCATGACTGGGAGCACGTGTTTCATAATTTTGTGCATGTTGCTGCTGGTGGTTCGAGTTTCAGTAAATGGGTTATAAGTCAGTTTTGGCTGCACGATTTTTATTTTAATTACCAACGTGCCATGCCGTTTCGTTTTTTGTGCCTGCTCGTGGTTGTTTTGCATGCCGTTAATTTTTTAAATTTCATGAATGTTCGTCATTTGCATGCTATCGCACGGAAGCACGTTGGTATAATACGCATGTGAACTACGAGTTTGCGTTTTAATGCTGTTGGTTGTGGTCAGCAGTTTCGTCGTGTGTGCATGCCCAGGTGGGCAAATATTGTGTCAAAATTTTGCACCTTGTTTTTTGGGTAGTCGTTTAATTACTGGGTCAAGTCTGGTGAAGTTTGTTTCCGTCCTGTTACGGTTTGCTTTCCACATGAAATTGGGCATTACGTGTTTGCGACTGTAAGGTGTAAAGGGAACGGGTTGGTTTTAGGTTATCCGGGTCAGTATAGCCTGCCTTATATTTAATTTTGTTGGCATTGACTATTACCTTTTGGTGCGGTTTATATTTTGCCTATGCGATATCCTGTCCATACACGCCGCGTTGACCATCAATTTTGGCATTTAATGTGTCCCAGTTATTGTGTTTGGTTCGGTAACTGGTGAATTGTTGTACATTGTACTTTGCTGTGTTTTGTGTGTATTTATTCTATTTGGTATTATACATGTTTTTTTTTTTTTGGTGCACTTTTGTGTACCATTATTTTGCACCGTATGTGCTGTAATCTTGTGCAACTTGTGTTTTTTGTCGTGCTTTTGCACTGTGTAAATCAATTTGTTGCATGTTTAATTTATTGTGTTTGGTACCATTCGCTGTTGGATTGTGTAAGTTGTATTTTGCCTTGCACTAATTTACTTTTGTATTTATCTTGCTCGGTATTGTTTATGAAAAGTAGTTGTGTCAGACGCTTAGTTATCTCGATCACTGTTAGGCTAGGTCGGGTCATGATTATGGTTCAATTTCTAATTTTCTCATTGAGGGTGGTTGTCGGTTGCGCGAGATTTTTTAATTCAGTATGCCTGCTAAATTGTCGCTGGCAGCTTTTGACCTGACCACTTCGGTGGGAATACTTGCGTTGCAACATTTAATAAATAAGTTGGAAGGGTTGCCGCAATTGAGAGCCGTGGATCAGCATGAGGCCGGTATTTTGGCCTCCAGGTTGTCCGAAGAATATCAGGACCTTCTAGGTAAGGTAGATCCTTACCTATCGGCCGAGTCATTGCCCCAGGGATTGGACGAGGACCACATTTTTTCGGTGGTAGCTCAAATTAAGGATATTTATGTCCGGGGTAGCATTTTAGCGTCCAAACTAACAAAACCAGAGATACCGGTTGGTTCCGGTCGGTTTTCATCGGCAAGTGGCGGGCACTCAGGTGTTCTTGTTATGAGTTGCCGAAGCTTTCTTTACCTTGTTTTGATGGTCAGGCCAAATGTTGGTCCGAGTTTTGGTCAAAGTTCACCACATTGGTGGACGAAAGTCCTGCCCTTACTCCAAAGCAGAAATTGTTATATTTACTGACTCATCTTAAGGGTGAGGCTTATGAGAAGGTTGCCGCGCTTCCCATAGTTGACGATAGTTATTCGCTTGCACTGTCAACTCTTAAAAACCGTTATCACAATCCTCGTTTGGCCGCCCGGGTTTATTGTACCAATCTGCTTCAGTTACCAGCCGCTTCTATGCGATCAGCTGCGTCTATTAGAAAATTGGTGGACAGCTTCAATAAAACTTTTCAGCGTTGTCAGCTCTAAACATTGCTGATATATATCAAGCAATATATGCGTCTTTTGTATTGTCTAGGCTGGATCTATCATTGCGTGAACGCTTTGAGGCGTCTGTTACGGACAAAGAGAATCTCCCTGCCCTAACAGAAATTATGACATTTTTAACCGCTATGGCGGAACAGAAAGAACAGGCATCTTTGGAATTGGCGTTACCTGCTCTTCCTAGCACTAGCCACCAGAAAACCCAAAAGGTTTCCTTTTCTAAGGCTACTCCTCTTGCTGTGTCTACGTTATCTGCGGAGGTAACGCAACGGGATGCATCTAGTTCACGTTGCCTTCATTGCGATTCCCGGACCCATGTGCTTCTCAAGTGTCCGGCGTGGCTGAGTAAGGACCCTAGGGCTCGATTTCAAAGTCTTAAAAATAAAAAATGTTGTCTTTCGTGCCTCCAACATAAACATTCGGGCTGGTGCAAAACGTGTGGCTCTAAGTACCACCACACTTTACTTCATTTCAAAAACGCCCGTCCGTCTCCGTCTCGTTCACAGATTTCTGACACAGCTGAACTCAAGGCTTCGGGGTCATCGCTTGTTGACCAAGTTGATCTGTCTAGCACTACTCTGACCGTGTCTCTGCCCCATCCTGCAGGGGTTCTATTAGCCACCTGTCTAGCAGTCTTGTCGTCTCCCAATGGTGGTTATATTGTAGTTAGGGCCATCCTGGAAGCGCGTCCCATGCTTCTTTCATAACTGAAGCATGTGCATCTCGCTTAAAGTGTGCTTGTTTTGACGCTTCAGTAAGTGTCAATGGGGTAGGTGATATTGCCACCAAAGCAAAAAAGGTGTGCCATCTGTCCTTGGAAACTTTAAAACGCGAGGTCGTGGCATCTAACCATGCTTTTATAATTCTTTCTAAGATCTCGTCGGACTCACCTAGGTTCCAGGTGTTGCCTGAAGTTAAGCAGGCTACAAAAGACCTTTTGTTAGCTGACCCTACCTTCGATGTAGCAGCCCCAATTGATGCGTTGTTTGGAGCCGATATTGTAGCGGCTATTCTTATGGGAGAGACTATTCCTTTGGGTGCAGGTTTGCCTGTTGCAGTTAGGACACGTTTTGGGTTTGTGATTATGGGTAGAGCCCCAATTTCACTTAATTGTGCATTGACTTGTGCTAGTGGTCTCACTGGCCTTCCTTTGGATCTGCACGTCAGCTTCACTGTCATTTCCACCACTTTTATCCTTCCGTCACAACGTTATCAACGGATACAACAAACCTACTTGAGCAAGTTCATCGTTTTTGGGAGGTCGAAGAGCCTCCAGCTGTACCCCACAAATTATCTGAAGAGGATCACTTTGCTGAAAGGTTTTACATGGAGTCAACAAGTCGGTTGCCGTCGGGTCGTTACCAGGTGCGCTTACCGTTCTTCAAAAACTCTTCTCACATTTTGGGAAATTCCCTTAAGGGAGCCATGTCTCGGTTTTTTGCGTTAGAAAGGAAATTTGCGTCTAACAGTCCGTTTAAGAGCCAGTATGTACAATTTATAACGGATTATGTCGCTCAGGGGCATATGTCGTTGGTGTCTGACCCCAATTTTCCAAAATATTTCATCCCTCATCATGGTATCTTTAAAGTTAGAGGTGATACTTCAAAAGTAAGGGTGGTGTTTGACGCCAGCATGAAGACGTCCTCTGGGATTTCCTTAAATGACGTGTTATGTGTCGGCCCTAAGTTGCAGACCTTACTGTCCGACGTTTTGACTTTGTTTCGGCGGTTTAGCCATGTTTTCACGTGCGACATCGAACAGATGTATCGCCAAATTGCTATGCATCCTGATGACTCGGCGTGCCTGTGTATTTTATGGCATGAGGAGGTTACCGCCCCACTAAGGGTTTTCGCTTTGCGTACCGTTACGTACGGGCTGGCTTGCGCCCCTTTTCAGGCGTTGCGAACCTTGCAGCGGCTGGCTCAGGATGAGGCAGTTAATTTTCCTGCGGGAGCGGCGGTACTTAGCCGTAATATTTTTGTTGATGATATTGCTGCTGGCGCTGATTCAAAATCAGAGCTTTGCAAATTACAACGGGAATTAATTCTGTTGTTGTCTTCAGGAGGGTTCAATTTGAAAAAATGGTGTACTAATCAACCCGACTGCCTACCTGAATCAGCCGCTCCGAGTGATATGGTCGTTGCTAAGGATAAGGATATTCTGGGTTTAAGTTGGGACCATTCAACCGATTGCTTCTCATTTCCTCCTTTGGCCTGTTGCAGCAATGCTCAGGTTCAATTTACCAAACGTGTCGTGTTATCCCAGATGGCACAATTATTTGACCCATGTGGTTGGCTTTCGCCAGTGATTTTCAGGGCCAAGGCTTTTTTCCAAAAACTCTGGGCTGAGGGCTTGGACTGGGATGCTCCTCTAAGTGATGACTTAAATGATTATTGGAGTCAATTCCTGTCCTCTTTGAATCATCTTTCGGTAATTACTATTTCCCGGCCATTCCTCCCTAAAGGTGGGCATATTGAAAGGGTTATATTGCATGGTTTCTGTGATGCTTCCCAGTTGGGTTACGCGGCCGTCCTCTATCTGTCCATTTATACTGACTCTGGTCCTCCGGTGGTTTCGTTGGTGTCGTCTAAAACTAAAGTGGCACCTCTTAAAACTTTATCAATCCCACGTTTGGAGTTGTTGGGAGCTTATCTTTTAGCCAAACTTGTTCGTCATTATGTTGGCTTATTCTCGTCATGTATTCAATTGAGTCAAGTTTTCTTATGCACGGACTCGACGATTGTCTTGGATTGGCTGAATATGCCTACTTTTAAATTGAAGACGTTTATTGCTAATCGGGTGGCTGCCATTACCGAGTGGACCGATACTAAATCTTGGCGTCATGTTCATGGTGTTTCTAACCCCGCTGATTTAGCCTCTAGAGGCACGTCACTCTCCAGCCTCCGGTCGTCGACATTGTGGTGGTCAGGGCCAGATTGGTTAAAGCTTGATGCTCTGCACTGGCCCCCTATTAATTATCGCCCGAATCACGACGTGCAAGATGTTGCCTTGGAGACCAAGGTCTCTTTGTTTCTCACTCAGGAGTCCCGGGTGGAATTGTTCAATCACTTGTCCCCGTGGCCCTTAGAGGTGGGGGTGACCTAGATTATACCGGTTGCCTATATCTTCTTGATTGGGTTTATCTTGTTTTTCGGGTGAGCAGAATTAGTTTCAATGATTGTTGTGGACTTACTTGACACTTTTCTGGGATTTCCCAGGTGATTCCGTCCAGCTGTTGTCCGCAGTGAAGTTTACATTGTGGAAGGTTTCTGGCATGGCGTTGTGCCAGTTTATTGGGAGTAATGGATGCTCAACAAATCAAAAACAACAAAAATAAGTAAAAAGAAAAAAAAATGAAAAAAGGGGAATAAAGGGAACAACAACAAAAATAAAAAAGGAAAAAATGTAAAAAAACTAGGAAATACTAACTAAGTTGATTTGCTGAGTTTTACATTGTGTTTGGCTGGGCCATTGTTTATTGTATGTTATTGGGTTTTGTCTGCTCTACCCGAACCTTTCGGATTGCTCGCCTGGTCGATGCGCCCGCGGCGGAGTTATTCGGCATGGTTTTCTAATTAATTGCATGTTTTCTGTATGTTTGTATTTTCTTGTGTTTGCGTGTGGCCCCCTCCTATGTTGGAGGGTAATTTTCAGAGAGTGTTCCTGTTCACCAAAAGCCAAATTTTTGTAATGTATTTTGGCCATGTCTTTTGGTGTAGTTGGTGGTTGACCCATTGCGGTCAACGGGGGCCGGTGTTCGATATTTCGGATCGAACCGGTCATTATTTTCATTTTCCGAAGTTGGCACTATGGCTTTTGTAGGGCCCATGCATGCAATGGACTTGTAGCCTTTGTCGCACGCCAGCCATCTTAGTGTCATCATCCACGAGTCGGGACTCCTCGGCAGGTAGAAATCCGTGCATGTAACCCATCCTCTTCCCAACCAGTCTATCCTGCCTGAGTGTCAGGATCAACCCAGTCGTGAGATTACGGTAGTCATTTTAAGATTATTTATTTCTTGTTAGCAATTCTGCATGCTACACTGCTAGAGAGCTCACCAGAGGCTATCAAATTATCCAGTAAGAAAGCCGTCTTACTTTCAATCTTTTAAAATAATATCGTACAGGTAGATATCATCATACCTATGTTATATATTAATATGCCCTTAAAACGGGTCTACCACCTGGTTTACTGTTCCTACTCGAACAGAGTGGCAGCCGCTGTTCCATAGTTCCGGGGATTTCCCCTAAATCACCCCCCAATAATTTCAAATATACACCAATTTCAAGCCAGCTATGGTCAAGGTTCTTACGTTATGGCCATAGCTGACCGCTATCCAAAACCACGATTAGTGCTGGTAAGGCAGTAATCACCCGAAAAGTCGGGGAAATCAACTCTAAATTCAGGCATGTTCTCTACGTCATTGTTATACACGGCACGGCAATCTATCAGCATATAATATAAAATTATATAAAAGGTGTGCCGTGTATTTTACGCCATTTTGGCCTCCGATGGAGGTAACACTCTCTGTTACCCCCAACACTTACCGCTATCTACCGTGGCACATGCCACCACGGCAATAGCTAACCCAATAACTAAACTAAACCTTCGACACTTGCAGTTTCTACACTCCCTAAGAATAGCACTTCTATTAACACCACTCAACCCCCCAAAATTACCCACATATCTTGTATGATAACATAACACACATTGACCTTGAACATTGACATTTTGACATTACTAAACAATTCTCATTTAAATAATTTTTATAGAAAATTATAAACATTATAATTTGAAATCTTTATTAACTCTTCTATATATCATCATTTAATTATTTATCCATTGCTGCAATTAGATTCCTAAAAAATTTCAAATTTGTTATTAACATTTATTTTATCTCATATTTCAGTTATTACTACCTTTTGAGTATAGTTTCTATTTAGTACAATTATCTCAAATTAATCTCATCATTGAGTTTAAAATCTTTTCAACACCTGTAAACATTTTACTCCACATAACTTGTATTATAAAATTTATACTTACAGTACATTGCTCATACCCTGTCATAAGCACACAAATATAAACATCAATAACGCCCTGTACCTTCTGCAACATTTTAACAACAATGTTATTCCATACTAAACAATTTAACATTTATTTATTTATTAATTATTGTCAATTTCACATCTCATAAAATAATTTAAATCCATCATTATATAACCTCTTAAATCAATCAAAATATTTAAACATCTCAAATTACTTTAATTAAATCAATTATTGAAAACAACGTTTTTCAATTATTATCAAAACAATTACAATTCGTTAATTACTGTCTTCAAAATTATTTTTGTTATTTATTTAAATTGCTCAAAATATTATTACTATTAAAATTAATTTCTATCACATACACATTGTTTATATAAAACATTTTACCATACACACAATCAATTTCACTATCCATTATTTACAAATTATTCGTCATTAATTGTTCAATTTTACCACACTTCATTTCCAAAATCAGCAAGTCAGAACCATAAATCAAAATATTTAAAATGTCCATTTATTAAGTTTATGTTCAGCCTCCATCATCAAATAATAATCTAATATATTATAACAGGACCAAATATCATAAATTTGGAGTTATATGTTAAGGGTATACTATATTGATGTTTAAATAAATTTTAATGGTCAAAACTCCACTCATATGTTGTAACGATTATTTTAACGCATTGTACAGGTGAACACGCCTATGTCTGCGACCGTTACATAATCAACTCACTGTGTAACGAATAGGACCACGCCCAAACTTTCAATTATTAATATTTCGGAAACCAGTAAATTCAGGCGAAATCCATTATAGCCAAAACGTTTGCCGAAATATTAATAATAGGGTGTGCGAATTTTATGCAATATAATTAAATAATAACAGAGTTAATTAATTTTATGTTAATAACTTCCGTAATAATTGAGCTACATGAAAGAGCTTTTAATATGTTATAGCTATAAGAATTATCTACCAAATGTATATTTTAGAATTAGCACAACTGGGCTTGCAGCCAAGATAATTGCAATATAAAGTGCCACAGGAAATCCGGAACGGCAATTCAGTTCCGTTGTGTTAAGAATATTAATAATAATATAAATTCTCAGTCTGTGGGAAAGTAGTTTCGTTCTCACGGGGTGAGGTGATTCAAATTTTGGGTAGTAGGGAGAGTGTGTCAGCCAATCAAATCATTTGAAGAAATTGGAACGAACGCGGAGTTTTGGGGCTGATCAAACACTCGACTGCCAGTATTCAAGAAGAACAGACGTACAGCTTCAACCATCTCAAAATCATAGTTTTGTGAAGACTCATTTGAAGACTACGTGGTCAACACGCCTAATTACGATCATCATAAAACAGATCCACTGTAACGACTCGTAATTACAGCGTGCAGTCAAGATACTCTTCCACATCAACAAACAAGCGTACCGTGCACTACATTAACTGTGGGCATATGCACGCAAGAGATCTACAAGACTACAAGACATTACTTCAAGAATACGACAGAGAGGCCGTCTAAACCACTTGCGAATTAGCTGACCAGCAGAGCGACAACTCGTAACGAAACACACACGCTGACGTGGAACATGAATCGACGAGGGACCTGAAGCAGTTCTCGCAGAATACTACAGACGTAAAAACTTCATCAATAGCAGGAGAGCAGAGTGTTGCTGATTTCCGAGCTCATCGCCGAAACCCAGGACGCTCAGTAGATCACTATCTCTAGCCGATTGGACAAGGACAGCGAGGGACTTCCAGGAGCATCTCTACAATCCTCTTCAGAACCAGGAAAGTCAAAATCACGTTATTTATTTTTCAACAGTTAAATTTTTCTTTCTTTTTTAATTAAAATCAATGTAATATAAATAATTCAGATGCCATAAATCAAAGACTCTAATTAAATAAGGATTATTCACGTGTGATAATCTGTATAGCCAGTATAAGTAATTAATAAGCATTAGTTAAGAGTTAGTAGTAGATAAAGAGAAAAGCGCTATACAAATCTTAACAAAGAATTAAATAATTTGCTCATACTGCAGTATACGTGAGTCAGATCACTAGTAAATAAAGGGGCATGAACTAGATTGTCACGGCCAGTTTATTTTTTGAATATTTCCAAGTAACAGAGTTTCTATTGCATTAGAATCATTTTTAAAATCATTGAAATTAAATTGATTAATTAAATTCTCAATTAAAATAACTTCTTTGAAAATAATGAGCTCAACTTCTGAAAATTATTAATCATTCAGAAAACATTATACAAGATTTATTTACTGTTTAGTTTGTAAGATTTGAATTTATAAGCATTTCATTCTTGTGTGTGATTGGAGTAATAAACCCTGTTTTTATTACCCCACATTGTATTTTTTTATTGCTGTACTACGGAGCCTACCAACCTATAAAATAGGTTAATTACCTTCTGTCAACGTTTCTTATAATCCTTTTAGGATGACTCGAGTTTCGACACCATTTGGTATCATCATCAGATCGGAATATGAATTACGTTAAAACATTTTGATGCATATACATCGCGTCAGATATTAAAAAAATTAAAAACAACACATAACATTATATAAATAATAAATAAACTATGTCACAACAAATAACATTACAATAATAAAATATAAAAACAACGCGGCCGCAAACAAACCTGTACAGGAACGCCCCCACGGTAAGACTAATCAATGCCGGTTTGACCTTGGTTCAATTTTATCGATCTGATATAGCCAATTTCTCGCTCTATAAGATCGATTCTATTAAATAAAACATTATTGGTATGTATTGCTTTCTCATTTAGGATACGATTGTGATCCTTCTTTATGGCTTTATATATCTCGAACCTTTCAAGGGTGTCCAGCTTTAGTGACTTTTTACATTTATGTAGGATATCCAAATTATCATTAATACTCTTTATATTATGGTTATATGAGCTCAAATGTTCTGCAAATGTAGATCTTATTACATTTGACTTGGAGCTTGGGATATGTTCTTTATAGCGTAATTTGAAAGAACCACCTGTTTGTCCTATATAGAACTGTGTGCAATCAGAACAATTAAGTCTATATACACCAGTACCATCAAATATATCGGAGGGTATATTTTTGTTAGTAAATGTAAGTTTTTTCTCTAGTTTATTACTTGCCTTTGAGGCCAAAGTGATATGCTTTTTTAACTGGTTTTTTAAAGTATGGTATAGATTTTCACCATATTCTATAGCAATGTATTTGTTTACTTTTTCTTTGGATACATCAATTGGTTTATTTTGTTTTTTATTAATTATTCTATCTACTATATGACTTTTGTATCCATTGGCTAATGCTATGTGTTTGATAATGTTTAGTTCATTGTTATAATCATCTGTGGATAAGGGCAATGCCAGCAATCTATGAATCATACAGTTGAAAAAAGCCATTTTTTGTGAAATAGGGTGATACGATGAGGCATGAATAGCATGATCCGTGATTGTTGGTTTTCTGTAAATATTATAGTTAATTTTATTATTTATTTTAGTTAAAGTTAAATCTAAAAAATTAATTTTATTATTCATTTCAGTCTCTAATGTGAATTGTAAATTATTTGTAATTGTATTCATATGTTTTTTAAGCATTTCTAATTGTCTGCAATTGCCATTGTAAATCATTATTGTGTCATCCACATATCGTCGGTAAAATAAAATTTTTGTATAATGTTTGTTTTTAGTCGATAAAATTTCGTTAGTTTCAATATGATTTAGGTAAATTTCAGCCAGGATGCCTGACAATGGGGATCCCATAGCTAAACCATCCCGTTGTAAATAATATTTGTTGTCGAAAGTAAAATAATTTTGTTCTAATATTACTTTTGTCAAATTGATTAACTCATCAACTGTTTCATGATTTAATGTGGACTTAGATAGTAATAAATTTTTAGCTATTTCTAACGTTTCGGTAATAGGTATGTTCGTGTATAGATTTACTATGTCGAATGAGGCGAGAGTGTGTCTCGGCTCGATTGTAATAGTTTTTGTAAGTTCGACCAGTTCTAAACTGTTTTTCAAGCTATAATTTTTATTGAACGTTATGTGTTGTCTAAAAATTTTTTCGAGTTTTTTGGCAATTTTATATGAAGGTGCAGACATAAAATTAACTAAAGGACGGACAGGCATATTATTTTTATGTATTTTAGGAAGGCCCTTAAGTCTAGGGGCCTTGGGATCTATCATTTTTAGGTATTTTTTCTCATCGTTCGTTATGACGTATTTTGATTTATTCAATATTGATTTCACTTTACTGTTAAATGTAAGAGTGGGATCGCTATGAATCTCAATAATGTTATTGTTTTTAATGAAGTCCAGTATCTTGTTTTTATAATCATCATAAGTTAAAATTACGAGAGTTTGACCTTTGTCCGCTTTGGTGACGATTGCGTTATGGTCTACCAACCAACCTCACAAAACTCTTCACTTTTAAAATAACAAATTTAGTGTGCTGTTGTTATACACTTGAGTTTACATACTTGCGAAATCAAATCCAAAATCCACACGCCCTAGTCGGAAGAAAACCGCAAGATCGGACAGCAGGTAGGTGCTCACACATTTACACCACACAATCACACATTAATGATATAGTTATAAATGTCGCCCTGAACGTGGGGCTCGAAATTTGATAAATTTCAATTTAAATCATAACGATGTTGAAACAACAACACGTTTAATATTGTTATAATATTTATAACATAAATCGTTCTTGTCCACACTCAATTTATTAAATTTAATATAATAATTCTCTAATACTTCAAATTGTTCCGTAAAACCCACATAATAATTTACTGGATTATTCCACATCATTATCAAATCATAAAGCCTGTCTACATCATTGATTTTGGTCTGGTCTCCATCAGTAGTTTTATTCAATCTAAAGTCAGTTATTTTCTCATCATATTCTTCTACTACATTCATTACAACATAAGATAGGTGTTTATCATTTACTATGGCATTATCAAAATATTCATTTATCTCTCTTTCAACAGGTAAGCATTTCATATCATCTATTTCCTTCCATTCTAACCTATCTTTCAACTCTTTATAATTTCTCTTTAACTTATATAGTTCTATCACTCTACCCATACACAACTCTCTATCTAAATCTCTCTCATCATAACACCATCTCACCCTTTCGACCCCATCCCACACAGAGGGTACTAACTCATAAAAACTCGAACAACTCAAAGACCTCACGTCTTCTAATACCAAGGGACTCTTGCCCTTCAACAATAACATTTGTGAACACCTTGGTTCATCATAAATATGGGGAAAATTTACCCTCTGCCCTACATACTCATCTAATCTCTCTTGCCACTCTTTCTCTAATTCATCAACACTAATTACTACTCCGTTACAACCTATTACTCTTGAAACTTCTCTATTAATTAAATTATAATTATCTCTTACCTTCGTGTTTTTATTCCAAGGGTCGTTCAGACGAAACTGCTGCAAAAAGGATTATTTGGATTTGATGTGGGCAAAGATCAAATACACCGTTTGTGCTAAAACAAATTACTTCTAGTTTATAATGCAAATTAATTATTTAGTCTCCCTTTTATAACATTTACATTTCTTATTTCTTTTCTATTATATTAAATACTCGTTAAATGAGACACAATTAGTAAAAATCAAACAAAGTGACAAAAAGAATATTCCTGACTTCACTAGCCTATGACAAACTATTCATATTTGTAATGACCCAGTACGTAATTCCACTCCACACTCGCACATTCATTCTTTTACTTGGCCATTCTATTTGAATGTATAAATTGAACCCCACTCTGAGATCTCATGATTTAGAAAAACGTCGGCAGCTATAAATGTTAATGTATTTAAAAATTCTGAATAATACTCATCCTGGATGTTGCTCTACTCCAACTAACGATGCACTTGTTTTATGCCTCACTTTGAAAGTCAATTGATGCCCATTAAAGTAATTTTGTCTTTGAACTGGTACCAAGTTTTACTGGTCACTAAAACCACGTTTGTCACATTTAATAATTATGTCGGCCGGCGTAACTTTTCGAACACTTATATGTTGTTGTAGGCTGGCCGCGCGGCCCTAAGTCACCACTGGAACTGGCCGCACTTTATTATTGGCGTACTTTTATATAAATGTTTTCACACTTTTAATACTTGTTATTGCTTGGAAAGATAGGCCTACTCTTTAATTACGGCCTATCTTGCACCCGAGGCCACCGTTTAATTTTTTACTGTCTGATGCTCACTACTACTGTTCACTCTCTCATGACACACAGCAGACTGTAGACTGTGTCACAAGGCTGCTGCTGGCGGTTACGCAATGCGTCTGGCAATTGTTTTGGCTGACTGTATGTATGTTGCATTGCTGTACTGGAGGCTCCCCACAGGAGAAATCTGGCAATTTAAAAGTGATTGAAATGATGATTTAAATTAATATAAAATTAAACTGGGGTGGCTCACAATTCTATACCGTTACAAATTGTACACTTTTAACAAAATCAAAACCAAGATTAATAAAAAATAAAAAAAAACCTTCTAATTTGACCCATTACAATACCCCCCCAATGAGAAGTCTTCTGTCGAAACAGAAGAATTCTCATTGCTAAACCCCTAAGAGGACCGGTGAGGATATGGCGCCGCAACCCCCTAAACACTCTACTAAAATCATGGGTTCTTACCCCCCTAGTCTGGCGACTGCGACAGCACCCATCCGATCTTACTGGACTTCTCTGTTCGAGATCCCAACACCGAAAAATCGAACAGATACCGACCCAGTATCGCCTGACTTTAAAACATTTAATTAAAAAATTGACAAGCGGCCTTCCATCACTCCATATCCCACAACTGGTTCGTTTCCTCTTAGCCGTGCTAGTTCATTGACAACGTACTGGCTCATTTTATATTATAAACCCCAAAAAAATAGTATTAATAAAACAATATTGGTTTACAATGGTACACATAAATTCCAGTTGAATTGAATAATATTCCCTGTACAATATTGCCCTCCAAAATGATACATAGATTATACAAGGTATCATTTACTACTATATATGTATAGGACAAAAAATTCATAACATATGAAAAATCTATATGGACAGTAATATACACATCTTAATTCCCAAACACCATCTTGGCCCAAAAAATTTCCATCAGTTGTCAGTGTTAAATAAATATTTTACTCATTGTTTACATCGATTAGCATTTAATTTATATTCCAGTTTACATTCAAATGAAAATATAGTTACGTTCATTATTACAAATTCCTTATTAAAAATCATCTTCTCAATTAATTTAATTACCAAATTAATTTAATTTTATTATCTCAAGACTCTAAATTATGGTAATTACCTCATTATTTCAATCTTATTTGTTCACAACAATTTCATTTGTTTAACTAACATTATACAAAGGATTAAAATATTATCTCTATCACATCAGATGTTTCTTTGTTTCATAATAGAATCTGCTCAATGGTACTGATTCATCAAACTGCAACAGTTATCAACTTCAACACATCTGGCTGTAAACATTGGTCACACAACCTACCTGTTTACATAAACACTCTCAGTCTCAACACTCACATAGTCTAAACATTCTGGTTACATCATACTAACACCTGTACTTTTCAGTTTTTATAAATTTTTTAGATAACATATTTGTCTCTTAAATTTTTTTTTATTCCAATTCAGATCAGATATATTTTAATTCACCACAATTACTTTAATAGCATTATCACAATTCATTTATTATTATTGTTACACTCTTTTCACACCTGTAAGCATTGTATTCTATCTGATTGGTATTATAAACTTTATGCTTACAGTACATTATCCACATATTGACCTGAACACAAAATACACACCACACACACACCAATATCTCCTCGTAACCTCCGAAACACTTTAACAACACTGTTATTTCATACAAGCAATTCAACATTTATTTATTAATATCAAATCTCATAAAACATATAACGTTTATGTCAAACTAAATATTTAAACATTTCAAATTATTTTAATTAGATCAATTATTGAAAACACAACATTTTAATTACTTTCACTAAGTACAATAATTACAACTCATTAGTTATCTTCTTCCAAATTATTTTTGTTATTTCCTTAAGCTGCAAAATATTAACATTATTATTATCCCAACAATTTCTACTACATACATACATTTTACAAGATACACAATTAATTATATACAACATATATTTACAATTCTTCAGCAATAATCATTCAATTATTTCACACTTCATTGTCCAAGATTGCGAGGTCTGAACCAATAAACAAACTATCTAAAAGTGTTCATTTGTGAATTTAAGGCTCAACCTCCATCGTCATAGATAAGTCTTTGTTTTATATAGCATTGTTCAATGTCATTAACACACAAATTACTGTTTTGTGTGTCGTCACCATAACAACCAAATTCATTCATTTTACCAAAATAATCATATACCAGGTCAACATTAAGTACATCGGTTAAGTCTCCATCAGTAATTACATTAATCAAGTCAGTTACTTTTTCATCATAAGGTAAATTATTATTATTTAAAACTGTATCAACAAGATAATCTTCACTCGCTATTTTAACAGGTAAGTATTTCATAACATTTAACATCTCTTTCAACTCAATATAGTCTCTCTTTACTTTATATAATTCTGTCTCTCTTTCACTACACCATATCATACTTTCTCTCTCATTCCATGCAGAGGGTACAAAATTATTCAACAAAATTAAACAACTCAAATCTTTCACTAATAAGGGTCTCTTGCCCTCCAATAATAACAATTTTGAACACTCTGGTTCATCACAAATAAGGGGAAAATTTACCCTCTGCCCTACACATTCATCTACTCTTTCTTTCCATTCTTTTTCTAATTCAACAACACTAATTATTACTTCATTACAACTTATTTTCTCACTCTCACTTACTGTTTCACTATCTATTTTCAACGTATCACTTTCTGATACCACCCTTTCAGTCACATTACCATTTTCAATATCATTGTTCTTACTCTCTACTACCACACTGTTAATTCTATTCTCATTTTCGACATTATTGTCATCATTTGTATTTTTACTTTTAATCTGTTCTGCTACTGACTCTACTATTTTCTCGATATCTCGTTTCAATTCATTACAACTATTTTCACATTTTATTTTTACCTCATCAATATCAAATTTAAGTACATCAAATTTACAATTAAATTCACTTTTGATTTCATTCAGTTTTATATCGTTATTTTCTAAATGATTATTTATACCATCAAATTTATCATCATTACTATCAAATCGTTTACTTAAAAGTTTAAATAAGTCATTCATGGACATCTCTTTTTCTTTTATATTTATTTTAATTGTAATAGGGGTGGAAGTTGCTCCCCCCTCATTAATTAATACAGATTCGTTTACATTACTGTCACTGATTGACAGTGACTCTGTCTGAATACCTGAATCGCCTTTATTGGCCGACTCAGTTGGCATATTTTCATTTACTACCGTTTTGGTTACTATTGTTTTTATCTGATTTTCAGCACTAGTGCTAGTTAAATCAATATTGTTTTCCATGTTTTCAAGTATTTACTTATACACAATTTATATACTTATACTGACAATCGCCCTCACTCCCAAACAACCCGTTCTGCAGCTTGGTTAGGTCTGGCGAATATAACCACAAATTATATTCGCCGTCCCTGTTCGGGCACCAATGAAACTTCTCTATTAATTAAATTATAATTATCTCTTACCTTCGTGTTTTTATTCCAAGGGTCGTTCAGACGAAACTGCTGCAAAAAGGATTATTTGGATTTGATGTGGGCAAAGATCAAATACACCGTTTGTGCTAAAACAAATTACTTCTAGTTTATTATGCAAATTAATTATTTAGTCTCCCTTTTATAACATTTACATTTCTTATTTCTTTTCTATTATATTAAATACTCGTTAAATGAGACACAATTAGTAAAAATCAAACAAAGTGACAAAAAGAATATTCCTGACTTCACTAGCCTATGACAAACTATTCATATTTGTAATGAACCAGTACGTAATTCCACTCCACACTCACACATTCATTCTTTTACTTGGCCATTCTATTTGAATGTATAAATTGAACCCCACTCTGAGATCTCATGATTTAGAAAAACGTCGGCAACTATAAATGTTAATGTATTTAAAAATTCTGAATAATACTCATCCTGGGTGTTGCTCTACTCCAACTAACAATGCACTTGTTTTATGCCTCACTTTGAAAGTCAATTGATGCCCATTAAAGTAATTTTGTCTTTGAACTGGTACCAAGTTTTACTGGTCACTAAAACCACGTTTGTCACATTTAATAATTATGTCGGCCGGCGTAACTTTTCGAACACTTATATGTTGTTGTAGGCTGGCCGCGCGGCCCTAAGTCACCACTGGAACTGGCCGCACTTTATTATTGGCGTACTTTTATATAAATGTTTTCACACTTTTAATACTTGTTATTGCTTGGAAAGATAGGCCTACTCTTTAATTACGGCCTATCTTGCACCCGAGGCCACCGTTTAATTTTTTACTGTCTGATGCTCACTACTACTGTTCACTCTCTCATGACACACAGCAGACTGTAGACTGTGTCACAAGGCTGCTGCTGGTGGTTACGCAATGCGTCTGGCAATTGTTTTGGCTGACTGTATGTATGTTGCATTGCTGTACTGGAGGCTCCCCACAGGTGAAATCTGGCAATTTAAAAGTGATTGAAATGATGATTTAAATTAATATAAAATTAAACTGGGGTGGCTCACAATTCTATACCGTTACAAATTGTACACTTTTAACAAAATCAAAACCAAGATTAATAAAAAATAAAAAAAAACCTAATTTGACCCATTACACTCTCTCACTCTCACTCACTATCTCACTAACTATTTTCAACGTATCACTCTCTGATACCACATTCTTAATTACATTATCATTTTTAACATCATTTTTATCACTTGTTACTTTTTTATTATCATTATTATTTTTACTTTTAATCTGTTCCCCTACTGACTACTACTTTCTCAATATCTCGTTTCAATTCGTTACACTTACTCTCATACTGATTTTTTACTTCATTAATATCAAATTTGAGTTCGTTAAACTGTTTACTCTGTTCATCGAATTTATTATTCTGTTCATTGAATTTAATATTAATATCCCCTCTTAGTTCACTGAAATTATTATTCATCATATTATACAATCGTGTTAACATATTGTCCTCATCGGACTTCTTACTTTGGTTGACTGAAATAGGTGTCGATTGATGTTCGACATCTTTCATTATTTTTGATTCAGTTTTTTCTACATTATTGTCAGTGAAGCTGACTTCATCATTACTTTCACTCGTTAACAGTGACTCTGTTTGGATACCTGAATCACTTTTATCAGCCGATTCAGTTGACATATTTTCATTACTTTCGTTCATTACTTTACATTCGGCTTTATCGCCTACAATTACATCAACTTCATTTTCGTTAGTAGCCATCTGTTATTCTTTATAATTTATATTTATTAATTTACTTTAATTAATTTAATTTATCATCACAATTTCAATCTTATGTAAATAATGCGTAAATTATGTACTTCTACGTATTTTTTGCATACCGTTACTTAACCTTTCAACCATACTTGCATTATCTTTGTAGGTGTGGTTTTTATATTTAAATTTTAATTTATAAAAACTGTCCCTGTTCGGGCGCCAAATGTGATTTTTCTTTCCTTGTTAATAATTTAAAATCACAAAATTTATCTCATAACTTATTCCACTTACCTTGTATTGCCCAGAGTTACATCACACGAATGTGGAAATGCAAGTGAGGTTTCAAGGTTATTTAATAATTCACTTGATTCGCTTATGTAGAAAACAACTGAGATTTTATTTCATCATCTATACTTTTAAAAAGGCATGAATTTGTTACTCTTTCTTTCAACATTGACATATTACTGCTTGATATTATCTAAACATTTATTCCAACATTGTAATTAATATAATATTTAATTAATTAATTAAGATGACCCAGATTGCTGCACACACTCATTCATATCAATTTACCCCCCCATTAATTTAATTATAACCCCTTTTTATAAATTTGAAAATTAATTGATTAATTTAATTTTGAGTCGACTACTTAACCCGCATCCTTCTGATGACCACGTGCGGCATCTCGTATGTGTACGGATGTTTCGTTTATTTGTCACATTTCTCGATTTTGCTGTCCACTCCGCTAACTTCGTCTAAACTGTCGGATTTAACTTTTTCTCTTCAAACTTTCTGTTACACTTCGGAATATGTTAAAATACAAAATTTAAAGTTCGCGAACTGCGTAACTCGTCCCGGCCGGGAACGGGTGATTTCGTCCACTGGGCGGAGCGCTACCAACAACTTCTCCCACTTGCAGTTAGGCATGACGGAAATTACAATGCCTTAGTCATCAAACTCATCGTCACTGTTCATGGTACCACGTACAATTCCTGTGTGTTGGACGTTAACGAAATTTGGTGTCCAGAGGTTTACGTCATGGTAAAGGCGTGGTCTAGTTTCGTTTCCGTTGTGTCCCTGAGCACATGTTGGAAAAATTCATCTTCAAGCCATCTTGTGCGCCTTTTGTTTAGCGTGGGTTCTTCGCTTCGCTGATGTTAGTGCGTTTGGGCGCATTACACTGTTTTACCGTTCTGAGAATTACGAAGTTGTGTGCGACATGCACATTCCATTGTACTGACTTCACCTTACCGTTCTTTGTTTGAGCAAAGTTTTTATTCAACACGTGGCTGGACACACCGATGAAAACAATTTAAAATATTTTAATAAAATAAAAAAACCCGTCCCTTTAGCCCCGTTACATCCCTTAGAAGTGCTGGCAAGTCTTGTCCTTTGGTCAGTGAACCAGGAATTTTTGTACATGCCTTTAGTTGGTCACGTAGCCAGGGCGGGATATCAAAAACAGCCGGGATCAACTCAGGCTGAATGAATTCTAAAACTCCGCCTGGCCTATTTTGGTGGTTGAATAGAGATTGCCGGATGTTAACCTCGTTAAAGCCTTTTACTGGCTGTATAGATTGCAATTGGAAGTGCTTCATCCACTTTCTGGTTTGGATGTAAAGATCCAGTGGTTCGATTGCCAGCTCGATTTTCATTGCTTGAACACTTGTTGTTTTTGGGCAGCCCAAACAAATTCTAAGTGCAACATTCTGGAACGTTTGCAATTTCTTAATGTGTGTTTCAGCCGCTCCTCCCCACACTTCACACGAATATAGGATTTTGGATCTTACAAAAGACTGATAAAATTGTCTTAAAATGTACGTGTCTGCACCCCATTCTCTTCTAGCAATGAATTTTAGAGCATTAAGTCTGCTGATACACTTTTCAATAGTGTAACTTACCTGATCCCTCCATAGGAGTTTGGGATCCAGCTTTATTCCTAAAAGTATAGGGTTCGCGTTATAGGGGAGGGGATTTTTATTGAGTTTCAGCAACGGCTTATAATGTTTGTGGGTGTAGCGCCTAGAGAAAAAACACTTCTGTTTTTGCCGTGGAGATGACTAAACCCCATTTTTCGGACCATTGGTAAATTTTATCGAGAGATTCTTGAACTCTACTTGTCGCAATTTCCGGTTCCTTATGTGTTGACCAGATCATAATATCATCTGCAAAAATCGCCACAGACACGTTTGTTGGGATTACATTTACCAAGTCTTGAAGGACAATATTAAAAAGTGTTGGGCTGATGACGGAACCTTGCGGTATTCCATTAAGAGTAGTTCCTTCGGTGGAGAGGGTTTCATTTATTTTGGTTTTGATAGTCCTGTCTCTGAGGAAATGGACAATGTACTGTAAAATATTGCCTTTCAACCCAATTTTCATGCATTGTGCGATGATCGATATCCTTGAAACTCGGTCGAATGCGGCTTCGAAGTCAATCAACACTGCTGTCGTACATTCATTGTTTGAGAACCCTGAATAGATACTGTCGGAGAAATATAGAAGGGCATTGCACGTATTTCTTTTCGGCCTGAACCCAAATTGGTGCGGGCTGAGAATAGCACGTTTTTCAAGCCTCTACATTAGACGATTGTTGACCAACCTCTCCAGAAGTTTGCCAGGGCATGATGTCAGGGCTATGGGTGTGTAAGACGAAGCCAGTTCTGGAGGTTTCCCGGTTTTTAACAGAGGAATTATAATGGCCTGTTTCCATTTCTGCGGTATTTCCCCAGACACCCAGATACGGTTCAGACAGAGCAGCAGTTCATGCAACAGGTCTTCCGAGCAATTTTGAATCATTAAATTGTGCACATTGTTTCGCCGGGAGTAGACAGTTTGAGTTGATCTATTGCAGCTCTCATTTCAGAGCTTGTAAACGGTGGGTCGCAGTCATCCTTTTGTGATATTGCTGCGTCCAACTCCACCGAGAATCTGTGCTTCCGAGGTTTAAAATGGGAAGGCCAAATCGCTTCGTCACCTGATTTTCCCATGTACATCTTGTTAAAAACTTCAGCAATTTCCCTCTCGCTGGTGACCGTGAGACCAGTGGCTGTTTGAATTTGAAAAATTTTTTGGTCCCCTTTACCTTGGATTGCCCTGAATCGCTTCCATACGGCTGAACATGGAGTGTTTGAGTTTATCCCATTAACAAAGTTACGCCAAGATGTTCTTTTTGCTGCTTTCACCGCTCTTTTACATTTAGCAGAGGCTTTGTTGTACTCACTCCTGAACGCGGGTGTCCGGAATTTCTTCCACTGCTTCCTAGCCCTTTGTCTTGGCTTTCTTAATGCCGATATTTCCTTTGTCCACCAAATATTAGAAGGCTTTTGCCGTCTGTTTGGTTTTGAAGTTGGGATGCACTTTGAGGCGGCGGTTATTATACTATTTTCTATTTCATCAATACTGTTTGCATTACAGTTGCTCGTGTGGAGCTTAAAGAGAGTCCAGTTTGCTTCTTTCACTTTGAACTTAGTGGAGAAGGCGTTTCGTGCTAGATCATTCTTTCCCGAATCGACGCTGAAAAAAATAGGAAAATGGTCACTAGTGAGGTCACTTTCTATACGCCAATCTTTGATTATATCGATCATATCTGGTGAGATGAGGGTCAGGTCCAGTGTGCTGAGAGATCCCGAACTGGGTGATTGATACGTCGGCTCTTTGTTCTAGTTTAGGAGTATAACATTAGACGAGAGAATCCAGTTGTACACCAGTGGGCCGTTTCTATTCTCGGCTCCCTCATTCCATGCCGCATGTTTGGCATTGAAATCCCCCATAATGAGTAGGTACTTGGTGGAGCAATCCAATTTTAATAGCTCGTCCAGCGTTACGTTTTGATTAAAAATGTAAACGTTTATTAACTTTACCACGACATCCTGAGTTAATGTTATATCACAGGTTAGCACTTCCATATTAGTTGTGATTATTTGCTTATGATTGCTCACCACCACCGATCTGTGAATAATGGAGGCTACACCCCCTCCTCTTTTATTTGGTCGAGAGAAATTGAAAATTCTAAAATCCTTAAAGCGAGGGTGTCGCTTTTCATCCAGAGGTAAACAGGCTTCTTGTACACAGATAACTTTAACTTGAGTATCGTCGATGACTTGCTTCAACTCCTCTACTTTGTTCATTAGAGAACGCGCGTTCCAATGCATAAATGTTAATCGTTTTTCTATGATTGGAGTGACTGCTTGTTTGGTCCTCCTTTTCCGATCTTTGTAAGTAGTTCCTATAGAGACGTGTCGCTTCTTTACAACATTACGTTTTATACTTTTGATGTGCGTGTACAGTTCTTCTGCACTTTTCCTGTTGTGGCACCACAACTCTATCCTTTTAAGTTTTCCTATTCCTCGATGCCTCATAATAATGTTCTTGTCAATGCTATAAGATTTTTGCACATTTTTAATGTGTTCGTCATCAGTATTCCAAATGTTTACTTTTAGTCTATCAGGATGATTGCACTTCCTACGGGAAGGCTGTCTAAAATAGTTCTGAGAAGAACTGTTGGATGTGTCTGTTTGCATCACACAAATACGACGGAGGACTTCTAAAAGAAGCGACTGCTGATTTGGTTCACAACTGTGTTGCTATCCAGGGTCACCACGGGGAGGTATCAGCTTGACCCCAAAATAATAATGATGAAGTCAGCTTCACTGACAGTAATACAGAAAGTAAGTTGACAGAGGCAAAATTAATGGAAGGCGCAACGAGTCAGTCGACGCCGGTCCAAAGTAAAAAGTCTGACGATAGTTATGAAATGTTCAAAATAATACAAACAGTGTTAGATATGAAATTCAATGAACAAAAGAGTGATTCTGATGTTAAATTCAATGAAATTAATAGTAATTTTAATGATAATTTTAATGAGTTGAAAAGCGAAATACACGAACAAAAAAATCAAATGCGAAAGCAATTTTAATGAATTAAAAAACGATATTAATGAAATTAATAAGCGTTGTGAAAGAACCAATGAGATATTTGCCAGTAAATTTAACGAATTAGAACAGAGTATTGAGAGAATGGGAGTGTGGGTAATAAATATAGGTAAGAGCAACACAAACGAAAATAATGGATATATATGTATTAACAGTAGTGGTGGTAGTTTAGATGCAAAACAGGTGGCGGTAGACAAGGTGAGTACAGATAATTACGAGGCGTGTCCGGAAAGTAAAGATACAAAGGTCGTAATTGGTCTAAAAATATTTATTTATAAATCATTAACTGACAATTACGTAAATACATATATCTTTATGTCTCTACATAATTACCGCCATTATCCAAGCACCTATTAAGTCTGGGAACCAGCTTTTGTATCCCCGTGTCATAGAAGTCTGCCCCCAACCCTTTGAACCATGTCATGACCTCGTCTTTTACCTCGTCATCGAACTTTTTTCCAGCCAGATATTGTTTCAGGTGAAGGAACAAGTGAAAATCACTGGGCGCGAGGTCCGGGCTTTGCGGCAGGTGATCCAAAACATCCCATTTCCAACTGCCGAGCAGCGCAGAGGTCACGCATGCAGTTGGAAATGGGATGTTTTGGATCACCCGCCGCATAGCCTGGACCTCGCGCCCAGTGATTTTCACTTGTTCCTTCACCTGAAACAATATCTGGCCGGAAAAAAGTTCGATGACGATGACGAGGTCATGACATGGTTCAAAGGGTTGGGGGCAGACTTCTATGACACGGGGATACAAAAGCTGGTTCCCAGACTTAATAGGTGCTTGGATAATGGCGGTAATTATGTAGAGAAATAAAGAAATATGTATTTACATAATTGTCAGTTAATGATTTTTAAATAAATATTTTTAGACCAATTACGACCTTTGTATCTTTACTTTCCGGACACGCCTTTGAATAATGATGAGTTAACGAGTGACAACAGTGGTATAATTAAAAATGTGGTGTTAGAGAATAAGGTTGTGAGCAGAGAAAGTGTTGATGAAATGGGCAGTGTGTGTGAAGAGAGGTTAGGTGGGCAAAGAGCAAATTTTTCCCAAATATATAGTGAAACAGGGTTTTCACCGTGGTGTTATGAGGACAAGGTTTCCTCCGGTAGTTGTGTGGGAGACATGGTGTCTCAAAATGGTCCCTTAATTTTTTGTGGTGTTCTTGGAAGTGCCAAGACGTATAATAAGTTTGTTGTGCCCTTTGCGTGGTATGAAATAGGTCAGTGGGGTTGTGAGAGGTATTGTGATGAGAGAGAGAGATAGAGATTTTTGAGATTAATAGAGGTTATGAAATGTTAGTGCAGAGTTTAGATATTGAGAGAGGAGAGAAAATTGACTTACCTGGTGAAATAGAGATAGATGATTATTTAAATGATACTGTTGTAGATGACAAACACTTACCTAATGATGTAATTGATATAGTGGAGGAGTATAATGATAAAATAACTTACCTTATGTTAGACAAAAATACTGATGGAGACAGGACTAAAATTACCAATGTAGACGGGTTTTATGAATTAATGGGAGACACATATGTAGTTAATTACTGTGTTGATATAATTAACGAAAGTAGTCATTATAATAATAATTATAATCTAATGTATGTAGATAAAAATGATTTATATTATAAATACATCAGGTTAATATATGATGACGGGGGTTAAATAAAAATTCAGTGAATGGACATTTTAAATATTTTAGTTTATGGTAATGGCCGAGCTAACTTATGAAATGAGGTGTGGTAAAAAAAAAAAAAAATAAATAAATGACGAAGAATTGTAAATAAATTTGTAGTGAAATTAATTGTGTCTATGTTGTAAAGTGTGCTTTATGTAAACAATGTGCGTGTGTAGTAGAAATTGATTTTAATAATAAACAATATAATATAGCAGACTAAATAAATAATGAGAGTTTGTAATAAATGAATTGTAATTCTCAATCAATGAATTTTAATTCTTTTGGAGTAAGGTAATTAAAATAATTTGTGTTTTAAATAATTGATTGAATTAAAGAATTTGATATTAATTAATTAATTAATGTATAGACAAATTTTGATAATGAATTTAAGTGATTTAAACTTGAGAATAAATAGTAAATGAATAAATGTAAAATGTAGTTAGTTGTGGAATCATATTATTGTTATAATGTTTCAGAAGGTACATATGATTGTACATGATCTGGTGGTGATAAATGTTTATAATTTTGTGTCAATAACAGGATCATGTGTTTTGAGTGATGTAATGTAAGTATGAATTTTATAATACAAGTAAATAAAGTAAAATGTTTACATGTGTTTAAAAGGTTTTAAATTAAATAATGAAATTAATTTGAGGTAGTTATAAATTTTCTAGTGTAATTTTCAATGGTTAACTTAACGTAAAATGTTGTAAAAGTTAGAGTTTGGGTGACAATAATTATTTCAATAGGACATTTGAATCAGTCAAGTTAATTTTAAATGGGTGTTAGACGAAATAAGAATTTTGGGAAGAAAAGTGATACAGAACTGGGTTGATAGTAGGGACACAGTAGAGGGAGTGATTATATGTAGAAAGAGAGGGTAATGTAATTAGAGAATAAATAGATGATGGTGATATTTTGTAATGAGGGTCTGGTGTAGGGAGTGATCAACGTGCGTCGTTGGGCAGGTAATTGTGAAGGGTCGAAGAGTGTTTGCCGATATTTGGTGGGGGGGCAAAAGGTTATGAATGGAATTGCCAGGTTAGGGAACACACATCCTAGTTACAAAGAGGGTATTAGTTATTTTATTATAAGTGGGGAATGATTTAAGTGGAGTTAGAGTTAGAGAAGTTAATGGAAGTAAATATTTTTGAGAGATTGGTGTCATACTATACAAATCTGTTAATGGTGGGTAGAGGTAAGAAGGGGAGTAAGGTTATCTTTAAATGCCAATTCAATAAATTAGATCATTATGAATAAGTGAGAATCGCCCAAACCAATAAATGATGAAAATGTTAATTAGAAAATCATAGTTAAAATGTAATAATAAATGAAACAAGTAAAAGATTTAATAGAATTTGAAAATAAAATAAAGCTGTAAGGAGTGTAATTTTGGTCAAACTTAAAGGTGAATTCTTTGTTTTCATGTAATAATCGCAATGTTTATTATGAGTGTACTATGTATTAAGTTGGTGTGTAGGAATCTTAAACTAAATAATAATATAACCAAACATATAAGAATTTACCCTCTGTGAACTGTATTAACAGTATAAGTGTAAACCTTATATGTCTTTTAGTAGTTTCCCCTACATTTCGGGCGGTCACGGCTTCACCGAACGCTGACCGTGGATTTATAATGTAAATATATTCTAAATTGGTGAACTTAGAAATTAACCGGGGGGACCTACATAACTATGGAACAGCGGCTATCATCGAAGGTGATGGTAGTGCCGTATTAAGCGTGTGTGAATCATTATAGTAGGATTACTGGTGTCCTCGGACATCAGTAATGCCGAATTTTTTATATAACGCTGAAGCAAGAACGGGGTAGGCAGCGTCTACCCCTAACAAACTTCCGTTCTTGTGGAGGCAGCTGGACGCCACAGTTCAGTGTGGCAAGGAGGTTACTCAGGGGAGTAACGAACTAAAATTTGAGACTTAATGATGCTGACTAGCTGATAAGCTAAATAAATGATTTTATTTTTGATACAAGAAATGATTACAGTAGATAATTTGTTCCGAAGGAATTGATTCAAATATGTTTTGCTCCATATGATAATTTTGTAGACGAGCTTACTGATTTTGAAAAGATTGATGCTAATGAATTTATTATGTTACTATTTTTACTATGTTAGAGTGTAAGAATTATAAACATATGTTGTGTATTTTTCATGGTATAGATTTGTGTAGTGTATCTAGAGTAAGGTCATTCACCTGACCCAGAGAGATCAGCTGATGACTGATGTCAGAGACATGATATGTTTCTTGTAATCAAGTGTAGCTATTTTTGAATCTATGGTAGAAATAAGTTGTTTATTTTTATTTGTTTATTATGATTGTGACCATCTAGTTAGTAAGAGTAGATATAAAATAAAGGCATTAGAAGAATTTTAGAATTAAAAAAAAATTATGATTAAATTCATTAATTAAAGTAAATAAAATGAATCATTTTAAAAGGAGAATCTTTGATAAGGGATTTGGGTTTATTGCTTTATTGAACAAAATTTACATAATTGAGTTGATTTGAGACCATAACGTCAAACCAGTTAAATTGAGAAATGAAATTGAAAATAAAATAGAAATTATTTTTGGAATTTGATATCCAGAAGTAGAATGTAAATGTGTATTTAAAGTAATAATGATTATATGTACGCACCCAGTACTTGCTAAAGGCAACCCAGTTTGTATGTAAGGGGGAACATATCGGTTGAGGATCTGGTGTGGTATAAGGCCAGTTTTTGAATTTTTTTTTATGGAATGAGTTGAGGTTAGATGGTACTATGGTGAGTATCTGTCCGATTTTATGGTGTTGGGATCTCGCACAGAGAAGTCCAGTAATCTCGTTCAGGTGCAGCCATAGTCGCCGAGCTAGGGGGGTAGTTTACCCATGACGTGTTTAGAAATTAACGGGGGGTTGTTGGCGCCATATCCTCACTGATCCTCTTAGGGTTTAGCAATGAGAGTTTTTCTGTTTCGGCAGAAAACCTCTCATTGGGGGGGGGGGTATTGTAATGTGTCAAAAAGGGGGTTTTTATTTTTCATTAAATTTATTTATATTTTGTATCATCATTGCAAGTCCCATATGAAATAGCGTTGGATTCAAACAATGAACACTAACGTAAGTTTTTGGGCTGGGTGTTGTCGGAGAAAAATACTGGTTTGTGAATCGAATGTTTGTCACATACGATATGCGCATCCACTAGTCGGGGCGTGGCTTCTACGCATAACAGGCGAAACCGACGCTATGAAAATGGCGAAACAGAAAGATTGTCGGGCCATGTGCTCTAGAGACGGAGGAAATCAAGTAGAGGCTCCACCCACCTAAGCCTCTTATATCATCACCGTTTAACAACACTAGCTCCTTTGGCCCATAGACAGTCAGACTTATTGTACGACGACAAAAAAATCGTAGCCTGGAGGCAGTGCTTTCCCTTTTCAGCAACAAGAGATAGTGGGGCGTCTTGTGGGCAGTCGCCGCTCAGCCGTAACCACGGCCGGGTGAACAAATAGGCTCATGGGCCTAATTTTGATAAAATTACTAAAAATGTGAGTCAACTAGAATGTGATAAACAGTGAATCAAATTTAACCAGCAGAAAACTTTTTCGGACGAACCAGTGAACGAAACAAAAACAGACTAATAACAGCACGTGTCGGACACAGCCAGAGAAGTAGAACCATAACATTTTAATTCAATTCAATGGGGAAAATTATTTAATAAAGAGCTCTAGTTTTTTTTAATGTAAATCAGGTATGGGAGGGAGAGAGTGAGCAAGCTGGGTTGTTTTAAAAAGAATTATTTACACTAGTTATTAGAATAAGTGAAGCAATGTTAAAGTAGCCTAGATATTTGTTTTTGTATTTTTAAAAGAAAAAAGTAATTGAAAGAAACAGTAATATTTTTTGAGAAGAGAAATGAATAGCAAGTAAATTCAAAGAGAATATGAAAGAAGGTTAAATAAAAAATTGAGTTGATTAACAAATGCAATAAGAGTCGAGTTTCTTAATGACGCAACCCTAAATCACTTATAGGTCACGAGTTCAAGTGAAGACCCTGGAACCCAAGACGAGGTAAGAAGTGTGTAAAATGTTTAATAAAATTATTAAAAATTTTGTTATTAATCAGTAATTTCTCAACGAGAAGTAGTCTCAGTTACATGTGTTTGGTTTAAGACCTGTGACAGTATAAATACAAGTAGGCCCCAAACCTACCTCATGAATCCCTCATAATAAACAAAACCTGATAGTTGCCACCCACATTTGATAGTCAGTATGCAGTAACCAAATATTATCCCTGTTATTCATTTTTTTTATTTCCCTCAATAGAAATCCCTCAGGTCTGTTAAGCAAACCCTAACCCACCGAACACAGAATTAATTGTCACTTCGAAATGGTTCATAATCCTAATGTAACTACACATTTTGTATTATACTTTAAAAAAATTACATTTAATTTTACAATCTAATTTACTTGTACAGTACTTTCACTTCATGACTGAATACTTCAGTGTGACTTTCAGTTATTAACTTTGGTTTTCTTTTTTTAAGTACACCAACTGATTTAATAATTTAGAGTAATTGATTTTAATATTGTGTAAATGTAACAAATCTCATGAACCCATCTATTTTCAAGATTGTACCATTGTATAAAAAATGATTGCATCATATTCACGTATACAAAACAATTTCATAAGGCAACATTATTAGTGAGATTTTTATCATTTCAACTAATAATTTAGTTTTTAATTCAAACAAACAAATCAAAGTAATGTACAGCACCTTTAATGTACCTTACAAATTACCTAATCCTAAAATAAAATGCGGTTATAAAATATAAAATATGCACTAATTTTCTTTTGTCTCCCCTGGGGCTAATGAAAGAACATGATTGAGCAAGGGATGTTGTCTTGATAACAGAAGCCACCTTTAGGCTCAGTGTTCCAGTGTGACTGACGTACAGTAGTGACTGTTACTAAGCCTCACTCAATGTCAATACCAAATTCCAAGAACTTTTGGCATACGCGTGTACCATGTATGTAAGCATTTTTTCTATGGTGACAATTTTTTGTATTGTTACTCTTTGAAGACAGATAGTGTGAATTTGTAATATAGCCTATATTATATGGATGAAACCATTATCCATTAAATCTTTAATGTCATGGCATGAAGAATTTGCTCCAGAATTTAAAAGCAGCAGGCAATGAATTACAGTAATGTTTTAATGAAACTGGATCACATAAACTGTCCCTATTAGTAACTGGGAAAGGAAAGAGCCTGAATTGTTTTAAAGGTGTTGTCACACTTTCAGTTAATTGTGAAAATCATTAACATTAACATGCTAGGATTAATATAATGACATTATAGAACAGTATGATAAAATGTTTTTCCTTAAGTAAAACTTCAACAACAGATCATAATAATCTGAAAAAGTCCTGATAATGGTTATACGCTATTTTGTAGTTTTTGGACCAGGGCAAAATCAAAATTTCAAATGCGTATGGCTGCTGATTGGTGAATATGAAGGCAGTGAAGAATTATTTACAAATACTATTCAAATTTACGTGGCCACTATCATTGGTGCCATGGCTCACTTAAGATTCTAGACATTTTGACTCCTTTATGAGTCATCTGCAGTGGCAACCCTCTTCCGAGTCAGTTGCAAATCGAATTGATGTCTGGTTGTTAGCACTGCAAGCGGCTATATTTGTATATACTTTTCAGTGTTGCTGGCTTCTGTTTGGCTCATTATTCTACCAGTCGCATGCTGTCTTTGTGTTGTTCTTGAAACAATAGCTGCTACTGCACCTGCAGTTTGAGCTTTAGCATAGATTTACAATTAGATGCCAAGTCTTGTTTGTTGTTACTGTTTTTTTCTGTTAATGTTATTTCCTTGTATACCTCTATGGCTTCTCAGGGGTTCTCTTAATTCTTGGCATTCTTAATTTTTAGCATCCATGTTTACAATGGTATCCAAGTCACTTGTATGAATAGACAAACTAACCTTTGTCAGTCTGCCTTGTGACTACTTATATATATATATAGATAGGTGATGTGTTTCAAAGAAAGCATATGCTTCATCATCAGATCATAAAATATCCCTCATAGGAGGTTGTCATTAGTTGGATTAAAAAATCCAATATCATTATGTACTGATGCGTATACAGTGCATAATGATATTGGCATGCATGATGTATGCATAATGATACAGTGCATATTTTACTAATGGTGATCTACTATGAGGATATTGTATGATCTGATGATGAAGCATATGCTTTGAAGTGCATCATCTGAATATAAAAAAAGGCACAAGGTGGATTGAGAAAGTTTAGTTTGTGTATTAGCCCCCCCCCCATATGTTTAACTGTCATTGTGTAGTGTATCTTATAACTAACTTCGAGATAACTATGCATCAATTCTCTGAGCTTCGTCTTCTCTTCATTGTCCAAGGGCCCTATTTGGAGATCATCCAAAACTGAGGTAGTAGTAGTTGTTTCCTTTTTAATGCTGCTGTCACACCATTTATCCTTCATTAATAAAATTTCAGGAGCAGTATAGTCTATAATCACTCCATACATATCTAAAAAGTTATAATGTAAGATAATATCAGATCCTTGATTATTGGAACAAGCAATTCTGTGCATACACCTAAACCCTTTTCTTTCAAGGACATCTAGCCTACCACCTGATAGTGTACGCAGTTGACAGCTCCCTGGACCTCCTCATGCTTACACCTCATACTTCATTTTTCTGGATGAAGTAATTTGGCTACAGTCATATTAATAAAGAAGTGACTTGTCTGGGTATCAAGTACAGCTGTAAATGACTTGCCTTTGATGTTAATGGTAATGGCTGGGCGGGGCTGGTAAGAGTCTAAAGTAATCTGCCCAATGTCACTGTTCTGTAACACTTACATCTACATACAGGAACTGATTTCTGGGGGCAAACCACATCCCCAGTACCATCCCGCACCAGTCTAAAAATGGTCCAGTTCTAGTTTTCCACCATAGGACATCTTTAAAATATCCTACTTTGCCACATCCAAAATTTTATGTGATTATTATCCTCTGCAACAGACCATGTCTTGGGAGGATGGACCGCTTCTAATTGTCTGATGATGTCCCACAGGTCTTCTAATGTTTTGGGACAGGATGCTTTTATGAATGATCTGCTCTTATCCTGGAGCAGCTCAATTATAAAATAAACAAATTCATCACCACTCTCCTGGCCTATCTTATGCCTCACGGCGTCTGTCATCTGGGCTTAAGACAGGCAACACCTGTCACCTGAATCACTTTCAGCAGCAGTGCCATGCACCAGTCTCCCCCCCCCCCACCATCTAGCAGTTGTCGTATAACCTGTTCTAAATGCATCTCCAGGTCAGCCTTAGTTCCTACTGTGAGAAGCCCTTTTTCTGCTAATTATCTCAGCTGGATGGATGTCATGTTCTTCAAATGTATTCTTTGCATCCGAACATTAACAGAATTAGTCTTATCCACAGTCACCACCAATGTTGTCATCTTCTAGATCAGCGGTTCAAATAAAACACTTGTTTTACTGTCAACACCTTGTTTATCTACCAGCATCACAAATAAAAATATAACACAGATAATATAATTTCGATCCACAACTGTGTTATCAATTTTTAGCACAACCATAATTAATACAACAACAAAAATATATAACAAATATAATATTGATCCACAAATGTGGTATCAAACACATACACTAACTCGATAAGTTACTAGCTGAACTATCAATGAAGATTCACACACTGTGTCTCTATATGTAGTTGGTAAAGATGTCATTCACAAACATGTGTCATTTCAGTATTGACCCTACTAGTCTAGGTTGTTGCAGACATATATTGTAGAATCTGGTAGAACAAATGTGTTTATAAATGTATTGTACATTGATACAGAACATTGTAGTGTATTCTATAATTAGTGAATCTATACATTGTGTCCATCAATATATATAAGTTATATATTACATGTAAAGTAAGTGGCTGATGTAAATACATGTGAGTAGCATAACCTACGTACTTAACCTGTACATATTATTCTAATGGCAAATAGTTTTAATAATACTAATCACAGTATCATTTAATATATTATGCAGTATTCATAATATAATTTTGATTGTGGGTTGAGGATTCTGTAGTATGCAACAAATTAATATTGTCTGTACATACAATAATTCTTCCTGATAGATGAACTAATAATTTCATAATAGTGATCAGTGCATTATTGTGTTTAGTTACTTAAAAATGCTTCATTTTTTGTTTCATTTATACTGGTATGCTGTGAGTAGTGACATGTTTGTTTTGTTTTTAGATGGTCTCTCATTCACACAGTGGAGAAGCAACTGTTAAGTGAACACTTGACAAGCGTGTTACATAAAGGTCTTGATAATTTACTGGAAGAGAACAGGATAGAAGATTTAACGTTGTTGTACAATTTGTTTACACGGGTGAAAAAAGGACTTGTAGAGTTGTGCCTCAATTTTAATACATATATAAAGGTATTTTAAGCGAAGTGTCTGTGTTTCTTTTTCAGTAATTGTATGTGAATGTGTGCACACACTGAGTGTAAAAGAGGTGAAATTATAACTTAAACTTTTTCTATCCATATACAATATCATAAGTAAATGTGAACAGAAACCATTATATATGAACATAAGTATTTTTTTGTTATTAAACATATTTTTATACATTGTAGGTATGTGTATGCACCTCATTATACATGCATAATCTTAATCTGTCCCTGCTTAAACTGTAAACACAATCACTGCACAAGAACTGATGTTTAATATGATGTATTCAGTAAATTGCCAAACTCCTCACTTTTCAGTATAATCCTCAATTAGAATTATATTTTGGTGCTCTGTTGTGAGAACATCAGAGCTTGAGTTTAACGAATTACTAATTCTTAAATTTTTCTTTAAACTCTGGAAATGTAGAAGTAAAATCATTGAAATATTAGTAAGAGTATTTTTTCAGAATGGTATGATGAACCGTATCAGTTTTCAAGTAAAAGATTTTTCTAAAGAAAAATAAAAGGTCACTGACAACGATAGATCTTAGCAGTTTGAAATAATGAAGATCATATAAAAGTTCAGCAGTTCATAAAGGACATACTCGAGAAAATGAATATTAATAACTGAGAGCTAGAAAAATCTTAAGACATGGAGAACTGTAATGACCCTGAAATGAAGTTGAAAAGTCAACACTGAAAGACTGATAGTTCTCCACATCAAAAAACACATTGTGCAAATCAAACACATCCAAAGTTAAAACAAAGCTTGTATCTTTTTGTTGTGTTAAAGGAATTAATGGAAATTGTAATAAAAATAACATTGTGCAAGGGTACTCATTGATTTTCCATCATGACATAAAGTCTATTCACATGAAGTTTATGAGAGTGTTTATGCTAGTATAAAAATAGCTGTATATTGGAACACCCTTCTTTATGTATTGAATCTGGACCAGAGTAAGTTTCTCCAAAGGTAAAGGAAAGAATGAATGATGATGTAGATAAGCAGTTTGATGTTAAGACTAATATAACAATATAGTCACAACTCTAAAGGCCATTGCGTGAAACCATTTCTAAAACTTCTTTAAAGGTTTGATCTAGGTGCTGGGTTTGTTTACGGTTTCTAAGGATTGTACGGATCTACAATAAGAGAGTGTATAACTAATTTAAAGTAATTGAAGTTCACTAGAAGCTCCCTAAGCTACATAACTCTCTGATTTTTTAAGAGAAATACATTTGGCATTAAGTAAATTTCAATATTAGAAAATTTTTCAATTATCAGAGAATTTACAAAACCCTGATTACTGTACTTCTATAAAAAATTGTAAAACACAATCATACAATAAACACTAAAATTGTAAACTGGTGCATTAGCTTTTTAGTTAAATTTGTAATCATAATGCCTAAATAACAAATAATTTAGTGTCTAGATTGTGAGTTTATGTATGTTTTGATGGTGTCTATAAGTCTATATCTAATATTTTTCACAAATGTACGGTACATCACCAGATAGCAATTTGTTTGTTGAATTCAAGATGCAAACCTTTTGATGGTGATCTAAAATTGGCAAGGAGTGTTGAGACATATTAATTTTGCCAAATTACTGTAGGTACTGGGGGTTGTATTGTGAATACAAAATTCAGTATAATTTGATCCCTACATAGACTTATACAATTTGCTTATAATTTTGCCTTCCATTTTTGGCCCATAGTACCCAAAAGTTAAAAAAATTTCAGAGTAAATGCCACGTTCAGATTTGGGTTAAAATTCCCTTAACTCTTATACCAGACTGGACTTTTATAGTTTTTTCAATTTTTTGATCCCGTTTTGAAATTTCCAAAACTGAACACTACATTGTATTTATATTCTGATTAAAATTCTCTTTCATTTGAAATTTAACTTAGATCGTGAGATTTTATCAAAACATTTTACTCACTTTTTAGGCGTTGGTGCCCCAAACTTTTGAAATTTCTAAAAGAAACACTGTATTCAAATTTTTCTTAAAATTTCTGTTAATTTGATACCCCACATAGATTTTTTTGTGATTTTTTCAAAATTTTTTTACTCCCCCAGATTTTTGCCACCTGCCCCCAAAGTTTTTGGAGGAATCAATCTCATAAACAATAGAGGACTGTGGGGTAAAATTATGGAGACTGATTCCAGGTTTTATGAAATTTGGTTGATATGTTCTAAAGTTATCATGAGACAGCCCAAATGTATAGACAGACAGACAAATGCTGAACAGTCAGGTTAAAACTGAGAACTCACTTTGCTCGATCAAATATTGGACCTTTTAATTGTAGTACATATTTCTGTGTAACATTCAGCTAAATATAGAATATAAAATAGGTCATGTACAAACACTACACGAACTTCATGCGCATTGCAATGAGTACAGGAAAAGGCATATATAGGATACGTTAATTACCAGAAATGTAACTGATTCTGGTCACACAAAGGTGTAGTGAAAATTTGTAAAAAAATAATAAGAAATAGAAAAGGGATGTTTTTAGGTAGTGTTTGAATTGTGTGAACCCAAGAAAAGAAAATAACCTGCAGCAAGATAGCCTGTTGCCAAAGCTGTTCTCATGATTGTTGGAGAGTATGTTCTTAAGACTAATACGAGGAAATGGAAAGTAAAATTAATGGTACATATTTCAAATCTGACTTTGCAGATAATGTATTGATGTATTTAATGTTGTAAAATTTGTAAATATAGGTGTGGTTAAATACTTAGTTAAAAGGTGCAAAAAAGAATTGTAAGGGTTGCTCTGAAAAAAAAAATACAAAAAAAATGTTTATTATGGTAGCTAAAGAGGTAACAAAATTATGGTAAGATCATATAGATGTAGTTGAAGAGTATGTTGATGTGTACCCATAATATTTATGTTAAATAAGATTGGATGAATGACGCTAGATGAATGATGAATTTTATTAATTAATTGAATAAGATTGGTATGGATTGTTTTTAGTAAGGTGACGGATGACCAATATTATAAAAAAAAAATTCCTTTATGTTTAATAAGACATTTTTAATTAGTTCAGTGTCATGCAGATCAGAAACACCATGTTGATACAAACTTTGAACTGTATAGGAAACCATGGAAGAAAAGATTAGGCTGTAAATAACAAGGGGGGTTATTAAAACAATTTAATGACTACACGTGTAATCAAAGTAGAATTAATCAGATTATTTGCAGTATTAAAGAAAAAATGAAAGTAGAATGATAGAAGTTAGGACATTTGGCTATGTGAGAAACAATAGATGATGACAAAGGAAAAGGGACATCGAGTAACTGTAAGGACAATCCTTTAGCTATTATAGAGATGACCTGGTTAAGTATTGTAGTAAAACAACCAGATAAGATATGGTATGGAGAGAATTCATTGGAGGTTCTTCTTTAATAAAAACTGCCTATGATAAGCTTCGACTAGAAAATCTCCATTTTCTCGGTCCTGTGTATTTGTCTTCATCTGGCTATAGCTCCTTCTGTTTCTGATATCATCAAGGATTCCAACCTTTCTTTCACCTTTCGCTCTTTGATCCTGCAGACAGTTTCTGTGCAATATATGCCCAACCAAGATGTTTTTCTCTTTCTTATTACTCTGTCGTTGGTCTCCTATTCTCATCAAAACTTCATCGTTTCTCATTTATCAGTCCATTTCACCTTAATAATTCTTTACCATAACGATAATTCTTTAAAAAACCTCTTTCTCATCTCACTTGGAATCCTTCTTGCTGTCAGTAATGCTTTTATCTTTTCAAAAGCTCTCTTACACAAAAATATTCTACTTCTAATTTCTTTTGTACAGTTTCCATTCAGTGTCACCGTACTCTCTAAATACTTACATGAGTTTACTTACTGTAGGCCTATAGTTTTTCCTCCATGTTAACAAAGATTTCATTCTTGGCACTTGTCATAATTTTAGCTTTTCCTACATTTATATTAATACCATTTCCTCACTCTTACAGTGTTCTCCATTATAAATTGTAACTCCTTTTTTGATTCTGTCTGCACTGTTTGATCACCCGCATATTAAATGGTCTTTATTCTCTCTCCTCCTACAATTCCTCTTACTTTTTGTAAGGCTTTCTATAACTTCTCAGTGTAAATATTGAATACAGTTGGCAACAAACAGCACCCTACTCTAACACTTTTTCCAGTGCCTATCTCTTCCGTTTCATTGTTGTCATTTACTCTTACTACTACTTTCTGTTTTGTATACAGCCCCTTTGTTAGTCTTCTGTACTTCTATTCTATACCAGTGTCTTTCAAAATCTTTATTAGAATATTCCGGTCAACTGTGTCAAAAGCTTTGTCCCAATCCGTATACATCTCCCTGTTCACTTCTAATATTTCTTTCAACATCCTTGGGCATATGGTTGTATCTCTTGTAGTTATATTTTTTCAAAAACTAACTTGGTCTTTTTTTTCTAAAACCAAATTGGTCTTTACCCATATAATTGAAGGATGACGAGTGAGTAACAGAGCAGACCATGTGCCACTGCTGATAGTGACTATGATAATCTTTGTTAGTGGAAAATTTACATAGATATAATTATGAGCTCTGTGTGTGTGTGTGTGTGTGTGTGTGTGTGTGTGTGTGTGTGTGTGAGAGAGAGAGAGAGAGAGAGAGAGAGAGAGAGAGAGAGAGAGAGAGAGAGAGATGGTGAACCATTTTGATGTGTATTATGTAGTACTTAATATTGTCAATTAGCAAACAGTATGTTTACTTCAATAAATGAATTCTATAAGTTGACTGAGTCTACATTATTTTTTGAAAGTTTTTAATGCATTACGTATTTTTACAGAAAAAGGGCAGAACAATAGTTATAGATCCTGAAAAAGATAAAACTATGGTTCAAGAATTATTAGATTTTAAAGATAAAATGGATAATGTAGTTTCTATGTGTTTTCAAAGAAATGAAAAGTTTGGCAACAGTCTTAAAGAAGCCTTTGAACATTTCATCAATCAAAGAGCTAATAAACCAGCAGAATTAATAGGTAAGTATTGTACTAATGAACTAGAATACTATCCCATGTCAGTAGTTATTACTGGTATGTGATAAGCAGTGGCGAAGCTAGTAGTTAATGAATGGGTAGGCAAAAGTCTTACCTTACATTTTTTTGTAGAGTAGTTCAACACAGTGAGTTTTCTTGCTTGCAAAATTGTCAACTACACGGTCTTTGAACAACTGGTCACTCATCAATTCCTTCACAAATTTTTTTTCAATAGCAATGGTGCTAAGAGAGTTAAGTCTTTTATTAGTCATCGTATTGCGCAAGTAGTTTTTTATTCTTTTCAAAGTACTCATACTCCTTTCTGAAGAAGCCGTGGTAACAGGAAACATTAAAATCAAACGAATTAATTTTGAAACTTCCACGTACACTGGTTCTAAGTCATTAAGAATTATAAAATGTAAAAGTCTTTGAGGGAACAAATGTTTTCCAGTATCTGAGTAAATGTTTTTTAATTCATTTTCCAGTCTTTCACTATTGAAAAAAGGGTATTTATTTATAAGGCTGTTCAGTTTAGAAGAAGGAAAACTCTCTTTGTAAGAAATGAAGTGATTTGGATCCAACAACTCAACAAACTGGATACTTTCGAAATCACTGAACCGTACCTCCAGCTGCATAATCAAAGTGTCAAGAACTTCATAAGTTAACGTTTTCAGCAGTTTCCTGTTACTGTCATATATATTTACCTCGCTGCTTATTTGGTGACATTTTTCAATACAAGACGACACAGTGTTTTCTGATATCATGTCCTTGAGGATAGCAGTAGTTTTCTTAATTTCAGTGTTGCACAGAATTATATCGGAGATAGTTTTGTGTTGCAGTAGAGAAAAGAGATGGTCAGTATAAACGAATATTTCCCTATAAAAACAAAGTAAGTAAATGAAATGGTCTTTTTGAGTATGTTAAGCAATCCAACAGCAGAATTGTACGAATCTATATCCCATCCTTCATCATTCTCTGTAGTGTCCTCAAAATTTGTCTCAAGTCACCATAGTGGGAAAAGATGGTACGAACTGCTCTGGAATGAAAGTTCCAACGGGTAGTGGATGCTTGTGGAAGTTTAAATCCTCTAGTAGAGATTCTAATAGCTGTGATCTCTTTGAGGATCAACAAAAAAATGTGTGAAATGCTGTCAGATTGTGAATGAAGAGCCTAACCGATTTTATTGTTTTAGTGCAATGAAGAAGTACGAGGTTTAACTTGTGAGCATAGCAATGAAGAAATAATGCTCTTGGGCAAGTCTGTTTTACAAAGTGCTGAACACCTCCATGCTTTCCAGCCATTACAGAGGCTCCATCATATGTTTGACAGACTACCTTCTCAGTTACACCCCAATTTTCAAAACGTCAACAATTAATTCTGATAAGCCTGATGCAGTCTTATCTACTGAAACATCATAAAACCCAATGAACGTTTCTATTGGACCTTTTGAACAAAATCTAAAAATTATGCTGACTTGAGATCTACTTGATACGTCTAAATTTCATCTGCCTGAATTCCAATAAAATCACAAGAATCTAACTCCGCCTTAATCTTCTCTTGAATTATATCAGTTACAGATTCAACTAATTCATTCTGAATATCTTTTGATGTACCTTTAAATCCTGACGTAGACTGGAGATGATCTCGAATGTACTGCTCCTGCTTAGAAAGAAGATCTAACAATTCTAGATAATTACCCCGGTTGACTGAGTCTTCCCCTTCGAAATTACCTCGAAATCCAAGCTCCTGTTTCCCGAGAAAATACACAATATCAACAAGTCTTTCAACAACAAGCCTATTTTGTTTCACGACTTCATTACGTTTAACAGCTTGAATTCTAGCCCCTTCAGAGAGAGAGTATGTTAAATCCTCACACATCCCAGCAAACGGTACCGCTCTTCATTTTGAATATGTTTATTTGAATTCTGGTGTTTGTCTGCCTTCCTAAGAAAGTTTTTTGTTACCGTCACTCCATATAAAATCCATTCTTTTTCACCAGAAAACAAGATACATGTATAACAAAAAAGTCTGTTGGTTTCGGAACAGCCTGTCAACCATGAATATCACTCGTACCAAGAAAACTGAAATTTTCTAGATACTTTACCATCAAAATGTTTAATTTCTAAATTAGGCGTAAATCTCTTGTTTTTAACACCACATTTTCTTCATAACTCCAAGAAGAAAACGGCTTACTTTTTAATAAGTTTAAAAGACCTGACAAAGTATTAAAAGGACCGCGTTCACTCATTTCGGGCGACACACTTATATTCATACACAATAATATAACTAATTGAACTTCCATATTTATAACTTGATTAGTTTCTATATATATATGTTTAATGTCACAAATAATTTAAATGACAGTGTTGATCGTCTATTAGTTCACCGGAATCACAGGCACACTTTTAATAACCGCACAAAATAAACACGATTATAAACAACACAGTGCGCTTTAAAACTCGCACAACAGCAGTGAGACATGCCTCAACGCTACAGTGTGTGGAGCGCTGGTTAATCCCCCGCTCCCCGCACTGCCCAGTCTCGGCCAACACATTGCTTACATACGATGTATACAAAAAACACTGAGGCAGGTTCACGTTGCCTCATTCGCTTTACTGTCACTTGTCACCATCTAGCGGTCGCTGAGTTAAAGCATGTAATTAGTAAATTCGACAATTACAGTAACAATGTATAATCTTTACGTTACATACTTCATACGTATTTATAATTTTTATTCTATAGAATTTTTTAGGGTAGGCATTGCCTCAATTGCCTCCATGTAACTTCGCCACTGGTGATAAGTTGTGTGCGTGCCTGCGTGTCTGTCTGTGTGTAAATGGAACATGGCTTTGCTGTAAGTGATGTGAAAATGTAATCTGTATCAGTATATGAAAGTTGAATCAGTTTGGGGGAAGGTCCGTGGAATTAGGTATTTTATAATGTAAATAGATTGATTATATCAGAGAAATTATTTGAGCAAATTTCTTATACTAAAAGATTTTCCACCTACCTAATTTTGTTGTTTATAATGTTCCCATATATAACTTACATAAATGTTTAATGAAGATTTTCATCATCAGTGTGCAACTGAGCTATATTTTTGTAAATTTCTGATATTGGTAGTTAAATATTTACGAAGTTTTGGAATGGACATTCCAAATATTAAACTATATTTGGCTTGGCTTTTTTTTTAAATGGTTTATTTTTCTTATTTTTGATCATTATAAACTTACAAAAGACTTATAATCTAATTTATAATAACAAATAATGTATTTAAAATATTAGACTGTAGAATAGATTTATTGCATCTTGGAATAGGACATTTCTGATTATTGGAATTAAAAAGGAAAAAGTTTTATTAACTTTTTAAATTTATTAATAAACACTTAAATCTTTTTCAGCAAAATTTGTAGATTGTAAATTACGGGCAGGTAACAAAGAAGCGACAGAAGAAGAACTAGAAAGGCTGTTAGATAAAATAATGGTATTGTTTAGATTTATCCATGGCAAGGATGTTTTTGAAGCATTTTATAAAAAGGTAAGTTTGTCTCACTTGTAGCATTAGTAAGTACCGTTAAAGAAATAAAATTATATTTAAATTTGTATTATTATTATTATTATTTTTTTTAGTTAATGTTACCTCTTTTATGTACTCTTGGTGTTATACAATGTCAGAGTAGGTCAGGCTATGATTGATTGTAGAGTACATTGTACGTAGGTAGGGCAATGTGGTTAACACTGCCTAATTTAGTTAGGTAGCTTTTAGGATTGGGTAAGCCCAGATTGTGGATGCATGTTGTGATCTTATTAATTCTCTACCACATTTAAATTGTATTAATAAAATAAACTTACCTTAAATTAGCCCAGGAGTCCGTCACACGAACCTGTGAATTACAAGCGTGACTTAGGGTTACGTCATTAATGTACTCAACTCTCATTTGTATTGTTAATTTAACTCACTTTTATTTAACATTTCTTCATATCCTCTCTTTTAAATTTCTTACTTTCTATAACCTTTTATTCAACATTTCTTTGTATTCTCTCTTTTAAATTTCTGACTTTCCATCTTTATTTTTTTTTTTTAACAATTACTGATGCTTATGTAACATTGAAAATTTAATATAGTTTTCTTACTATAGTTAGATTAAATATTTCTTTCTTATATATATATATATATATATATATATAAGACAACCCAGTACCCGCTCACGCTCTCATTCTCACATATCTTACCCCCTTAAAAACGAGAGATCTCTTTCCCCATTATAACTTTTAGTTTTGTCAACTTTAATTGAAATTGTATGTTTACTTTCCTGGTTTTATCCGATGCGTGGTGGCAACACTCCCGAATTCTGTCTCTCGATCACATTATCTGCCGAAAGATGTTTTCATGTGTGTAATTTTGAGCACTGACGACTTATTACTGTTTCACTATTGTCCGAAATTATTTCTCCAACTTTTAAATTTTGACGTCACTGAATTGTACTTGTTCTCACATGGTTATGTAATTTTAAATTATAATGTAAACAACATTTTTTACACAATTTTCGTCTTGCGAGCCTATATACAGAACCGCGCCGCAGCCGCCGCTACGTAACAACAACAAAAACTGTTCTATTTTCACATTTTGATATGCGGGCGAGACGAAACTGTGCCCAGCCGGTGGATGCAACCACTTACTAGCATCCATCGTATTGAGATGTTATTTACCGACTGTCTTTGTTCTCCGCACCCCGGGCGAGAAAGAATGTATTCATACGTGACCAAACCATGAGAACGTTGGCCGCCTGAGCGCGCGGGTGTCTGTGAATGCGCACCCCTGTTGACAATTTTTACATTCCTGTGCCGATGCGTATCAGCCGCGAAGATATAGTTCATTCACCAAATATTCTTTGTCACAATTCCCAATGCGTACCTTGTACTGATGGTTACCAAATAGTACAAAGACTGGTATATTGTTTATAATGATTAAAATTTGTTTTACCCCTTTTTGCCCCGTTACAATACCCCCCCCCAATGAGAGGTTTTCTGCCGAAACAGAAAAACTCTCATTGCTAAACCCTAAGAGGATCAGTGAGGATATGGTGCCAACAACCCCCTTTTAATTTCTTAATATGTCATGGGTAAACTACCCCCCTAGCTCGGCGACTATGACAGCACCTGAACGACATTACTGGACTTCTCTGTGCGAGATCCCAACACCATAAAATCGGACAGGTACTTACCACAGTACCACCTTACCTTGTAACATTCTGAATAAAATTCCAAAACTGGCCTTATACCATACCAGATCCTTAACCGATATATCTCCCCTTACATACATACTGGGTTACCTTTAGCAAGTACTGGGTGCGTACACATATTTATTACTAAATTACACGCTATCTGCACATTAATTATTATAACAAAATTAATATAAAATTCAAAATTGGTCCAAACAGTTAAATAAATCTACGTACCCTATCAAAAATTTACTTGGATGTTACTTTACATTATCTGGTTCAATTAATTTAAACAATTTTCAAAACTCAAAGCCTTTATGCATTTAATTTTTCTTTACAACTCCTCTTAATTTACCTGTTAACAATCCTGTTCCACAAAATAAAATAAACAACTTGTCCCTATCCACTATTCAAACACAATTACACATGATTATAAAATATACTATAATATAAACATCATATATCAGCTGACACCTTCTCTGCCTATAGTGAACATAAAAAATTAAATAGAATTCTTTACGGCAATGAAAAAAAAAATGTAATTTCCAAAAAGAATTATTTTGTCAATAAAAATTATTATTCCATCATTTAATTAAATTGATTAACAAAAGAATCTACAAATCAATTATAAGGAACATACTACATATCTAACACCAGTCATCAGCTGATGTCTCATGGTCAGGTGAATGACCAGGAAATGACCTTACCCTAGACACACTCCTTCATTAACTTAAAATAGTGAGTACAACAAAATATTTACTTATTCATCTGAACTAATCTATTCCTACTTACATAGGCTATCACCAACTAACGATTGAATCTTTAATTACAACTTAATTGACCATTTAATAAAAAGGTTTTACTCTCTCTGCGTCCCTTAAAATAAACATCTACTTTGCATCTGAATAAAAATTACAAATATTTCAGTTTTAGGTTTAGTTTCAAATTCTATTAACTCGTGACCTTGTTACATTTCATTATTACATTTCAGTTGTGAATTTCTATTAATCATTTTTATCATCAATTGGTTTGGGTGATTCTCAGTTATTCATAATGATTCGAAAACTTAAATGGGCACTAAAATATAAACTTACCCCCTTCTTCCTGTTAACAACCACTAACAGATTTACACAGAGTGACACCAATCTCTCAATAAATCACACTCCCAATAACTTACTACTATAACTCACCTTGAATCATTCTACTCTTATAACAAAATACCCGATACCCTCTTTGTACTTAGGATGTGTGTTCCCTCCCTTATACTCATTCCCTTATTAGTTCCTGGTCCTTTCCCAGGTAACTCCGCCAACGCTCAATTAAAACTATTCACCTCCCGCCACAACGCCTTGCGTTGAGGACTCCTCACACCTCCACCCTCACTACAAAATTTCACCATCTATTTACTCTCCAATTAACTTACTCCCACTTTCTTTAAATATATGTACTCCCGCTACTGTGTCCCTACTACTACCCTGTTTATGTATTACTTATATTCCAGAAATTCTTATTTCGTCTAACACCCATTTAAAATTACCTTTGACTGACTTAAATGCCTTATTGAAATAATTATCATCACCCAGACTCTATCTTTTACAACATTTTACATTAACTTAACCATTGAAAATTACACTAGAAAATTCATAACTATCTCAACATTAATCTTAACCTTTGAAACTCATTTAAAATTTATTATTCAAACATTTAAACATTTTACTTTATTGAAATTGCATTATAAACTTCATACTTACATAACTTCAACATTACATAACTTTTACATCACTCAATTGAATAAACACCTGATTACTGTTGTAGACACAAAATTATAGACATTCATTACAACAACTATATCATACATAACTCCATGTATCTTCTGAAATATTAGAACGAGCATATGACTCCACAACTAAACACATTTTACATTTATTCATTTACTATTTATTTTAAAGTTCAAATCTCAGAAACATCATTTAAATTCATTATCAAAATTTATCTCTACCACATTAATTAATTAATTAATCTCAAATGCTTTAATTCAATCAATTATTTAAAACACAAGTTATTTTGATTACCTCACTCCAAAACAATTACAATTCATTTATTACTAACTCTCATTATTTCTTTGCTCTGATAAAACATTATTCTTATTAAATCAATTTCTACTACATTGTAACGCGACAGAAATGCTGTCATCCATGTTACATAAATATTATATTAACAAAATAATAAGCAAGTCAATATCTAACCCCATGATAAAACAAAAGTCTAATAATTACATTTACAATTATAGATAAAGATAAATAAGGATGCAAGGTAGAAATAACGAGAATAAACAAACCTGTAAATTAGACAATAGTTAATGATCTATGTTCAGTGAAAAGTAAATCAATATGATACTGATGAGAAGTGTAAGAAGTAGAATAGTACAGAAATTGTCAAAGTAAATGACCATGAAAGTAAACAAAAATGAAACAATAATTTACCTTATAGCAATAGCAAGTAAGGATTTTGAATTAAATGATATTATTTTGTGACAACGAATGTTATGATAAAGTTTATGTTATGTTATACCAATTACTTGTTGAGTTAATGAAAGGTAATGAAACAAGATGTATTATCCAATTACTGTTATAGAATGATGTGGGAAGCAGCTAGTTAGCGTTAATAGATTTCAATTTTCTTATATGTGATCCATAGATCAAGATAAAATTGTCATTAGATATGAAAAGAATAATTGTTTATGTAAATGTTAATAGTTAAGATTTGATTATATGTATGAATTTATGTAAAAGGGCTATAGTTGTTCACCAGTTATAAACAAAGGTAGGTCCGTATACAATAAAAGGCCTAACAGCCAATAACACTATATAACCACTCATAACATAAAGGTTAGGTACGTAAGTTAATAATAATTAATGAATACGGTTCGAAGAGCTAGGAAAAAACATTAAATAAGTAATGATATATAATAAACCATCTCAATTTATACAAATTGTGATAATTCCACAATGCCATGATATCGATTGATAACGTTTGATATCGAAAAAAAGTAGTAAATATAAAAGAAACAGGTTCATATCAAAAAACCAGCAGAATATATGTAGAAAATACTAAAAAAACCAACTATCGGTAAAGTTATATTCCGATGTGATAGCAAATTAATAAGGAATAGTCAAAAAATATATGAAATAAACACTATATACAAAACATGGAGAAGGAAGAAAAATAATGGGTTGCTATGGACTACAGGAAATGAAGAAGTTGTTGATTTTCAATTATTGCCTTTTATGATCTGAATGTGATGAGATTAAAAAATCTAAGAAATGTCTAATATAATCGGAATATACTAAATTATTTGATCCTCTTATAAAACACAAAATTTTAATGATAATATTCTTGACTATTGCCAGTACAGTTTAACCAAACGAGGCTATAGTATGATATCACAATACAAAATAAATAACTGGGTTCTACAAGGAAGGACTTGAATTGTCCCATATCCGAAGGGAATTGATGATATATTAAACCCAATATAAAGAGTTAACTGTATCACAACCAATAATATACACTACACTGGAACTCATAACCTTTTAAATACACGGAACATCACCAATTATTTCAAACGAGAGAAGAACGTATTTGGATCCAGAAATTACAGAAGGAACCAGTCTGGCCGTAAAACAATCCAGGGAGCTGTATTTCCGAGGTGAACAGGACAAGAATTCCATTTTATTAACATCCGAAGAAAGAAAATCATACAACATAGTCATCCAGAACAGTGAAGTTATCAACCACCAGCCTACACGATTCGTTTCGTTCTAGTCTGGTAAATTATTATTGTATAAATCATATTAACTACACAACACTTCAAATTTGTAAATCTTGCATTCTTATCTATGTATTTTTAATCTTCCCCACAGTTACAAGAACCTTCACACCCTGAATTAAATTAATTACAAACTAAAATACATTATATAACCGAATCTAAATAAAGTATCGGACTGATCAATAATCGATTCACGCAATCTATAGCCTTTGTGTATGCCAGTTGGAACATATCTTATTTAATGTTGAAGAAGTGAACAAATAAAGAACCTTTGTATAGTTGCAAAAGCCTGTCATTTGGAGTATTATTTAATGAGTTGGGAATAAAAAAGTAACTGACTAAGTATAGAATAATTGGTTAACATAAACAGTGAATTAACCTCTAAGTTCCGTTGCCCCGGTACTACAGCGCTTATAGCGGAATTCTCCGACACCAAAGAGAAGAGCGTTAAAATACAAAATTTTACATAATTCTCTTCAAGGTATAATAGGGTTGAACGAAATTACAGAATAACACATTAATTATTTAAGTTTCAAGTACACTAACACTGATATTTTTCTTAGAGAGATAAGTTAATATTAGTTAATTAAATTACTATATTCCACAACTCCAAATATCTCAGATATTTAAATAATTGAAATAAGTTAAAACGACCGAAGAGAGTAAAGACAGGGGAACATACCCGTTCATCGCAATGAATAGGCTTACATTGTGTGAAAATAACGAGACGCACGTACTCGTCTCATTACAAATTGGCGCTCAACCAGCGTAGGGCTTAGGTTAAGTAAAACCATAATTATACTAATATTACTTAACCAGAGCATGCAACTGTGGGAGACTAGAAATGCAATAAAGAAAGATGATGCAAGAGGAAACGAAAATGCAAGGACAAGAGAGACGATTAAGTTACGCGGAATGGACGACGACGCTATTTAAGAAATTCAGCAAGGATATGGGATACATAGAAAAGAATACCAATGATCACGAAAGAGCGCAAATGAGTCTCGCGAATGCATTGGGAACACCAGACGACAAAATTACATTGAGAGAGATTTATGATGAAATGTGGGAGTTAGTTGCCAGGTGTAATAAAGAAAAGACTATTGGGATGACTAACGAAGAAGACGATAACAAGGTGGAAAGGATGACTGAAAAAGATTGGGAAAGATGGGACGATAATGAAGAACAAATGAAAACCGAAAGAATAGGAGTATACGCCCAGGTGACAGAACAATATACTCAGGAAGATTATGAACAATGGAAAAGAGAAATAAGACCACCTGGAAAACCAATACAAACAGAAAACACAGAATTAAGGGAATGGATCAGGGTGATGTTTGAACTATCCCGAGAAGAGATGTGTAACTGGAGGAAAAAACATAATCAAACAGATGAACTTATAGGGATGCCAAATAATAAAAAGCTAGAACAACCCAGTGTACAAAAAGAAGTAAAAATAGTCAAAGTGAAGCAACAGAAGAAAACGCCAGAACAACCAAAGAAAGTGACCTACCAGGACGTAATGGATTTTCTGAGTGAACAGTTCAGACAAAGGAATGAGGAAATTAAGGAAAACTTAAGAGAACAATTTAGGAAAACAAAGGAGGAAAATAAGGAAAACTTAAGAGAACAATTTAGGAAAACAAATGAGGAAAATAAGGAAAACTTAAGGGAACAATTTAGGAAACAGGAGGAAAAATACGATAAAACAAATGAGGAAAACAAGGAGAATTTTAGGAAAACAAATGAGGAAATTAAAGAAACCTCAAAACAAATGAACGAAAGATTAAACCAAATTCACGAAAGGTTAGATAGGAATAATGAGGGTTTAAAACAAATGAAGGAAGAAATCCTACAAATGAACGAAGAAAATTTAAGGCGAATGGATGAAAGAATTGAAAAAATGAACGAAGCAGGTTTAAAGCGGATTGAGGATAAGAAGGAGCAGTCCAATAATGAGATAATGGAAACTTTCGAAGGGAAGTTTGAAAATGATAATACACTTAGCCCAGAAGTGGATAAATACAAGGAGGAGACAAATAAAGAAATGGAGAGGTGTTTAAAGAGTATGTCTAAAACATTAGGCAGCACTTCCAAAGGTATTATAGTAAATCTAACCATAGAAGAGAGTATCCAGAGAATAAGGAAAATATGGAGAAAGAAAATAGTCAATGCCAAAGAAGAAATGGAGATGAGGAAACGTGGATTAATTAGTGCGTTTAACATCCCAATTAATGAACGAAGGGAGTTATGTAAAGCCATGAATTATAGAAGAAACGTTATGAAAATAACCAAAATAACCCACCATAGAACAATCACCAGAACCTTAAATAAATTTAAATATTATTTGAAAATGTCAACGATTAAAGAGTATATGACCAAATCAATTATATCGTTAATACGGAAGATACCCTTAAAACATTTGGTAAATAGTCCAGATATCCAAGGGAATGGAAGGATAGAGTGTACAAGTGATTATGCTAGAATAGAGGATATACGATACCTAATAATTAGAAAGGAGCTAAATATGACTGAATATCCTGACTTAAATGAAGACTTTACATCAGCTGAGTTACAGTGCCAGATGCACAAGAGATATTTATCAAGTGTCAAAATTGGTATGAATACTGCAGTCATCCGGACAACGGGTGCAGTTGAATTAATGGACCATGGTTAGAAGAAAAGGTAGTCAACCAGAAAAATGGGACTGATGTTATGAAAACTGACCAGGCAACCAATTGGAAAGAATACGAAAATATTATGAATAAATTCTAAAATACAATAAGAACAACTTATTACCAGTTTTGAAGAGAAAATACTTGGAATTAAAAAGAATTTGAATTTAAATAAAATGAATAAATTCTAAAATACAATAAGAACAACTTATTAACGATTTTGAAGAGAAAACACTTGTAAATAAAAGAGAATTTTTTGAACAATAAAATAAATAGAAAAAATGTCATTCAAAATTAAATAAGTCTGAATTAAAATATAGTTATGAAGAAGGTATTAAGAAGAGTTAATAACAAACCCCAAGATTACAGAAGAAAACTAGAATTATTACTAAACATCTACAAAGAAATAGTGTGAATAATGAATAATGAAACCCCAAGATAAAAAGTTTTTACATCAAATCTACCTATGCAAAATAATAAAAGAAAAATAATATGGCCTAAAATACATACCGCATTGCCAAGTGAAAGAAACAACTTCAGTAAACGATTGATTGTAACCAATGTAATATTAAAGAAAACGAAAAAAAAAAAATTTATGAACATAATTCATTGAAATATAAACAGTCAGAATAATGAAATACGATAAGAAAAATAATAGTTGAGCTAAGGACTGTATCTAGTCAGAAACACAGTTATAATGATAATCAAACAATAACTATTTAGAAAATATTGAGATCAGAAAAACAAATGAAGAAGATACTTAGCGTTATTATCACAACAAGAAAGAAAAACAAAAATAATCACAAATGATAACTGTCAGAATTATCATCAAAGAATGTTTAAGGAAACTAAAATGGAATCACAAAGTATGAAGGATAGTAATAAAGAAATATAAAAGCAACAAAAGAAAAAAAAATTTTCCCAAATATTTATTATTAAGTAATTAAGGAGATTATTAGGAGATTATTATATTTTATAGCTGACTGTAGATAAATTCCAGCAGTACTATATTAAGGTGTAGTGTGGGCAGCAGAGTATGAAGCCAAACAGTGCCTCTCTGAACTGTACCAACGCACATATTAGGGATTGTTAGGGAAATGAAATATTTAAGGAATATTAGAATAGTTGCAAGAATGACCTCAGTTTCCAGAAGACAAGGACGAAGAAAACAGAAAGAAATTAGATGACAGAAGAATAATTGAGAAATACAGTGATTACAGTAATTATAAGTAGAAGAGATGTAAACCTAAAGTATCATTGAATATTGTAGCCAACTATCAACAAATACTGTTTACAGAAATTAAAAATGATCAAGAATATTAATTGAAATAATGAAATGTTATTAAATAAAGAATTATTAATACTAGTCTAATGAAGTTACATTGAGAATCCCATCGTCAACCATTAATATTGATATGAAGAAAAGGCATCTGAAAAAGACAAGTTTATTTGACCTAAACTTCATTCAGGTAAACTAAACTCTTTTAGGAGGGGGAGCATATGTAACGCGACAGAAATGCTGTCATCCATGTTACATAAATATTATATTAACAAAATAATAAGCAAGTCAATATCTAACCCCATGATAAAACAAAAGTCTAATAATTACATTTACAATTATAGATAAAGATAAATAAGGGTGCAAGGTAGAAATAACGAGAATAAACAAACCTGTAAATTAGACAATAGTTAGTGATCTATGTTCAGTGAAAAGTAAATCAATATGATACTGATGAGAAGTGTAAGAAGTAGAATAGTACAGAAATTGTCAAAGTAAATGACCATGAAAGTAAACAAAAATGAAACAATAATTTACCTTATAGCAATAGCAAGTAAGGATTTTGAATTAAATGATATTATTTTGTGACAACGAATGTTATGATAAAGTTTATGTTATGTTATACCAATTACTTGTTGAGTTAATGAAAGGTAATGAAACAAGATGTATTATTCAATTACTGTTATAGAATGATGTGGGAAGCAGCTAGTTAGCGTTAATAGATTTCAATTTTCTTATATGTGCTCCATAGATCAAGATAAAATTGTCATTAGATATGAAAAGAATAATTGTTTATGTAAATGTTAATAGTTAAGATTTGATTATATGTATGAATTTATGTAAAAGGGCTATAGTTGTTCACCAGTTATAAACAAAGGTAGGTCCGTATACAATAAAAGGCCTAACAGCCAATAACACTATATAACCACTCATAACATAAAGGTTAGGTACGTAAGTTAATAATAATTAATGAATACGGTTCGAAGAGCTAGGAAAAAACATTAAATAAGTAATGATATATAATAAACCATCTCAATTTATACAAATTGTGATAATTCCACAATGCCATGATATCGATTGATAACGTTTGATATCGAAAAAAAGTAGTAAATATAAAAGAAACAGGTTCATATCAAAAAACCATTAGAATATATGTAGAAAATACTAAAAAAACCAACTATCGGTAAAGTTATATTCCGATGTGATAGCAAATTAATAAGGAATAGTCAAAAAATATATGAAATAAACACTATATACAAAACATGGAGAAGGAAGAAAAATAATGGGTTGCTATGGACTACAGGAAATGAAGAAGTTGTTGATTTTCAATTATTGCCTTTTATGATCTGAATGTGATGAGATTAAAAATACATTATATAACCGAATCTAAATAAAGTATCGGACTGATCAATAATCGATTCACGCAATCTATAGCCTTTGTGTATGCCAGTTGGAACATATCTTATTTAATGTTGAAGAAGTGAACAAATAAAGAACCTTTGTATAGTTGCAAAAGCCTGTCATTTGGAGTATTATTTAATGAGTTGGGAATAAAAAAGTAACTGACTAAGTATAGAATAATTGGTTAACATAAACAGTGAATTAACCTCTAAGTTCCGTTGCCCCGGTACTACAGCTGTGAAATTACGTATTTATTACCATTTAAATAGCTTAGTAAACCATACCATAATAAAAAAACTTACACTTACCGTTTGCGAGTTCTTGGGTCCAGGGTCTCATACGTACTTTGGGATACAAGCGCAATTTTCAAGGTTACGTGAATAATTTACACAATACATTTTTGAAGAGAAATTAATTTTGTTTAATAATCAAATAGTGCGATTTTATAACTTTGTTTTCCAAATAAATTGTCTTACATGTTTTTAAAGGTTGGGTAACTCTTGTTTATACATCTTATTTAATAGCCTTACATAATATTACTTACGTCTAAGAAGATAGCCCAGCTGCTCACACACTCTCACATTCTTAAAAACAACCCCCGTTACCCTAATTGATTAATATAATGCATTATATAAAATCCCCGCCTGCAACACGTTCATCCGTGACCTCGTGGCCGCCCCGTGTTAAGTTTGTAATCGTCCCGAAAAATAAACAAAAAAAATAACAAATATGGATGTTGTTGTTCTGTAGTTATTCCCGCATCACTGCCACTGTTTTAAAAAGATTGATTCACTTTTACTGCCACATTTTTTAAATTTTGAGAAGAGCTAACCCCTTCGAGATGCACCGGCCGGTACTCCTTGGGACGAACTGCTGCATGTGCTTGGTTGAACTGGCGGAAGCGGCAATTCAATGCCACCGGGTTTTAGTCGCCGTATACAGTTGACTTGCTGCGGCATATCCAGTTTATGCATAGATTATAGCTGGTATATGTGTGTGTCCAGAGGCCGATATTGGACTTGGTTCCGCTGATGTCACCAACAGTAGGCGGAGTTTCATGCGACTTCCGGGAGTTCTTAGAGAAGACGATGAATATTTTTTACCCTTTGGCCATCTTGAGTTTTTGTTAGAGCGTCCTTTGAGCGCATGCAGGTGTAGTTGCGCTTGAGCGTTGACACACATTTACAGAGTTCTTAGAATTTTGGTGGAGGTGCAAATGCTCTGCCGCATTCCTCAACAACAACTGCGCCTTATTTGTTGTTGTGTCATTGTTCTGTTACACTGGCAAATACGTTGCACAATACAATTACAGTTTTACAAATTCATTATACCAGTCCGCCCAAAAATGAAATAAGTAAAAATATATTTATATACCCCAAACCGTTAAAAATAAAAACACCCAAAAATGACCCGCTACAATACCCCCTCGATGAGAATTCTGCTGTCCACGACAGAAGAAATCTCATCGATAACCCCGAAGAGGACCGGTGAGGAACTGGTGCCAACAACCCCCTGGTTCTTAACCTCATGGGTACACGACCCCCCTGGCTCAGCGACCATGGACTCATCTGAACGAGATCACTGGACTTCTCCGTAAGAGATCCCAACACCGAGAAATCGAACAGACTCGCACCACGGTGCACCTCGCCTTTTAACATGCTACCCCCAAAAATCCTCAACCCCTGGCTAAAATTACTCCAGCTCCTCCGCCGATATGGTTCCCCTTTTTGCAAGCTGGGCTGCCTTCAGCAGATACTGGGCTCACACACACTCACGTTACATGATAATAAAATAAAAATAAAAATTAAAAATACACAGTACACATTAAAAATAAAAATTATCTTTTAAAATTTTTTATAAATTTAAAAAATTTAAAATTCAAAAAAAAACCTTTACCAAAAAATTCTCTTCCTTGTTTTTTCTAATTTTTTTGTTTCAAATGACTTAACCTAGACATTTCTAATAATATAAACACATCCTTACTCTAACATGAGAACCACTTATATTCTACCAATACAATGCAATACAATAAAATAAACATGGTTAATGCACACATAATAAAAGAATCATTATCTAACATATTCATTCGCTGGCAGGCGAAAAATCAAGTTTTTTTTTTTCAAAAAAATTTAAAAAAATTTTAAAATTTTAAAATTCAAAAAATTTAAATTTATTCATTAAAAAAAATTTTATTACATTTATTTATTAAATAACATTTATTAAAATTATTCAAATATTGGTTTGAATTAATCAAACAAACAAATTAAAATTGGATTCCTACTATACAAGCTTAGTAGGTGTATGACCTCATCAGCTGATCGTAACTAGGTCAAGTCCAAAACCCTTGACCTACATATGTTATGTATGATTTCTGAAAACACTTTGAACATCTGTAATATCCTACCTTGAAATACAAAACATAATAAAACAAAATATTTAAAACAAACAAAATATTATTACAAATAATCAAATTGACCTTTAAATTATTCAAAATAAACAATTCTTGATTTTACATTATTTTCAAATTCCATCAAACTTTGTCACTGGTTTCAAAATAAAAAATTTTATATCTTTATTATAAATCTCTCTCTTTATTCAACAATCTTATTCTACACTACTGTGGGTGATGTAAATTATTTATTCTCATTGACTGTACTACTTGATCTGTATACATATATAATCTTTACCCTTTGACTCTAACCACTAACAATTGTAACTAACCTGACACCCATCTCTATTAAAAAACATCTACCAAAACACTCTCTAACCCCAACTTATCATTAAACTCAATTCGCCACCTTCTCTCAACATATATATAAAAATACTCTCTAACCCTTTGTATAGGATACGTGTTTCCCCGCCCCCAAAAAACTCAATTCCCTTATTTGGCCCCTGGATTTTACCTAAGGCGGCCCCTTCCCCACTAAAATCTATCCCTATCCCGTCCCAACCCTTGTTGCGGACTCCTACATTACACTACCCTCTAATACAAAATTGCCATCCCCAAAATTCTCAATCTCATTACATTACTACAAATACACAAAATAACCTCATTAATTATAAACATAAATATATATCATTCAAAACTCTACATAAATTCTCCACAACTACCGTGTCACCCTCAATACTTCTCAAAATTCTATTACATTACATCAACTCAAAAACAACATTACATCATATTCATCTATACTATTTCAACTTCGACTTTCAATCCAATTTGGACAGGTCTACATGTCCCATAAAACATTTATCACCCATGAATTATCTTTTATTAATTGGCATAAATTATTGTTATTTTATCTCTCATATTCTTTTTATCTTTACTTCAAAATATCTGTAGTACCCTAAACATTAATTACTTGTAACATTTACAAACCAATATACCAGTGACGTTATTGCTGATCAGCTGATATCCTAACATAATAAAAACACATCTCAAAATTGAACAAATTACATGGAATATACATATTTATTTTTATTCATTCTCCCTTCTCACCTCATTGTTTCCCATTTCTCTGATTCTGATGCTTATGTTAACCTGCCAGACGATTTACTTATTGGCTTAAACACATACACATATAATAAAATTACATATTCTTATCTAATAGACAACAATAAAATAATACACTTAAAATTATAGCATGAACACCTTAATTTACGAGTCTGAGCATATAATTATGTGGACAGAGCACAAGCATTTTTGATTGGATTAAACCTTGAATAAGCAAAACTTTTACGTCATAAAATTTTAAATTCGTGACTCCTTTACGTCACCTCCCAGCCACACACACTATTTCAGATTATGGAGGACTGTCTCGCCCTTTCGCTTCCACAGAGACTGTATATTTTGGAGCAGGGTTTACCTCTCCGTGTCTCTGCTTCCGCTGTTAAGTTTAAAAGTTGTGAACATCATAATGTTCTTGTTATATACTCATACACCCTTAAAACGGATCTGCCACCGGTCTTGCTGTTCCTCCTCGAACAGAGTGGCAGCCGCTGTTCCATAGTTCCGGAGATTTCCTCTAATTGTCCCCCCATTGAATTTCAAACTTATACCAATTTCAAGTCAGCTATGGTCAAGGGACTTGATATGACCATAGCTGGCCGCTAGCCAAAACCACGGTTAGTGCTGGTAAGGCAGTAACCGCCCGAAAAGTCGAGGAAATCTAAACTTTCATTTCACTGCCTGTTTCATATCAATATTTTTATGTGCGACACTGTCATTTAGTATGGTGTGTAAAATTTTTATTTTACACGGATAAGGTGTGCCGCACATTTATCGCCAGTTTGGCCTCCGATGGAGGTAACACTCACTGCTACCCCCAACCCTTTTCGCTACTTGTGAGAGCACAGGCAACCCCCACAATAGCCACTTAATAACTAACTAATTGCTTAATAAATGAAATTAATCTTTCTACAAATGCCGTTCAACACTCCATTGTTATTATCACTTCAATTGAGCACCAAACTACCCCCCAAAGTCATCCCCACTTCTTGTATTGACAACAAGTTTTTATTTGGTTACACATTCTTTTCAAAACGTTCCCATATTCACTGATACTAAAACTTGACAACTATAGTTGGTCACTTAATTCTAAAATTTATTTACATTTTTAATTTATTACTTATAATTTATAACTAAGTGGTCAGTATCCCCGCCTGAAACGGGGGTTTTGCCGAGATGGAATAGGGGACGGCCAGACACATACGTGAATTCACGTTCCCCCAATCTACCATTAAATCCCATTACCTTTGTTTTTATACTCTCCCTCAGGCAATGTTGGTACGTGGTGTTGTGCTTATTTATGCATCTTGAGTATATAAAATTTATCTCCACATACCTTAGGGGTCCCCCTCCCCGTTCAATAATGTAGTTAAATTTCTAATTGATACCAATTTTGTGAAGTCGGACCATAGTTGTTTTCACTGCCCGAAGGAAGATCCTGCCAACCATGGCCCGCCTCCGATTTCCGAATTCCACGGCCAGGACTGGTAAGATCGTGGCCGCCCGAAAATGGGGGAGGATCCCTTCTGAAAACATACAATAATGTTTGAAAAACTTATTTATAAACATAACAATTAAAGTGACCTATATAACTTTAAATTCGTCGCATTTTGAGTACCTACTATTTCCTGTGTCGCTGGGTTCCTCAGCACATACGCATTCTGCATTTTTATTTCAACAATTTCATAAGGTCCTTCATATAACAAGAAAAACTTCTTCATTTCCCTATCTTGAGCACTGGACAAATCATGTCTTTTTACTAACACTAACTGACCTACCTCATATTTGGTCCATTTACCCTTAGCATCATGTTTCTGTTTTCGTCGCTCTCCTCTAGTAAGTAAATTCTCGTTCGCCAATCTAATTTTCATGTTTCTGTCCAACATTTGACCTTCAGGTGGGTATGTGAAAAGTTGTTCTAATATCCTGGGCGGCCTTGTTCCCCTGATCAACTCATGCGGCGTAAACCCCGTGGACTCATGGGTGGTACAGTTCAGCCACTCCTCTACTTTTTTCACGTAGGATGGCCACTCTGTGTGTTTGGCGTGACAGTACGCCCGGAATATCCTGCCAATCTCTCTCATCACCCGTTCTGCTTGATTCGACTGAGGATGGTACACTGCCGTATGCTTGGGTATGATGCCTTCCCATCCAAGCGTCTGCCGCCACTTGCCGCTTATAAACTGTGGACCATGGTCAGATAATACAATTTTCGGCTTTCCTACATTAAGCATATAATCTTTGACTATCTTCTCGCTAAGTACCTTACTAGTTGCTCTCTTAATACTATATAACTTTACAAATTTTGAAAAAGTGTCTAAAACTACAAATACATATAACACACCCCCTCTACCTCTGGGTAATGGTCCATATAAATCAACCGCAACTAGATCGAAAGGTTTATCTACTTTTATGTAATTCATCTCTCCTTCCACTCTATAATTCACTACTTTTGATTTTTGACATAAATCACACACTCTCAACACTTTTCTCACTCTCCTCTCCATATTCTTAAATATACATGACTCTTTCAAAATATTTGCACACTTTCTCGCACCAAAATGACCATACCTTATATGACAATCCCAAACAATTTTATCTATTAACCCATCAGGTATAATTAACCTCCAATCACGCTCCCCACCATCTACTTTTTTAAACAAAATATCTTGATATATTTGAAATCGCTCATTATATTCAGATCCCTCTACATCTGTTTCTAAACTAACAATTATTTTACTCAGTTTGCTATCAGATCTTTGCAAGTTTTTAATGTCACTTAATTCCTCACCAAAAATTCTATCTTCCCTAGTTAGTCTAAAAATTTCTATTTCTTTAAGGTCCCTACCAGTTTTATTGTCTATAACATCTATTCTAGAAAGTGTATCTGGTACCTTATTATCTGACCCCTTTATGTACTCCCATGAAAAGTTATATTCTTGTAAGGCTAATACCCACCTGGTTAATCGGCTGTGTGTTAGCTTACATGAATTCAGAAATGACAGTGCCTTGTGGTCCGTCCGGATGATCGTGGTATTCCCTAGGATGTACGTGCGGAATTTACCCACGGCGAACACAATACTTAGTAGTTCCTTCTCAGTTGTCGTGTAATTCTTTTCCGCCGATAACAACGATCTACTGGCGAAGGCAATCGTTAGGTGTTCCTTGTCGCAGCTCTCCTGGTATAACTCGGCACCTAGCGCTACATTGCTGGCGTCGGTCTGCAAATAAAAAATCTTATTAAAATCGGGATGATTCATCATGATCATGTGACTAAACTTTTTCTTAATTTCATTAAACGCAGCTCGTTCCGCATCGCCCCATCTCCACTGTTTATTCTTCTGCAGTACAGCACTCAGTTTGGATGTTGTGTGTGCGTAGTTCTCCTGAAATTTCCTGTAAAAATTGCATAGGCCTAAAAAACTCTGCAGTTGCTTAATGTTTTTAGGTTCAGGGAATTGCATTATGGCTTCGACTTTGTCGGGGTTGGCTAATATCCCCTCCTGTGTAATAATAAATCCTAAAAAGTGTATTTCTGTCTGCAGAAACTTAGACTTGTCCCAATTCACTGTTAAACCCCCTCTTTGTAGCTTATCTAATACATATTCTATGTGTTCTAAATGTTCAGTGAACGTTCTAGATGCTATCAAGATATCATCGACATATACAGTTAAAAAATCTAAATCCTTAGGTTGTAAAATATTATCTAAACATTTGAGAAAACTGGCAACACTGGTGTTTAATCCAAAAGGTAAGCGTTTAAACTGGTAATTCTTACCGTTAAAAAGAAAAGCTGTGTATTTCCTGCTCTCTGTTGCTAATGGCACCTGCCAGTATCCAGCGGTCAGGTCTAATGACGTCATGTATTTGACTCCGCTAAACTTTTGTAAAATCTCATTTATGGGTTCTGGAGATTCCCTGTCAGGTATAATAACTTGATTAATTTTCCTAGCATCTAAACATAACCTTACCTTGCCATCCTTCTTTATCACTACCACCAAAGGGTTTGAATAAGGTGATACTGAGCGTTCAATTATGCCTCCTTGCATCATACGGTCTAATTCCTCCTGTACAGCCCTCCTCTTCGAAAACGGCACTGGGTAGCTTCTCTGCATGTATGGTGCGTGGTCCCGAACTTTCAGCTCGCAGATGTAGTCCTTCGCTTTCCCTGGTGATTCATCAAACACCGCTCTGTACTGCTCGACAACTGCCCACAGCTCCTGTTGTTGAGTATTTCCTACAACTGTATTTTCATTGAAAAATTTATCGGCTCTATTTGCCCACACACTCTCATTGCGCTCATGCATCTCTCCCTCCTCATTCTCTAGGCCATCACTCTCAAGACATATATTTATTTTGGTCTCTATCTCTCTATCACTTATCTGTTTATGTAACATTTTTATTCCCGTGACTTTAGCTTCACTGACTACTTTCTTAAACTCTATTCTGACTGGTGTTAACTTACACCTTTTTGTGTATTATTTATACAATTATTAGTACTGAATGTATGATACTTAATATTTGTATAATTTGAATAATAAATCTTATCACCGGAGTAACACGTGTTTTGCTCAATTACTTGCATTAGGCTTTTGGTCCAGAATTGCGTTAAGCAAGACAAGACAGAGGTATTCGGGTACTGAAATAACCATTCACACAACATGAGGATAACAAATTAGATTTTATTTAGTTATTACTGTTTACGATTACAAACAATTAGAGTCAATTAATACTTGATAAAATGCAAAATGGCGGCTTCATGACTTCCGTTTTCTAGCCATGCTTTCATGGTTACCTAGCCGTTTTCTTTGAAATTAAGGCTTTTATCAAATTCATTTACTGCAGTTAAAACTTCAAGAGAAATGTTTTTAAATTTTCTTTCTGTTAATAGTTACTCTAAACTTGATCACGAACCAACGCCTCAGATATATTTACTTAAGGTTGGCCAACTCTCACGTTCACACTATCACACACAACATTCATTTTCTGATACTGAATACATTTTACTTTATATATTTAGAGCTCATGTTTGAAATTTAGAAAGTAATTTTGAAAGGGCTTTCCTGAAATTGATGCGGCGTAGCCTCCTCAGAAGACTCCCATGTTGGCTGGCAGATGTTCGGCCGAATCTCTCTTTGTCCTTTTTTGTGCACTGAATTTACTAAACTTTTACATTGGTTGTCCACTGATGCTACATTATTGTTGATCATTACATTTTTTAAACAATTCTTTCATTTTTATGGCAAAACTGCCCACTACACTGTTTGAACATGTGCTCTCTTTGAGTTGTTACTGACGACTGGGGGCGATTCAGACGCAATTGTTATGTAAGTGGTCGTGCATCTGACGTCATTGCCTATTGTTCTCTAACCACTGTTTTGGTTAATACGTAATTGTTTTTTAACTCGTCATTGTTTTGGTGACGATTTATTATCGTAGACCAATGGAAAGTCAGTATTGTCCGTGTTTTAGCGCCAACACTGCCATTTTCGTGGGTTCAATTTGCTCGTACGCCTCTGACCTTGGATCGTCTCTCCACCGGCGAATTTACATATTTATTGGGACTTGGGCCAAAACTAACCTTGTCTGACTTAACTTGATGATTACCATAAAATTCATAATAAAAATACCCTTACATCCCATTATTCCGATACAGACAATTTTGTACTGTTACACTGGTTTATTCCCCTTCTCAAATTTTACTATTTGTTTATTGAAATCTATCACTGCTCCGTTTCTTTCCAAAAAATCATTTCCCAATATTACATCTAGACTTAACCCTTTAACTACTAGGAAAGTGTTTTCAAATTCAACTTCATTTATTAAAATATTTAATTGTACTTGTCTGGTTATTCTTTTACTTCTCACCCCAGTTACTCCCACTACTGTAACCCCTGCAACTGGTAATGACGGTATATTCTTGTTTAACTCTTTTAATTCACCCATGACATTTTCAGAAATTACTGATATCTCGCTACCGGTATCAATTAAAGTTTTATAATCCTTACCTTCAAGGTTAATCGTCACCTCAGTTAATCCTGCTCTGCGTTCCATCACCTTGTTCTCCTCTTCTTCTAACAGTTCCTTCGCCATGTCCATCTTGATAACGTTATTATGGTATCTGTTGATTATTTGGACCCTCCTGTTTTCCATAGACAATGGTTCGGCCCGCTTCTCCATTGTCCTATCTAGTTTTCCGTGGAGGGACCCGCCACAGCTGAATGATTTCCTCCTCTACCTCTGTTATAATGTCCTCCTCCTCTCGGCGCTCCTCTGTGAAATTCTCCTCCTCTCGACTGTTGATTGGGTGGTGGGTTTGCTCGCTCATTCCTGGCGCACTCCCTGTTTTGATGACATCTGAAACAATTTGTTCTATTAGCATAATTGTCGGTTTCACATGTTCTACACCTCCAACTCTCGCCCCTATCATCGAAACTTCCTCCCCGCGCTCCTCTATGAAAATTCTGTGTACCCCTGTTATGATGGAAATTATTATTATTATTATGGTGTGGTACTACTGGTGTGGTTGAACGTCGCCCTATGTCGCGTTCCCCTATATTCTGTAATACGTCTAACATGTTTTCTAACTCGCTTATATTTGTAATCTCTCTAGTCATTAACGTAATTTGCACTTCTCTGGGCAGGTGTTTGCTAATATGTCTCACAAACGATCGGAAAGGCAACGGCGGTTCTAGATATTTAGCTTCGTTGTATATGGTCATCACATATATGGTTAGGTGGTTATTAATCCTACCAAAATTCCCGTTACCCATTATTTTACTTCTTAATATTTCTTGGTCTTCTTCTGACCAATATTTGTTTCGAAAAGCTGTCTCGAAATCCTCAAAACTATCCCATTCGGTATGGTGTACTTCCGACCATATCTCGGCACTACCTTTAAAACATTTGATAATCTTCAACAACTTAACCTCCCAGCTACTACTATTAAACCGATTAAACTCCCTAACCCTATTTAAAAATTGCATTGGGTGTATTCTACGATTGTCACAAGTGAAAGTTTCTAATTCTATTTCATTATTTGTATCTCGTGTCATAAATATGCGCTCAGTAACATTGTTTACATTTTGATTTTTCACTAAACTTAATTCATCTCTTATACTACTAATGTTTTGTTCAAGTGAATACAATTTTTTGTCATTACTATATTCAGATTGTATATTATTTTTTGATATTACTTCAATAGACTCATTTACTGCTTGTATTTCTGTCTTATAATTACTTTCAATCTCATTTATTTTAGATTCTATCTTATTTTGGTGTTCATCAAAGTTCTGACTAACTTTTTCAACTGTCATTACTACGCTACTCAACTTACATTCAGTTTCAATATTACGTTTAATAATTTTAGATTCTATGTCATTGTTATACTCATTCATTGAATTTATTAATATTTCATTGTTTTCACTGATTTGCTTCTCAACTCTGTCTATCTGGCTATCTATTTCATTAAATTTGACATCTGTCTTTTGTATTGAATTATCTAACTTAGTTTCTACTTGGCTGATTTTATTAGTAAATTCTACTTTGGTATTTTCACAATGTTTGTTAATTTCTTGTATCTCATATTTCAACTCATTATTCTGATTTTTTAACTCGTCAAATTTATTATTTTGTACTTCTAATTTCTTATTTATACTACTTTTGAACTCTTGCATCTCGTTTTTGTGTTCGTCTAACTTTACATCAAATTTATTGAAACTAGTACACAACATTGTATTTTTTTCTAAAAGCAATTGGATCATTTTCATCATATCTGGATCCTCAGATTTTTTAATCGGGACTGGTGTCGACTGACTTTCTGTTTTATTGTCAGTGAAGCTGACTTCATTATTATTTTTACTTTCTCTATTCGATTTTGGGGTCGTTTGGATCCCCGAATCGTCTGCACTATCTTTTCCATTTGTTTTGCTTACATTCATTATTTTCTCGTCTTGACCTACATTCGGTGTTGAATGTATGTCAAGACTACTCATCACAGCTGATTCGTCAAATTCAGCTGTTTCACTTATCACCGTCGAGTCGGACAAATCGACTCCGTACTCTGTTGTATTTTCCATTATTATATTTTTAAATATGTAATTTATTTCTTATCTGTCTGAACAAATATTTTTTATTTATTTTACGTAACTTTACGTCTTTCACTTAACCTCTCAATTGCGCTTGTATCTTATTTGTAGGTATGGTTTTTACATCAAATTTTTAACTTATAAAAACTGTCCCTTTCGGCTGCCAACTGTGAAATTACGTATTTATTACCATTTAAATAGCTTAGTAAACCATACCATAATAAAAAAACTTACACTTACCGTTTGCGAGTTCTTGGGTCCAGGGTCTCATACGTACTTTGGGATACAAGCGCAATTTTCAAGGTTACGCGAATAATTTACACAATACATTTTTGAAGAGAAATTAATTTTGTTTAATAATCAAATAGTGCGATTTTATAACTTTGTTTTCCAAATAAATTGTCTTACATGTTTTTAAAGGTTGGGTAACTCTTGTTTATACATCTTATTTAATAGCCTTACATAATATTACTTACGTCTAAGAAGATAGCCCAGCTGCTCACACACTCTCACATTCTTAAAAACAATCCCCGTTACCCTAATTGATTAATATAATGCATTATATAAAATCCCCGCCTGCAACACGTTCATCCGTGACCTCGTGGCCGCCCCGTGTTAAGTTTGTAATCGTCCCGAAAAATAAACAAAAAAAATAACAAATATGGATGTTGTTGTTCTGTAGTTATTCCCGCATCACTGCCACTGTTTTAAAAAGATTGATTCACTTTTACTGCCACATTTTTTAAATTGTGAGAAGAGCTAACCCCTTCGAGATGCACCGGCCGGTACTCCTTGGGACGAACTGCTGCATGTGCTTGGTTGAACTGGCGGAAGCGGCAATTCAATGCCACCGGGTTTTAGTCGCCGTATACAGTTGACTTGCTGCGGCATATCCAGTTTATGCATAGATTATAGCTGGTATATGTGTGTGTCCAGAGGCCGATATTGGACTTGGTTCCGCTGATGTCACCAACAGTAGGCGGAGTTTCATGCGACATCCGGGAGTTCTTAGAGAAGACGATGAATATTTTTTACCCTTTGGCCATCTTGAGTTTTTGTTAGAGCGTCCTTTGAGCGCGTGCAGGTGTAGTTGCGCTTGAGCGTTGACACACATTTACAGAGTTCTTAGAATTTTGGTGGAGGTGCAAATGCTCTGCCGCATTCCTCAACAACAACTGCGCCTTATTTGTTGTTGTGTCATTGTTCTGTTACACTGGCAAATACGTTGCACAATACAATTACAGTTTTACAAATTCATTATACCAGTCCGCCCAAAAATGAAATAAGTAAAAATATATTTATATACCCCAAACCGTTAAAAATAAAAACACCCAAAAATGACCCGCTACACAGCGCTTATAGCGGAATTCTCCGACACCAAAGAGAAGAGCGTTAAAATACAAAATTTTACATAATTCTCTTCAAGGTATAATAGGGTTGAACGAAATTACAGAATAACACATTAATTATTTAAGTTTCAAGTACACTAACACTGATATTTTTCTTAGAGAGATAAGTTAATATTAGTTAATTAAATTACTATCTTGGATTTCGTTGTCCATGACGTGTCCGTTACTTAACTAAATATCACAATAATATTGACGACTCGGAACACTAAGTTTTTTATAAGTAAAAACGTAAAGTTTTACCTTACAGCCTAAACCGGCTTTCACCTATAGAAGCCTGTGATAAAGCCTTCTATAGGTGAAAGCCGGTTTAGGCTGTAAGGTAAAACTTTACGTTTTTACTTATAAAAAACTTAGTGTTCCGAGTCGTCAATATTATAGTGATATTTAAATTACTATATTCCACAACTCCAAATATCTCAGATATTTAAATAATTGAAATAAGTTAAAACGACCGAAGAGAGTAAAGACAGGGGAACATACCTGTTCATCGCAACGAATAGGCTTACATTGTGTGAAAATAACGAGACGCACTTACTCGTCTCATTACAACATATACACAATGTTTACACCAAATACATTTTACAATACAAACACAATTAATTTCACTATAAACTTATTTACAATTCTTCGTCATTATTTTTCTGTTTACCACACCTCATTTCATAATTTAGCCAGGTCATCACCATAAACTAAAATACTTAAAATGTCCATTCACTGATTTTTTATTTAACCCCCCGTCATCGTACAATAGTCTTATTTTTATATAACAATTATCATCTTTAATTACACTCCTTACATCATTGTTATTTATATAATAACCCGTTAATATTTCAGATTGTTCCGTAAAACCCACATAATAATCTACTGGATTATCCCACATTATTATTAAATCATATAGCCTGTCTACATCATTAGTTTTGGTCTTGTTGCCGTCCGTATTATTATCTATTACCCTTAAGCATTTTAACCTCTCAATTTCAGAATCATCTACTATTAATACTCCACGTCTAAGCACAGGTAAGCTTCCCATATAATTATCAACGTTATCATCATTTATTTCTGCACTATCTTCACAACAAGGTAAGTCAACAATATTACTAATTCTCTCTCTCTTTATTTTCTCTAGTAGCTCTTCGTAACTTCTAACAACATCAAATAATAATCTTCTCTCTCTCTCTCTCTCTCTCTCTCTCTCTCTCTCTCTCTCTCTCTCTCTCTCTCTCTCTCTCTCTCTCTCTCTCTCTCTCTCTCTCTCAATGTGAATAATTCTACCACTCTCTCACAGTACCTCTCATCACAATACCTTCTCACTTTTTCTCTCTCAATCCACACAAAAGGCAACACAACGTTATCATAACACCTCCTGGCTCTTCCAGGGAACTCATGATACACAAAAGGGGACCTACTTAGAGACACCTTGTCTCTATAACCACAGGAGGAAACTCTGTCCTCATAACTCGCTATTGGAGTCTTTACTCCATGTAAATCATGGGGAAAATTTGCCCTTTGTAAACCCAACCTCTCTTCAACCACTATCTTATTGCTACTCTCTATTTCCACTAAAACTTCATCTCCACTATAGTTATTCACTTTATTTTCTAACACATTTTTAATTATCTCGTTATCACTTTTTATTTTGCTATTACTTGTTAACTCATTACTATAATTATCATGATTACTCACCTTGTCTACTGCCACCGGTTTTGCATTTAAACTAACACCATTACTATTAACACTTATATCTCCGTTATTTTCATTTATTTTGCACTTACCTATATCTGTTCTCCACTCTCCCATTTTCTCAATATCTCGTTTTAATTCGTTAAAATTACTCTCACATTTATTCTTTACCTCATTGATATCAGTTTTAAGTTCGTTAAACTTTCTACTCTGTTCATCAAATTTTATGTTGAAATTGCTACTTAATTCATTTAATTTTACACTCTGTTCACTGAAATTATTACACAACATTGTATTTTTCTCTAAAAGCAATTGCATCATTTTCATCACATCATGATCCTCAGATTTTTTAATTGGGACTGGCGTTGAATGAATTACTTCATCCATTAGTTTTGATTCAGTCTCACTTAAATCGCTAGTTATTTGACTCTCAGTTTTACTATCAGTGAGGCGGACATTCTCGTCATTATCTTTATTCGCACTCATTATTTATATTATTTACTAGATTCTAATCTCACAATATTTTAATCTTATATGTATTCAGCATTAATTTACTGTTATACTCATTACTTAACTATGGTATACTTATCACATAACCTTTACGTAATTTATACGCACTCCCAAATCATGCTTACATTCACTTGTAGGTGTGGTTTATATATTATTTTTTATAAACAGTCTCTGTTCGAAGTGCCATTGAGAAGTTATTAATTCTCTACCGCATTTAAATTGTATTAATAAAATAAACTTACCTTAAATTAGCCCAGGAGTCCGTCACACGAACCTGTGAATTACAAGCGTGACTTAGGGTTATGTCATTAATGTACTCAACTCTCATTTGTATTGTTAATATTTTTAGTTATTTAACATTTCTTCATATCCTCTCTTTTAAATTTCTTACTTTCTATAACCTTTTATTCAACATTTCTTTGTATTCTCTCTTTTAAATTTCTGACTTTCCATCTTTATTTTTTTTTTTAACAATTACTGATGCTTATGTAACATTGAAAATTTAATATAGCTTTCTTACTATAGTTAGATTAAATATTTCTTTCTTATATATATATATATATATATATATATATATATATATATATAAGACAACCCAGTACCCGCTCACGCTCTCATTCTCACATATCTTACCCCCTTAAAAACGAGAGATCTGAGATCTCTTTCCCCATTATAACTTTTAGTTTTGTCAACTTTAATTGAAATTGTATGTTTACTTTCCTGGTTTTATCCGATGCGTGGTGGCAACAATCCCGAATTCTGTCTCTCGATCACATTATCTGCCGAAAGATGTTTTCATGTGTGTAATTTTGAGCACTGACGACTTATTACTGTTTCACTATTGTCCGAAATTATTTCTCCAACTTTTAAATTTTGACGTCACTGAATTGTACTTGTTCTCACATGGTTATGTAATTTTAAATTATAATGTAAACATTTTTTACACAATTTTCGAGCCTATATACAGAACCGCGCCGCAGCCGCCGCTACGTAACAACAAAAAAACTGTTCTATTTTCACATTTTGATATGCGGGCGAGACGAAACTGCCCAGCCGGTGGACGCAACCACTTACTAGCGTCCGTCGTATTGAGATGTTATTTGCCGACTGTCTTTGTTCTCCGCATCCCGGGCGAGAAAGAATGTATTCATATGTGACCAAACCATGAGAACGTTGGCCGCCTGAGCGCACGGGTGTCTGGGAACGCGCAACCCTGTTGACAATTTTTACATTCCTGTGCCGATGCGTATCACCCGCGAAGATATAGTTCATTCACCAAATATTCTTTGTCACAATTCCCAATGCGTACCTTGTACTGACGGTTACCGAATAGTACAAAGACTGGTTTATTGTTTATAATGATTAAAATTTGTTTTACCCCTTTTTGCCCCGTTACAATGTCTTGAATCCAGATACTTTTAAACACAGATGGTTTAAAAGCGAGCGTGCTAGACATTATGTCACCCAGTTTCCATTAATATTTTACTAAATCAAAATTTTGTAAGTTTACAAGCAAGGGGTACTTACTTACCTTACTATTCCAGAAAACCCCAAAAAACCAAAAGCCAGGGCCGCCACCACATTTTGACAGGGAGATAGTGGAAACCGCAACACTGTCCCCATGAAAACAGCTTAAATACTTAAAAACCTAAATTTCTACTTAAAAGAATTTTCCTAGATTCGTGTAGACGAACTCGTTGAGCACATGATAGCTTAAGCCGAGGTAACGTTAACTCAAATTTATCTTTACGTATACTCGTTTACAGTAAACCCTCCCTCGATTTAACGGACTTCGGTATTAACGGAAAAAAAAACTTGTTTCTTGTTTTAAAACACGCAAATTTTCTCATCTTCAGTTGTATTTGATGAGAACGGAGTATTCATCAAGAATTCATTTAATTCTTCACGATCCCTGTCTTTGCGTTGTCGTTGACGCAGGCGTCACACACGTTCAGTGGAAGACATCACGACGAGTAACACTGAACAATATACACTGATATCCATCTTATTTCACTGTGGAATATTCGTCCATCGGCTAATACAGCAAGCATTACAGTGGCACGTAATTTTTCATTTCCCGTAATCTTTACTGTTACAGATTTGGTTCCCTTTTGGTCCACCGTAAATATACGTAAATAAATACAGGCGTTTCATCGGCATTTCCCATGTGTTCAAGTGAATAATTATGCTTTCTTGCATAAATGAATGATAAACCGCTGATACTATAGGAGTTTTTCTTCGTAGTCACTCGGTAGTTTTAGCACAAGTGATGTACGTCATTTAACGCAAATCCATTTCGCCGCATCATTTGTCTTATACATGATGAAGGTGGCTTTGAAACCGGAGACTTTTAATTCTTCTGCGATTTCTAAAGCTTTTAATTTTAAAACATGTCTAGTGACAGGGAGTCCTTGCCTTCTTAAAAGCTGTATGTATTCACAGACGCTGGACTTTACTGCTACAAAACGCCCAACTTGAGGTCCCGCGAATGCTCGTCTCGCAGTATTTGCATTTAAAAGTCGTTAATTCTGTTTTCTCCATCGTCAAATACAGGATTCATCAATATCGAATTTCCTTGCGGCTTCGCGATTGCATGTTTTTCCTACATTTTGTATCACAATTAATTTATAATTCGCATCGTACAGGTTACGTTTAATTTGATTTGACTGCGTGCCTTAGTTTCCACGGTGTCACTCATACCGCAAACGCACTACAAAAACGCCAAATGAAAACAGTATAGATAAGCGATGTTGTCGCTGTTACAATAGAAAACCATACTGGCAGTTTACCTGTTATTTAGAAACATGTTACTCACACCCCCTCTACTCATCCTTTGTCTTGCTGTCTACAGAAGGGTGCGAGCACACGCGGGTGCGCACACACTTACACTTTATCTTCCTATTCTTTCTTCAGTTTGCTGTTAAAACATTCGGTTGTAATCATAAATCATAACGCCAGAGTTAACTACAGCCAGACAAACTGCTGTTGCTTAGGCAGTAAACAACTCATAGATACCAAAAGCGTTCATCCCACCAGAAGTTAGGTATAACTTCGAATTTCGTTAGCGCATGAATGCAAGCCGCAGGCTAAATTAACGACCATGTTTTTAGGAAAAAAAGTGCGTCTTGTATTAGGAACAATAGGGTATTTGCATGATATTAATAGTATTAAAATTTCAAGTGTTATAGGCCTATTTGATTTAAATATATCCTCAAAAAACAAAATTTGCGATTTAATGGACTTTCGATTTTACGGACACCCCTTAGCCCCAATTAGTCTGTTAAATCGAGGGTTTACTGTATTAGTAAACATTAACTGATGCAGGCTTCATTAACCACAAATCATTACATTCTTAATTGCACCATGACTGTTATTCAAATGAAACATATAAAGTTAATCAAATATACTGTTACTCACCGTCTATGGCCTTTCCGTGATGTTATTTTGTTGTTTACATGTTTCGAGGCACTTGCCTCATCATCAGAACTTTATAAAAACTAATGTATGTCATCAATGATGACATGTGTCAAAATACTAAAACACAATACGGCATTAAACTATGTACAGAACTTGCTTTAAAAATGAGCACGTCAATGTTAGGTGTGCCTTGCAAGACAACGCGCCGTACTGATGAAATCTAAGTTTTATCTCGACCATATCGCATAGCGGTATCGTACAGTATATTTGATTTATATTGTAATTGGTCGTTCAACACGTGTGGCTTGGTACTGGCGTCGTTATATGCTTTATAAATCTCATATTCTTCAAGGGCGTTCAAATAACGCCCTTTATTGCAGAAATGAAGGGGCATTAGATTCGAGCTAAAATCCGTGTAACTGTGATTGTTGTCTATTAGGTGCCTGGCGAAATTTGACTTGATGTTGTCAAAGTTGTAAACTCGTGTGGGGGGTCTATGTTCAGAAAATCTTTTCAAAAAACCTCGACCCGTCTGGCCCACATAAAAAGCCTCACAGTCGTTGCAGACTAGCTTATAAACTCCTGTTTTATTTTCAAGACTGGTATGTTCAGGCTGCGGAGATTATTTAAGATGTTATTACTGGTCTTATAGGAAACAACTATGTTGTTGACTTTATTAATGGTTGACTTAAAAATTCCTGGCATGAACTGCGTATAAGGTGCCGCAATGTACTTGCGTGCCTTTGTTTCGAGGTTCTCATTTCTATTATTTATATCTTTAGTTTTATTTTTAATAGCGTTACTCTTCTTTTTCTTTTGTTTTTTTAAAATATTATCTATTATTTTTTCATTGTACCCGTTGTTAAACGCAATGACTTTAATGGTGTTTAATTCTTTGATGTAATCCTCGATCCAGGGGGTATAGACAATAGGCGATATATCATGCTATGGAATGCAGCTAATTTCTGTGAAATGGGGTGGAACGATGAGGCATGTATGACAGCGTCAGTCATCGTGGGCTTCCTAAATATATTAAAACATAGTTTTTTTAGTAACAAAGTCCTTAGTTACTGTCAAATCCAGAAAATGTAATTGACCTCTAACTTCATTCTCCAAAGTAAACTGTATTTTGTTATTAATGCCATTCAAGTATTTGTGGAGATTGTCAATTTGACGATTTGTGCCTTTATACACTATAAAAGTGTCGTCGACATATCTACCATAGAACACCACATTGTAATTATGTGTAGGGTTTGCAAACAAGAAAGAATTTTCAAAGTAATTTAAGTACACCTCCGCGAGAATACTAGAGAGTGGGGAACCCATTGCCAACCCCTCCATCTGTCTGAAAAACTGTTTGTTATGTGTGAAATCGTTCTGGTCCAAAATCACTCCCAACAATTCTAATATTTCATTTATGCAATTAGCATCCAGTTTATTGGTGTTAACAAGGTTAGTTCTTAATAGGCGTAAGGTTTCACTCACCGGTACATTTGTATACAAGTTCACAATGTCAAAAGAAATAAGTTTATAGTGGGGTTCAATCATCAGGTCTTCCACCTTTTCAACGAAATCACAACTATTAATCAAACTTCGATTATTATTCAAATGTAAATTGTGTTTTAATATACTCACTAATTTTCTAGCTGCTTTGTAACCGGGTGCAGTGGTAAAATTTACTAGTGGTCTAATAGGAATCCCCTCCTTGTGAAGCTTTGGCAGACCTGATAAAACGGGCGCTTTAGAATTAATTGGTTTTAAAGATCGTCTAGTACGTTCATGAAAGAGATGTGTACACATATTTAAGCTACGATTAAGGTGTTTTACATATAAATCCTGTGATATACAGTCCCTGGCCAAATTATTAGGCCACCCATTGAAAAAATTAAAATTTACAGTTTTGTCACTGATATTGTGTTTACAGTGTATTTTAATGTGAACAATCAATGTTAATTTTAATATTTCATGTTATTAGACAAAATATTTATGCCTATCATTAATGTTGGCAACACTGTAAGCTTGTTATATTGTGTTTAGGTATTACACAACAATGCAGTCAGCTGTGTGGTTCAATGAATCTGTTCTGAAGTTGTTTTAATTGCCAGTTTATGCATTTAGTTGTTATTTTCTTAGTGTTGTATTGCTATTTTTTGTTTTTTATTGTTATTTTATTTTATTTAAAGTGTTAATTCTTTTAAAGTTTAAGTCTGTTTAATTTTTTTTGTCAGATTAACATTGTAACCTCAAATATTGGAAAATTCTGCCATGGCCAAAGTAAAAGATATCAGTGACGATCAAAAAGCTGTTGTAAAACATTTACTTGAAGTAGAAAAGTGTAATATCAGTGAAATCGCTAGTAAGTGCAACATTTCTAGACAATCAGTGAGAAGAATGAAGGAAAATATAGCGAACAATGTTTCACTTCGTAGTAAGAGGAAGGGAGCATGTGGCCGTAAAAAAATTATTTCTCCTAGAACTGAAAGGAAATTAATAAAAATAATTAGGAAGTAGGGCTGCCACAAATGCAACCATCACACAAGAGGTGCAAGATTCTGGAGTAGCAGTATCTGAAAGAACTGTTCGCCGAAGTCTGTATGCGCTGGGATTCAAAAGTCGACGACATGTCAAGAAGCCCAAGCTGACTACAGCAATGAAACGGAGAAGACTACTATGGGGTAGAAAGTACAGAATATTCACTTCTGAAGATTGGGATAAGGTAAGTTGCTGTACAGTATTTTTGAAAGGTTGGGTCTGTTTTAAATTCTGGTTCAACTCTACTGTAACGTTGTGTCCATGTTTGACAGGTGTGCTTCAGTGATGAGTCCACGTTTCAAGTCCTCACAGACAAAAAGCAGTATGTTAAACGAAGACCTGGAGAAAATCTTAATGAAGACTGTGTTGTAAGAACCATAAAATATCCACCATCAGTTATGATATGGTCTGTCATTAGCTCTAAAGGACTTGGACGGCTTTACGTTGTTGTAGGGATAATGTGGCAGGACCAGTACATCACAGTTCTTCAAAGAAGACTTATTCCCCAATTAAATGAATGGTTTCCCAATAATGAAGAGAAAATATTTATGCAAGATTCAGCTCCTTGCCACACAGCAAAAAGTGTTAAGACATTTCTTGCTCAGAGCTCAATACCACTTCTTGAATGGCCAGGAAATTCACCAGATCTCAACCCAATTGAGAATGTGTGGGAGCTTTTAAAACGGGAAATAGGAAAGGAAAATATCACCACTAAGCACCAACTAATTGCAAGAATAATTTGGCACTGGAATCATAATGACAAGTTAAAGGAAAAGGCATTAAATTGCGTTACAAGCATGCCGAGAAGAATTGAAAGCGTCATCAAAGCTAAAGGAGGGATAACAAAATATTCAAATAATTTTAAAACTACTGTAATTTTTTCTGTAATTAATTATTAAAATATATGTAACAGTAATTGTCTGTAAAATAAACGTTTTACAACAGCTTTTTGGTCATCACTGATATCTTTTACTTTGCCCATGGCAGAATTTTCCATTATTTGAGGTAACAATGTTAACTGAAAAAAAAATTAAACAGACTTAAACTTTAAAAGTAATTAACACGTTAAATAAAATAAAATAACAATAAAAAAAATAACAATACAACACCAAGAAAATAACAACTGAATGCATAAACTGGCAATTAAAACAACTTCAGAACAGATTCATTGAACCACACAGCTGACTGCATTGTTGTGCAATACCTAAACACAATATAACAAGCTTACAGTGTTGCCAATATTAATTATAGGCATAAATATTTTGTCTAATAACATGAAATATTAAAATTAACATTGATTGTTCACATTAAAATACAATGAAAACACAATATCAGTGACAAAACTGTAAATTTTAATTTTTTCAATGGGTGGCCTAATAATTTGGCCAGGGACTGTAATTAATATTTCATATATTTTTTTTAAATTTTTGGGTTATTGCGAGGGAAGTACACCAGCAATTAGAGCCCGTTAAAAGTGACACTTGTTAGCGTTGTTCGAGGGTGGGTGGCGAAAAGGAACAAACCTTTCCTTTCCATTAAGACGTCGTAAAAACTATTCACGAACAATGAGCTGTACGGCACATGTTGCAGCCAACTGGACCATGCGTGGGAATGCCCGACTCCACAATTAGGACAAAAGGAGACTACCCTTACATCTGTCCAGTAGCGAGAAAAACACAGAACCAACGGCGAGAGTATTGTTCAAAACCATGTGTGCGACTTCTCAAAGACAATGGGTTATGCAAGGACAATAGGACAAGCGACTAAGTGACGCTAAGGGAGAGCACAGATGTTATGCCACCCGCAAGTCGACGGAGGAAATCGTCAGCGTACCAACAATAAGAGAATTCGACACGCTACACCAAAAGTAGCAGATGTGATTTTGAAACAGAGCCTTAACACTGATTCCAGGAACGGGGCAACGTACATAAGACAGCGATTCATCTAGTCCACGTGGACTACGTCAAATTCAAGTCGAAAAAGCCAACCAGCCAATGAGGAACGAGAATTCCGGAGGGAACTTCTGTAGGGGATGGTTCAGAGAGAAGCTTGAGACCAGAGAGCGAATCTCGTGTATGAATGTCCCTCTCCAAACGGCACTGGGTGGAGAATTCGTTGGAAATACAGACTGGAGACGAAGGGACACAAGGAGGTCCATGGAATGAACCTATCAAAGATGAATTGGTGGGAAGTTTGAGTGTTCACCAGAGTCCCAAGAGTGGGAACATCAGAAGAAATAAAAACCATTTACACGGGGAGACGCGCTCTCAGTCTATTACAAATTTTAGCTCAGTCTATTCTAATTTTTATCTCAGTTAATTCAAATTGTATTATAATTCTTAACTCGGTTTACTCAGAGTTTCGAACAGTCTATTGAACTTGTATTTCATTACATAATAATTCAGTTATAAGAACTTAATGCAGTGCGTAAGTTAAAATGTATTTCGGTAGAGACGATTAAGACATTATTACGAATAAATGAAAGTGCGCGAATAAAACTCAGAGCGTAAACAGAACAATAGTTTTGTGATGAAACGCGAGTAACAATCTATATAAATTCTATGTAATTCATCGTCATAAAGACACGGACATTGTGAAGTGGTATTCTTGAACAATTACAGAAAAAGTAGTGATACTACAATGTTTAGTAATTAACTCAAATAAATAGAATTGTGAACAAGTGCCTGATGAACTCGAAAACGACCTAGGCGCCGAAAAGAGTTGTCGTGCGGTATAGACAATCATTAGAAGCATACGGTATCGAACTGTGTACCGCAAAATAGACACATACGCGTGTAGAACTTAATCGACCGATTACGAGTACAATGCCACTACTTGTATTATAATAAACTCAAAGCTCGAAGTGACTGTCGCGGTGTGCGGAAGTGTTTACGATCAAGTGTCCTATGGATTAACTTCACTCATCAATGCAGGGAGACATCACGGCAGAACGAGTAAAGTACAAAACTAATCTCTTCTTATAATTAGTAATTTATCAAACACCACTGACCTGACACTTAGAACCAAAACCACCTAAGAAATTTATATAAATATGAGTCAGATAGATACGAATCCATAAGTAGGGAATATTATGTTCTAGAATATTATACATGTCTTTTTGTTAATATATTTTGTACTATGTATGTATTTTGATGTGTTTGTTGCAGGAACAGGATTTTATCTATGTATATGATTGATATGTGTATTGTTAATTATGATTATTTCATGCATATAAATGTTCAATGTGTTTTAACGTAAAATACCAAATACGAATTATGAGCACATCACATTTTAGTTAGTAATGTCATTGCAGACGAAGAAGCGACTACATTTGATCGCTCACTGAACTGATTAAATTTGTTCATTGAATTATTAAATGTGGAATAGAATTTTATTGTTTTGTTGAAGAATTGTAAGTGCTCTTAAATTGATGTTATGACATGAAGAAGAATGAATATGATTTAATAAATATAAGTTAGAATGGATTCGTAATTAGATAATTGAATAATCTATGCATATAATTTACACAGATAAATATTGTTGTATATGGTGCTCCAACATCACGGGGCAATATTAAGTACAGATATATGTACCTGTAAAAGTAATCAATCACATTTTATATAATTAATAATAAATTAATTTATGCAATAAATTTGCATAAAGATTAACATTGTATATGGATCCCAAAGAACGTGGGGAATAACAAACTTAATACACACCAAAGTTTATTATCGTATATAACTATCAAATTAATCAATCAAAATTGATGAGTAATTAATTTATGCAATAAAGACGCATAAATATATCATCGTATATGGTGCCCAACGCGTGGCATAATATCATTATAATCCATGAGGTCAGAGGTTATCAGGGTGATATTATTATTTGCAATGAAATCGCGTATTTTATCGTCATAATCATTCTTATTTATAATAACCAGGGTGTTACCCTTATCCGCCTTAGTGACAAGGGCTTGATCGTCAGATAGTTTTTTCTTTAATGTTTATAAAATCCTACGTTCGGCATTATAATTGGTCATAGAAGGAATAGGAGAACATACGTTATTAAGGTGGTTACGTATAATTTTGTTAAATTTGTTATTTATTATGAACCGTGCTTCATCTTGTAATTTTTGTTCATTAATTGCTTTAATCACAGTTTCGGCACTAGCAACTTCAGTTAGAATGTGCCTTGTGTTGAAGTTCGGCTTATGTAATGGGAGATTGTATTTTAATCCTTTATTTAAAAGATTTTCTTCATCAGTATTTAATTCAATCGAAGTCAAATTACATAGTCGTGTATGGAATACGTGTTTACAACTAGTATTACTGGTTTTAGGTATTTGATCGTCTATTAACCTTTGTAACTTGTTAAGCTGTGTCGTACGCATATTGTAAACAACTATTTCTATCGTACTGTTTATAAATTCCAGATAATGATCTAGTGCAGCTGGATGTACGTTATTAAGTAGTTGTAAGTGTGCTCCATACAATTTAGAATTAAGAAGTGATTTTTTAATATATAACGACCTCAATTCCTCTTTAATTCTAAAAATCTCTGTTTATACCGAAGTATGCTATTATTAGACTTAAAGGTTCATCTATTGCTGAAGCAAAAACCAAAAAATACGCAGAAATTTATAGAGTTAAAGAAGAAATTAAATCTCTATACATTAAAAAGTCAAACTTAAATTATACATTATACAAGTTACATTTACAATTATTAGATAACACGCATCCAGCCGTACTGAATCATTATCTGGATTTTATAAACAATGACGTCAGGCGAATAGTTTATCAAATGCGTATAAAACAATCAGATAAACTATAAAGGTTGTTGAATGATCAGTTACCGACATCCAACAATATCAAATGTAAACACAAATTTCATACGCGGTTACAGAATTTAACGTCCCTTGTTTTAAATACTGATGAAACTGATTTATTGAGTAAAGGTTTGAATTATAATCTTCCTGTATACAAATCGAGTCTTGATCGCAAGCAAATTATTGCAGAAATTATCAATGCAGAGACTGTTGTTAAGGCAATGGTTGATCAGAAGGATCAAGACCAGACACGTTTCTTAATAAACGAAAAATTTAATAAAATCATTAAAAATCGATATAATAATGTTCATTCCTCTATTCCTTTAACAAATAATAATTATAATAAAGAACGGAAAATTTTAATAGGATTAAAACAAAAATTATCTGACAATAAAGCTCTTGTCACTAAAGCTGACAAAGGCAATACTGTGGTTATTATGGACAGTGAAGATTATAACAATAAAATACAAAATTTCATTATTAACAACAGCATTGATTTACTAAATTCGGACCCAACAGAAAATTATGTAAAACAATTAAATCAATGTATAAACAGATGCACCCATTTGTTTGATGAACAAACAAGAAGATCTTTAAAACCAATAAATTCAAAAGCACCCGTTTTAACAGGATTACCCAAACTCCACAAGGATGCTATCCCCTTGAGACCGTTAGTAAATTTCACCACTGCTCCGGGGTATAAAACAGCTAAAAAGTTAGTCACCATAATAAAACACAATATACATATAATTAATGATCATAGTCTGATTAATGGCGTTGACTTTGTGAATAAAGTTAAAAATTTAATAGTTGAACCGACCCACAAACTTATTTCCTTTGATATTGTGGATTTGTATACGAATATACCAGTAGCGGAGACCTTGCGTATACTTAGGACTAACCTTATTAATACTAATAAATTGGATATTAATAATATAAATGAATTGATGCACATTTTGGAGTTAGTTCTTGATCAAAATTACTTTACCCACAATAATCAATTTTTCAGACAACAAAATGGGTTAGCAATGGGTTCTCCACTTTCAGGTCTTCTTGCAGATATATACCTAAATAATTTTGAAAATTCATTCATTCTTACTAATAACAAACACAGGAGTAACATAATATTTTACGGCAGGTATGTTGATGATACCTTTTTAATATACAAAGGTACACAAAGACAAATTGATAATTTACATAATCATTTGAATAATATCAATAACAAAATGCGGTTCACGCTTGAAAGTGAAGAAAATGGTAAACTGAATTTTCTAGATTTGACTGTTGCTAAGGACAATAATAATAAAAAGTTGCAATTTGACATATATAGAAAACCCACAACGACTGACATTGTAATACATGCTAAGTCGTTTCATCCTTTATCACAAAAATTAGCTGCCTTCCACAGTATGATTTATAGACTTTTATCTTTGCCCCTCGGTGATAAAGAATACCGTGAGGAGTTAGACACCATTAAACACATTGCTGTCGCTAATGGTTATGATGTCAATATGGTGAATAACATCCTTCGAAAACATAAGAAAGGACATAGCAACATTATCGGACGTAAAACACGCGAAAATACAACACGCAAATATATTGCAACACCGTACACATACCTTATGCCACAGATCTTTGGGTCAATTTTTGGTAAAACCAGTAATATCAAGGTCACTTATAAGACCACTAATAGTATTATGAATAATCTTCGTGTCCGCAGAACCACCAGCCTTGAACACAAAACTGGTGTTTACAAATTGATATGTGATGATTGCGACGCTTTTTATGTGGGCCAGACAGGACGTGGTTTTTTAAAAAGATTTATAGAACATAGGCCGCCTACACATTTTCACAGTTTGGACAGTGTCAAGTCAAAATTTGCAGAACACCTCATTTCCGAAAATCATAGCTACACTAATTTTAAAACTAATTTGAAACCCCTTCACATATGTAAGAAAGGGCGATATTTGAACGCTCTTGAAGAATACGAAATTTATAAAGCACACAATCATATTGGTACCAGGCCACATGTTTTAAATGATAAATTGGTCTTCAAATCAAATGTATTGTACAACACTGCCTTGCGCTACTGTCGTGGTGGGAGCGAGACATAAATTAGTGCGCGGTCGGTTTTCATACGATGTACATCGGTAACCTTCGTACCCGCTGTAAATATTATATTATTATGTTATATTAAGTTATTTTATATTGGATTTTAATATTTTAAGTGTTTGACAAGTGTATCATATTTAAATGATACACAATTACTTTTAAATTCTGATGATGCGACAAGGGTCCCGAAACATGTAAATTTATAAAGACGCTGTTTCTGGAAAGCCGCAGACGGTAAGTTCCAATATATTTGATTAAAAATCTCTGCATGTTTTTTAGCTTTCATATCTGCAATAGACGAGCCTTTAAACTTTATAATAGCGTAATTTGGAATAACCTTATTTTTCAAACATGCTTTATTAAATCTAATATGCAGAATGGTCTTATGCAATTGTGTTTTAATATTCTGAAATCTGCGTACTACGTTATCACGACTATTATTATTCATTTTGATATAAATGGAATAACTCCTATTGTAGTCCCAAGCCACATGTTTGTTAACCAAATATACTGTTACTCACCGTCTATGGCCTTTCCGTGATGTTATTTCATTGTTTACATGTTTCGAGGCACTTGCCTCATCATCAGAACTTTTCTGATGAAATTTTAAAGTTGAAGCTTTGTTACTAAAAAACTATTTTTTAATATATTTAGGAAGCCCACGATGACTGACGCTGTCATACATGCCTCATCGTTCCACCCCATTTCACAGAAATTAGCTGCATTCCATAGCATGATACATCGCCTATTGTCTATACCCCTTGGCATCGAGGATTACATCGAAGAATTAAACACCATTAAAGTCATTGCGTTTAACAACGGGTACAACGAAAAAATAATAGATAATATTTTAAAAAAACAAAAGAAAAAGAAGAGTAACGCTATTAAAAATAAAACTAAAGATATAAATAATAGAAATGAGAACCTCGAAACAAAGGCACGCAAGTACATTGCAGCACCTTATACGCATTTCATGCCAGGAATTTTTAAGTCAACCATTAATAAAGCCAACAACATAGTTGTTTCCTATAAGACCAGTAATAACATCTTAAATAATCTCCGCAGCCGTGAACATACCAGTCTTGAAAATAAAACAGGAGTTTATAAACTAGTCTGCAACGACTGTGAGGCTTTTTATGTGGGCCAGACGGGTCGAGGTTTTTTGAAAAGATTTTCTGAACATAGACCCCCTACACGAGTTTACAACTTTGACAACATCAAGTCAAATTTCGCCAGGCACCTTATAGACAACAATCACAGTTACACGGATTTTAGCTCGAATCTAATACCCCTTCATTTCTGCAATAAAGGGCGTTATTTGAACGCCCTTGAAGAATATGAGATTTATAAAGCATATAACGACGCCAGTACCAAGCCACACGTGTTGAACGACCAATTACAATATAAATCAAATATACTGTACGATACCGCTATGCGATATGGTCGAGATAAAACTTAGATTTTATCAGTACGGCGCGTGTTGTCTTGCAAGGCACACCTAACATTGACGTGCTCATTTTTAAAGCAAGTTCTGTACATAGTTTAATGCCGTATTGTGTTTTAGTATTTTGACACATGTCATCATTGATGACATACATTAGTTTTTATAAAGTTCTGATGATGAGGTAAGTGCCTCGAAACATGTAAACAACGAAATAACATCACGGAAAGGCCATAGACGGTGAGTAACAGTATATTTGGTTAACAAACACGTGGCTTGGGACTACAATAGGAGTTATTCCATTTAAATCAAAACATATAAAGTGTGTAAATTTGCCACACATTAGTAATCTATATAATAAATCTCTAGGGGAGTCTACGTTTGTCCGCGGTAATCTCAGAATCTACTGAACCGATTTCAATGAAACTTTGCACGCTGATAGCAGGTACCCAACAGAAGGTTTTCAACTTTATTTGATAACGATAGGTTAAAAAGAACCAAAGTTATTGCAAAAAAACTCATTTTTTTAAACCCGCGGCTTCAATCGCGAATAATGATAGGTTAAAAAGAACCGAAGTTATTGCAAAAAAACTCATTTTTTTAAACCTGCGGCTTCGATCGCGAATATTTGTATATGATTGGTGTGGTAACTGTTGAATTGGTAAATTGCTAATGGTACATCTATATTAATAATATTCTTATATTGTAAGTTATGAATATCCAAAAAGTGCGAAGCAATAGATCCATCATTCATGTTTCCTCGATACGTAAAATCAAAATTTGATAATTTAGTAGATATTTACAACCATGCAGTAAATGGTTATTTATTAACCATATAAATATAATTTACATATAAATTAGATGAAATGTTTATTCATATAGAATAATACAAATAGTGTATACATAAGTATATTGATATCAGTTAGTCCATTTGAATATTTACATTTTAGTAGGGATATGGAATTCTTATCAGCATATGGAATTCATATAAACAATACAATAATTCATTGTTTGATTATATTGTAACATTGATTATATAGTACACGTTGATTCTGACAAACCATACTATTCAGTATGTTATATTCATTTACATTTTAAATATATATAATACAAAAATACAGTTTCCACCTACCTGCAAGGTTTCTTATATTCGGGTCCAGAATTCGATAACATGTACGTCAGATGCAAACCTGTGTTAAAGGTTATCGAAATAACTTACTCTACACATTTTATGAAGAGAAATTATGATTTTTAATTATCAAATATTGCAACGTTAAAGGTTAAATTTTTCCAATAAATTTTCTCACATGGTTTTCCAAATTTTGTTACCCTGGTTCATACATCTTACTATGGTATACCTAAATTATATTACTTACATCTATGTAGATAGCCCAGCCTGCATCACACACTCTCACATTATTAACAAACCTTTAACACATTGAAACTAATAATATAAAAAATACCCCTCCCCAGCCGGCACGCGGTTTTAGTTCGCACTGTTCGTTTTTCTCATTTTTGACTTTGTGATGAGTTCCGGATTTCACGGTTGTTGCTAATTGATAACTATTGGTTTCACTGCCGCCTAATAGTTCACAAAATAGAGTTTTAAGACTGAAACGTGGAAAAATCTGAAGAGCCCCTTTAGGGCGGTGTCTGGCCAGACACGATCAGTGACGAACTGCTCAAGGTGTTTTCTTGAGTCGCGGGAAATGAGCAGTCACGGCCATCATGTTTTAGTCGCCGTTGGTGCTTAATTGCGGTGGCATAACCATTTTATGCAGGGATTATAACTGGTATATGTGTGGTACCAGAGGCCGATATTGGCATCTGCTCTGCTGAGGTCCCTCACAGTAGGCGGAGTTTAACGCTGTTTTCCGGTAGCCGGTCACTTGGAACTACTAACTTTTCGTCCCAGCGCCATGTTTGTCTCAACTGTGGTGTCTCTCACGGCGTCATTGCCGATCCCCGCCCGGCTGAGTTGCATACGGGCGTCAAAACACATGCACAGAGTTCTTAGAATTTTGGTGGAGGTAAATTCTTCTGCCGTGTTACACCACTGAAATTGCGCATTGCCTTTGTTCCAAACGCTGTTTCTCAACCTCGTGCTGTTGCTTGGAAAATAACGTTGCACAATAATGCAGCTTTATAATACTTTATCCAAACCCGCCCGAAATTGAAATGAATAAAAATATAATTACCCCATACTGTTGAAAATAAAAACACCCAAAATTTGACCCGCTACAATACCCCCTCGATGAGAATTCTGCTGTTCATAACAGAAGAAATCTCATCGACAACCCCGAAGAGGACCGGTGAGGAACTGGTGCCAACAACCCCCTGATTCTTAGTCTCTCGGGTACACGACCCCCCTGGCTCAGCGACCATGGACTCATCTGAACGAGATCACTGGACTTCTCTATAAGAGATCCCAACACCGAGAAATCGATCAGACTCGCACCACAGCGCACCTCACCTTCTAACACGCTACCCCCAAAAATCCTCAATCCCTGGCTAAAATTATCCCAGCTCCTCCGCCGATATGGATCCCCTTTTTGCAAGCTGGGCTGCCTTTAGCAGATACTGGGCTCACACACACTAACATTACATATTACCCTAACACATTAAAATGAAAACTTCCTTTTAAAATTTATTATAAATTTAAACAATTCAAAATTCAAAAAAAAAAAAATCTTTTATCAATAATTCTCTTCCTCTTTTTTCTAATTTTTGTTTCAAATGACTTAATCTAGACATTTCTAATAATATAAACTCATCCTTATTCTAACAGGAGAATCACTTATAGTCTACCAATATAATGCAATACAATAAAAGAAAAATGGTTAATACACACATAATAAAAGAATCATTACTCAAATATTCACTCGCTGGCAGGCGAAAAATCAAGTTTTTTTTTTTTTTTCAAAAAATTAAAATTTTCAAAATTTTAAAATTCAAAAAAAAATTTAAATTTATTCAGTAAAAGATTTTATTAAATTTATTTATTAAATAACATTTATTAAAATTATTCAAATATTGGTTTGAATTAATCAAACAAACAAATTAAAATTAGATTCCTACTATACAAGCTTAGTAGGTGTATGACCTCATCAGCTGATCGTAACTAGGTCAAGTCCAAAACCCTTGACCTACATATGTTATGTATGATTTCTGAAAACACCTTGAACATCTGTAATATCCTAACTTGAAATACAAAACATAATAACAAAATATTTAAAATTACAAAATATTAATATAAATAATAAACAGATTGACATTTAAATTATTTAAAACAAACAATTCTTGACTTTACATTATTTTCAAATTTTATCAAAATTCTGTCACTGGTGAAAAAAATAAACAATTGTATATTCTTTATCATGAATCTCTCTTTCTTTTCAACAATCTTACTTTAATCTACTGTGGGTGATGTAACTTATTCATTCTCATTTTTCTGTATTAGATTTCTATACATATATAAACTTGCTCCCTCTGACTCTAATATTCATCAACTTCAACTCCCATGACACCCATCTCTACCAAAATATCTATCCCAAAACACTCTAAACCCCAACTTACCATTTAACACAATTCGCCACCTTCTCTCAATATATAAAATACTCTCTAACCCTTTGTATATAGGATACGTGTTTCCCCGCCCCCAAAAAACTCAATTCCCTTATCTGGCGGCCCGGATTTTACCTAAGGCGGCCCCTTCCCCACTAAAATCTATCCCTATCCTGTCCCAACCCTTGTTGCGGACTCCCCAAATACACTACCCCTTAATACAAAATTGCCATCCCCAAAATTCTCAATCTCATTACATTACTACAAATACACAAAATAACCTCGTTAATTATAAACATAAATATATATCATTCAAAACTCTACATAAATTCTCCATTACTACTGTGTCAACATCTATATTTCACAAAATTCTGTTACATTACATTATTCATCTCTACTATTTCAAATTCAACTTTGATTTTAACTTGGACAGATATATGTGTCCCATAAAACATTTATCACCCATGAATTATCTTTTATTAATTTGCATAAATTATTGTTATTTTATTTCTCATATTCTTTTTGTCTTTACTTCAAAATATCTGTAGTACACTAAACATTAATTACTTGTAACATTTACAAATCAATATATCAGTGACGTTATTGCTGATCAGCTGATCCTCCTAACACACTAAAACACATCTTAAAATTGAACAAATTACATGGAATGTACATATTTATTTTTATTTATTCTCCCTTCTCACCTCATTGTTTCCCCTTTCTCTGATTCTGGTTATTTATGTTAACCTGCCAGACGATTTACTTATTGGCTTAAACAAATACACACATAATAAAATTACATATTCTTATCAATGCTTATCTAATAGACAACAATAAAATAATACACTTAAAATTATAGCATGAACACCTTAATTTACGAGTCTGAGCATATAATTATGTGGACAGAGCACAAGCATTTTTGATTGGATTAAACCTTGAATAAGCAAAAACTTTTACGTCATAAACTTTAAATTCGTGACTCCTTTGCGTCACCTCCCAGCCACACACACTATTTCAGATTATGGAGGACTGTCTCTCCCTTTCGCTTCCACAGAGACTGTATATTTTGGAGCAGGGTTTTACCTCTCCATGTCTCTGCTTCCGCTGTTAAGTTTTAAAGTTATGAACATCATAATGTTCTTGTTAATAATCGTGCACCCTTAAAACGGATCTGCCACCGGTCTTGCTGTTCCTCCTCGAACAGAGTGGCAGCCGCTGTTCCATAGTACCGGAGATTTCCTCTAATATCCCCCCATTAAATTTCAAATTTATACCAATTTCAAGTCAGCTATGGTCAAGGGACTTGGTATGACCATAGCTGGCCGCTAGCCAAAACCACGGTTAGTGCTGGTAAGGCAGTAACCGCCCGAAAAGTCGAGGAAATCTGAACTTTCATTTCACTGCCTGTTCCACATCAGTATTTTTATGTGCGACACGTTATTTAGTAATGTGTGTAAAATTTTTTATTTTACACGGATAAGGTGTACCGCACATTTATCGCCAGCTCGGCCTCCGATGGAGGTAACACTCACTGCTACCCCCAACCCTTTTCGCTACTTGTGAGAGCACAGGCCACCCCCACAGTAGCCACTTAGTAACTAATTACAATTGAAAACTAATTAGAATTTTTGTATACATTATCATATAATATTTACATCAACACTCATTTAACCCATTCATAACCTTTTACCGTTTGACTTTCTTAAAATTTTCAAAATTTATTATTGATAATCATTATTTATCATTTTTCATTTAGTATAAAAAATTTGTAATTATCATATTTACTCAGCACAATGATTGCATTAAAATTTCACTATTGCATTAACACCTGCATCACACCTGTAAACAGCTTTTATTATACATGATTATAAAATTTTTCTACTTACAATTCCTTTAACATGCTATACACACAAAACATAATCACCACCATCTCTGAAACATTTCACAAAATTTATTAATTTAAATTAAATAATTTATCATTCATTACCAAATTTCCATCTTGTAAAACAAACTGAATTTACAACAAAATTAATTATTCAACATTTACATGATCAATTAAAATATTTAAAATATATCAAATTGTTTTAATTAAATTAATTGTTAACAATATAGAATTCATTACCATCCAAACAATTATAATTCTCTAATTACTTGTTTTCAAAATTAATTTGGTTTATTTATTTAAATTGCAAGTATTTCAATATTATTATCACAACAGTCATCTTGCATACACACATATAAATTCACTAGATTTTATTTACAACTCTTGTTAATTATTATTCCATTTTTTCCACACTTCTGTCCAAATCTGCCATGTCAAAAAACCATTAAAACAAAATATTTATACTGTCTTTTATTGTTTTAATAGTTTAACCTCCATCGTTCCAAATCAACCTTGGTTCTACATAACATCGTTCAATCTTATCAGCACACAAATGACTGTTTTGTGTGTCGTAACCAGAAAAACTAACTTCAATCAACTTATTCACATACTCGTTCAACCAGTCTACGTTAGGTATTTTTGTCAAGTCTTCATCATTAAATTCATTCACAATCGGGTTAATTATTTTTATTAAATCATTGTAATCATTATCATTCACATATACTTCTAAACTTTCCTTCCATTCTTCATATTTTCTATGCAAATTATACAGTTCTGTTACATACCCTTCTCTACTTACTTCTCTCTCTTCATAACACCACATCCCACTCTCACAATTATTACGGACAGAGGGTACAACATTATACAACATTACTTCATTTAACAATAAGGGTCTCTTGCCCTGAAAAAACCACATTAAATCATCATCATCATTATAAACAATAAGGGGAAAATTTGCCCTCTGTCCCCATTCGACTACAACATTACTTTTCCACTCTCTCTCTACTTCATAAACACTCATTAACATTTCATTATCGCATTCTAAAACTTCATCAGTACTATTTGTTATTATATTTTCATCATTTGCTTCTACATTATTCTTCACCCCCACTATACTCTCATAATTGTCTACTATTTCGTCATTTTTACATTTTGTCATATTTAACACATTGTCACCTAATTTCTCAAACTTCTGTTCTAACTTATTTAAACTAGTTTTTATTGTTTCGTTAGTGCTTTCTAAATGTTTATTCATTTCTTGTATTTCATATTTCAACTCATTAATATCCCTACTTTGTCTATCAAATTTGTCATTCAATTCTCTAAAATTGCTGTCTTGTTTTTCTACACTATTGTACATCATATCATACAATCTTGCTAACATAGTATCATTATCAGATTTCTTATTTTGATTTCCTAAAATAGGGGTTGAATGAATCTCAACTGTCTGTATTATTTTTGACTCCTCAAGACTACTGTCAGTTGTTTGAATTCCGGAGTCTATCTGACTCTCGGTCTGACTGTCAGATAAGCTGACTTCATTGTTATCTGCCATTCTTACTTTTTTATAATACTTGTGCGTATATATACTATAATCAATATGTAATCTACTATACAGCCAATTTTGTGCGAATGGCGCACTTTTTATTTTATTCCGCTAACCTAACAACACACGTTTGCATCTTTGTAGATGTTGAATTTAATTAATTTATTAAATTCGTTCCTGTCACGGGCGCCAATGTTATATTCATTTACATTTTAAATATATATAATACAAAAATACAGTTTCCACCTACCTGCAAGGTTTCTTATATTCGGGTCCAGAATTCGATAACATGTACGTCAGATGCAAACCTGTGTTAAAGGTTATCGAAATAACTTACTCTACACATTTTATGAAGAGAAATTATGATTTTTAATTATCAAATATTGCAACGTTAAAGGTTAAATTTTTCCAATAAATTTTCTCACATGGTTTTCCAAATTTTGTTACCCTGGTTCATACATCTTACTATGGTATACCTAAATTATATTACTTACATCTATGTAGATAGCCCAGCCTGCATCACACACTCTCACATTATTAACAAACCTTTAACACATTGAATCTAATAATATAAAAAATACCCCTCCCCAGCCGGCACGCGGTTTTAGTTCGCACTGTTCGTTTTTCTCATTTTTGACTTTGTGATGATTTCCGGATTTCACGGTTGTTGCTAATTGATAACTATTGGTTTCACTGCCGCCTAATAGTTCACAAAATAGAGTTTTAAGACTGAAACGTGGAAAAATCTGAAGAGCCCCTTTAGGGCGGTGTCTGGCCAGACACGATCAGTGACGAACTGCTCAAGGTGTTTTCTTGAGTCGCGGGAAATGAGCAGTCACGGCCATCATGTTTTAATCGCCGTTGGTGCTTAATTGCGGTGGCATAACCATTTTATGCAGGGATTATAACTGGTATATGTGTGGTACCAGAGGCCGATATTGGCATCTGCTCTGCTGAGGTCCCTCACAGTAGGCGGAGTTTAACGCTGTTTTCCGGTAGCCGGTCACTTGGAACTACTAACTTTTCGTCCCAGCGCCATGTTTGTCTCAACTGTGGTGTCTCTCACGGCATCATTGCCGATCCCCGCCCGGCTGAGTTGCATACGGGCGTCAAAACACATGCACAGAGTTCTTAGAATTTTGGTGGAGGTAAATTCTTCTGCCGTGTTACACCACTGAAATTGCGCATTGCCTTTGTTCCAAACGCTGTTTCTCAACCTCGTGCTGTTGCTTGGAAAATAACGTTGCACAATAATGCAGCTTTATAATACTTTATCCAAACCCGCCCGAAATTGAAATGAATAAAAATATAATTACCCCATACTGTTGAAAATAAAAACACCCAAAATTTGACCCGCTACAATACCCCCTCGATGAGAATTCTGCTGTTCATAACAGAAGAAATCTCATCGACAACCCCGAAGAGGACCGGTGAGGAACTGGTGCCAACAACCCCCTGATTCTTAGTCTCTCGGGTACACGACCCCCCTGGCTCAGCGACCATGGACTCATCTGAACGAGATCACTGGACTTCTCTATAAGAGATCCCAACACCGAGAAATCGATCAGACTCGCACCACAGCGCACCTCACCTTCTAACACGCTACCCCCAAAAATCCTCAATCCCTGGCTAAAATTATCCCAGCTCCTCCGCCGATATGGATCCCCTTTTTGCAAGCTGGGCTGCCTTTAGCAGATACTGGGCTCACACACACTAACATTACATATTACCCTAACACATTAAAATGAAAACTTCCTTTTAAAATTTATTATAAATTTAAACAATTCAAAATTCAAAAAAAAAAAAATCTTTTATCAATAATTCTCTTCCTCTTTTTTCTAATTTTTGTTTCAAATGACTTAATCTAGACATTTCTAATAATATAAACTCATCCTTATTCTAACAGGAGAATCACTTATAGTCTACCAATATAATGCAATACAATAAAAGAAAAATGGTTAATACACACATAATAAAAGAATCATTACTCAAATATTCACTCGCTGGCAGGCGAAAAATCAAGTTTTTTTTTTTTTTTCAAAAAATTAAAATTTTCAAAATTTTAAAATTCAAAAAAAAATTTAAATTTATTCAGTAAAAGATTTTATTAAATTTATTTATTAAATAACATTTATTAAAATTATTCAAATATTGGTTTGAATTAATCAAACAAACAAATTAAAATTAGATTCCTACTATACAAGCTTAGTAGGTGTATGACCTCATCAGCTGATCGTAACTAGGTCAAGTCCAAAACCCTTGACCTACATATGTTATGTATGATTTCTGAAAACACCTTGAACATCTGTAATATCCTAACTTGAAATACAAAACATAATAACAAAATATTTAAAATTACAAAATATTAATATAAATAATAAACAGATTGACATTTAAATTATTTAAAACAAACAATTCTTGACTTTACATTATTTTCAAATTTTATCAAAATTCTGTCACTGGTGAAAAAAATAAACAATTGTATATTCTTTATCATGAATCTCTCTTTCTTTTCAACAATCTTACTTTAATCTACTGTGGGTGATGTAACTTATTCATTCTCATTTTTCTGTATTAGATTTCTATACATATATAAACTTGCTCCCTCTGACTCTAATATTCATCAACTTCAACTCCCATGACACCCATCTCTACCAAAATATCTATCCCAAAACACTCTAAACCCCAACTTACCATTTAACACAATTCGCCACCTTCTCTCAATATATAAAATACTCTCTAACCCTTTGTATATAGGATACGTGTTTCCCCGCCCCCAAAAAACTCAATTCCCTTATCTGGCGGCCCGGATTTTACCTAAGGCGGCCCCTTCCCCACTAAAATCTATCCCTATCCTGTCCCAACCCTTGTTGCGGACTCCCCAAATACACTACCCCTTAATACAAAATTGCCATCCCCAAAATTCTCAATCTCATTACATTACTACAAATACACAAAATAACCTCGTTAATTATAAACATAAATATATATCATTCAAAACTCTACATAAATTCTCCATTACTACTGTGTCAACATCTATATTTCACAAAATTCTGTTACATTACATTATTCATCTCTACTATTTCAAATTCAACTTTGATTTTAACTTGGACAGATATATGTGTCCCATAAAACATTTATCACCCATGAATTATCTTTTATTAATTTGCATAAATTATTGTTATTTTATTTCTCATATTCTTTTTGTCTTTACTTCAAAATATCTGTAGTACACTAAACATTAATTACTTGTAACATTTACAAATCAATATATCAGTGACGTTATTGCTGATCAGCTGATCCTCCTAACACACTAAAACACATCTTAAAATTGAACAAATTACATGGAATGTACATATTTATTTTTATTTATTCTCCCTTCTCACCTCATTGTTTCCCCTTTCTCTGATTCTGGTTATTTATGTTAACCTGCCAGACGATTTACTTATTGGCTTAAACAAATACACACATAATAAAATTACATATTCTTATCAATGCTTATCTAATAGACAACAATAAAATAATACACTTAAAATTATAGCATGAACACCTTAATTTACGAGTCTGAGCATATAATTATGTGGACAGAGCACAAGCATTTTTGATTGGATTAAACCTTGAATAAGCAAAAACTTTTACGTCATAAACTTTAAATTCGTGACTCCTTTGCGTCACCTCCCAGCCACACACACTATTTCAGATTATGGAGGACTGTCTCGCCCTTTCGCTTCCACAGAGACTGTATATTTTGGAGCAGGGTTTTACCTCTCCATGTCTCTGCTTCCGCTGTTAAGTTTTAAAGTTATGAACATCATAATGTTCTTGTTAATAATCGTGCACCCTTAAAACGGATCTGCCACCGGTCTTGCTGTTCCTCCTCGAACAGAGTGGCAGCCGCTGTTCCATAGTACCGGAGATTTCCTCTAATATCCCCCCATTAAATTTCAAATTTATACCAATTTCAAGTCAGCTATGGTCAAGGGACTTGGTATGACCATAGCTGGCCGCTAGCCAAAACCACGGTTAGTGCTGGTAAGGCAGTAACCGCCCGAAAAGTCGAGGAAATCTGAACTTTCATTTCACTGCCTGTTCCACATCAGTATTTTTATGTGCGACACGTTATTTAGTAATGTGTGTAAAAATTTTTATTTTACACGGATAAGGTGTACCGCACATTTATCGCCAGCTCGGCCTCCGATGGAGGTAACACTCACTGCTACCCCCAACCCTTTTCGCTACTTGTGAGAGCACAGGCCACCCCCACAGTAGCCACTTAGTAACTAATTACAATTGAAAACTAATTAGAATTTTTGTATACATTATCATATAATATTTACATCAACACTCATTTAACCCATTCATAACCTTTTACCGTTTGACTTTCTTAAAATTTTCAAAATTTATTATTGATAATCATTATTTATCATTTTTCATTTAGTATAAAAAATTTGTAATTATCATATTTACTCAGCACAATGATTGCATTAAAATTTCACTATTGCATTAACACCTGCATCACACCTGTAAACAGCTTTTATTATACATGATTATAAAATTTTTCTACTTACAATTCCTTTAACATGCTATACACACAAAACATAATCACCACCATCTCTGAAACATTTCACAAAATTTATTAATTTAAATTAAATAATTTATCATTCATTACCAAATTTCCATCTTGTAAAACAAACTGAATTTACAACAAAATTAATTATTCAACATTTACATGATCAATTAAAATATTTAAAATATATCAAATTGTTTTAATTAAATTAATTGTTAACAATATAGAATTCATTACCATCCAAACAATTATAATTCTCTAATTACTTGTTTTCAAAATTAATTTGGTTTATTTATTTAAATTGCAAGTATTTCAATATTATTATCACAACAGTCATCTTGCATACACACATATAAATTCACTAGATTTTATTTACAACTCTTGTTAATTATTATTCCATTTTTTCCACACTTCTGTCCAAATCTGCCATGTCAAAAAACCATTAAAACAAAATATTTATACTGTCTTTTATTGTTTTAATAGTTTAACCTCCATCGTTCCAAATCAACCTTGGTTCTACATAACATCGTTCAATCTTATCAGCACACAAATGACTGTTTTGTGTGTCGTAACCAGAAAAACTAACTTCAATCAACTTATTCACATACTCGTTCAACCAGTCTACGTTAGGTATTTTTGTCAAGTCTTCATCATTAAATTCATTCACAATCGGGTTAATTATTTTTATTAAATCATTGTAATCATTATCATTCACATATACTTCTAAACTTTCCTTCCATTCTTCATATTTTCTATGCAAATTATACAGTTCTGTTACATACCCTTCTCTACTTACTTCTCTCTCTTCATAACACCACATCCCACTCTCACAATTATTACGGACAGAGGGTACAACATTATACAACATTACTTCATTTAACAATAAGGGTCTCTTGCCCTGAAAAAACCACATTAAATCATCATCATCATTATAAACAATAAGGGGAAAATTTGCCCTCTGTCCCCATTCGACTACAACATTACTTTTCCACTCTCTCTCTACTTCATAAACACTCATTAACATTTCATTATCGCATTCTAAAACTTCATCAGTACTATTTGTTATTATATTTTCATCATTTGCTTCTACATTATTCTTCACCCCCACTATACTCTCATAATTGTCTACTATTTCGTCATTTTTACATTTTGTCATATTTAACACATTGTCACCTAATTTCTCAAACTTCTGTTCTAACTTATTTAAACTAGTTTTTATTGTTTCGTTAGTGCTTTCTAAATGTTTATTCATTTCTTGTATTTCATATTTCAACTCATTAATATCCCTACTTTGTCTATCAAATTTGTCATTCAATTCTCTAAAATTGCTGTCTTGTTTTTCTACACTATTGTACATCATATCATACAATCTTGCTAACATAGTATCATTATCAGATTTCTTATTTTGATTTCCTAAAATAGGGGTTGAATGAATCTCAACTGTCTGTATTATTTTTGACTCCTCAAGACTACTGTCAGTTGTTTGAATTCCGGAGTCTATCTGACTCTCGGTCTGACTGTCAGATAAGCTGACTTCATTGTTATCTGCCATTCTTACTTTTTTATAATACTTGTGCGTATATATACTATAATCAATATGTAATCTACTATACAGCCAATTTTGTGCGAATGGCGCACTTTTTATTTTATTCCGCTAACCTAACAACACACGTTTGCATCTTTGTAGATGTTGAATTTAATTAATTTATTAAATTCGTTCCTGTCACGGGCGCCAATGTTATATTCATTTACATTTTAAATATATATAATACAAAAATACAGTTTCCACCTACCTGCAAGGTTTCTTATATTCGGGTCCAGAATTCGATAACATGTACGTCAGATGCAAACCTGTGTTAAAGGTTATCGAAATAACTTACTCTACACATTTTATGAAGAGAAATTATGATTTTTAATTATCAAATATTGCAACGTTAAAGGTTAAATTTTTCCAATAAATTTTCTCACATGGTTTTCCAAATTTTGTTACCCTGGTTCATACATCTTACTATGGTATACCTAAATTATATTACTTACATCTATGTAGATAGCCCAGCCTGCATCACACACTCTCACATTATTAACAAACCTTTAACACATTGAATCTAATAATATAAAAAATACCCCTCCCCAGCCGGCACGCGGTTTTAGTTCGCACTGTTCGTTTTTCTCATTTTTGACTTTGTGATGATTTCCGGATTTCACGGTTGTTGCTAATTGATAACTATTGGTTTCACTGCCGCCTAATAGTTCACAAAATAGAGTTTTAAGACTGAAACGTGGAAAAATCTGAAGAGCCCCTTTAGGGCGGTGTCTGGCCAGACACGATCAGTGACGAACTGCTCAAGGTGTTTTCTTGAGTCGCGGGAAATGAGCAGTCACGGCCATCATGTTTTAATCGCCGTTGGTGCTTAATTGCGGTGGCATAACCATTTTATGCAGGGATTATAACTGGTATATGTGTGGTACCAGAGGCCGATATTGGCATCTGCTCTGCTGAGGTCCCTCACAGTAGGCGGAGTTTAACGCTGTTTTCCGGTAGCCGGTCACTTGGAACTACTAACTTTTCGTCCCAGCGCCATGTTTGTCTCAACTGTGGTGTCTCTCACGGCATCATTGCCGATCCCCGCCCGGCTGAGTTGCATACGGGCGTCAAAACACATGCACAGAGTTCTTAGAATTTTGGTGGAGGTAAATTCTTCTGCCGTGTTACACCACTGAAATTGCGCATTGCCTTTGTTCCAAACGCTGTTTCTCAACCTCGTGCTGTTGCTTGGAAAATAACGTTGCACAATAATGCAGCTTTATAATACTTTATCCAAACCCGCCCGAAATTGAAATGAATAAAAATATAATTACCCCATACTGTTGAAAATAAAAACACCCAAAATTTGACCCGCTACAATACCCCCTCGATGAGAATTCTGCTGTTCATAACAGAAGAAATCTCATCGACAACCCCGAAGAGGACCGGTGAGGAACTGGTGCCAACAACCCCCTGATTCTTAGTCTCTCGGGTACACGACCCCCCTGGCTCAGCGACCATGGACTCATCTGAACGAGATCACTGGACTTCTCTATAAGAGATCCCAACACCGAGAAATCGATCAGACTCGCACCACAGCGCACCTCACCTTCTAACACGCTACCCCCAAAAATCCTCAATCCCTGGCTAAAATTATCCCAGCTCCTCCGCCGATATGGATCCCCTTTTTGCAAGCTGGGCTGCCTTTAGCAGATACTGGGCTCACACACACTAACATTACATATTACCCTAACACATTAAAATGAAAACTTCCTTTTAAAATTTATTATAAATTTAAACAATTCAAAATTCAAAAAAAAAAAAATCTTTTATCAATAATTCTCTTCCTCTTTTTTCTAATTTTTGTTTCAAATGACTTAATCTAGACATTTCTAATAATATAAACTCATCCTTATTCTAACAGGAGAATCACTTATAGTCTACCAATATAATGCAATACAATAAAAGAAAAATGGTTAATACACACATAATAAAAGAATCATTACTCAAATATTCACTCGCTGGCAGGCGAAAAATCAAGTTTTTTTTTTTTTTCAAAAAATTAAAATTTTCAAAATTTTAAAATTCAAAAAAAAATTTAAATTTATTCAGTAAAAGATTTTATTAAATTTATTTATTAAATAACATTTATTAAAATTATTCAAATATTGGTTTGAATTAATCAAACAAACAAATTAAAATTAGATTCCTACTATACAAGCTTAGTAGGTGTATGACCTCATCAGCTGATCGTAACTAGGTCAAGTCCAAAACCCTTGACCTACATATGTTATGTATGATTTCTGAAAACACCTTGAACATCTGTAATATCCTAACTTGAAATACAAAACATAATAACAAAATATTTAAAATTACAAAATATTAATATAAATAATAAACAGATTGACATTTAAATTATTTAAAACAAACAATTCTTGACTTTACATTATTTTCAAATTTTATCAAAATTCTGTCACTGGTGAAAAAAATAAACAATTGTATATTCTTTATCATGAATCTCTCTTTCTTTTCAACAATCTTACTTTAATCTACTGTGGGTGATGTAACTTATTCATTCTCATTTTTCTGTATTAGATTTCTATACATATATAAACTTGCTCCCTCTGACTCTAATATTCATCAACTTCAACTCCCATGACACCCATCTCTACCAAAATATCTATCCCAAAACACTCTAAACCCCAACTTACCATTTAACACAATTCGCCACCTTCTCTCAATATATAAAATACTCTCTAACCCTTTGTATATAGGATACGTGTTTCCCCGCCCCCAAAAAACTCAATTCCCTTATCTGGCGGCCCGGATTTTACCTAAGGCGGCCCCTTCCCCACTAAAATCTATCCCTATCCTGTCCCAACCCTTGTTGCGGACTCCCCAAATACACTACCCCTTAATACAAAATTGCCATCCCCAAAATTCTCAATCTCATTACATTACTACAAATACACAAAATAACCTCGTTAATTATAAACATAAATATATATCATTCAAAACTCTACATAAATTCTCCATTACTACTGTGTCAACATCTATATTTCACAAAATTCTGTTACATTACATTATTCATCTCTACTATTTCAAATTCAACTTTGATTTTAACTTGGACAGATATATGTGTCCCATAAAACATTTATCACCCATGAATTATCTTTTATTAATTTGCATAAATTATTGTTATTTTATTTCTCATATTCTTTTTGTCTTTACTTCAAAATATCTGTAGTACACTAAACATTAATTACTTGTAACATTTACAAATCAATATATCAGTGACGTTATTGCTGATCAGCTGATCCTCCTAACACACTAAAACACATCTTAAAATTGAACAAATTACATGGAATGTACATATTTATTTTTATTTATTCTCCCTTCTCACCTCATTGTTTCCCCTTTCTCTGATTCTGGTTATTTATGTTAACCTGCCAGACGATTTACTTATTGGCTTAAACAAATACACACATAATAAAATTACATATTCTTATCAATGCTTATCTAATAGACAACAATAAAATAATACACTTAAAATTATAGCATGAACACCTTAATTTACGAGTCTGAGCATATAATTATGTGGACAGAGCACAAGCATTTTTGATTGGATTAAACCTTGAATAAGCAAAAACTTTTACGTCATAAACTTTAAATTCGTGACTCCTTTGCGTCACCTCCCAGCCACACACACTATTTCAGATTATGGAGGACTGTCTCGCCCTTTCGCTTCCACAGAGACTGTATATTTTGGAGCAGGGTTTTACCTCTCCATGTCTCTGCTTCCGCTGTTAAGTTTTAAAGTTATGAACATCATAATGTTCTTGTTAATAATCGTGCACCCTTAAAACGGATCTGCCACCGGTCTTGCTGTTCCTCCTCGAACAGAGTGGCAGCCGCTGTTCCATAGTACCGGAGATTTCCTCTAATATCCCCCCATTAAATTTCAAATTTATACCAATTTCAAGTCAGCTATGGTCAAGGGACTTGGTATGACCATAGCTGGCCGCTAGCCAAAACCACGGTTAGTGCTGGTAAGGCAGTAACCGCCCGAAAAGTCGAGGAAATCTGAACTTTCATTTCACTGCCTGTTCCACATCAGTATTTTTATGTGCGACACGTTATTTAGTAATGTGTGTAAAAATTTTTATTTTACACGGATAAGGTGTACCGCACATTTATCGCCAGCTCGGCCTCCGATGGAGGTAACACTCACTGCTACCCCCAACCCTTTTCGCTACTTGTGAGAGCACAGGCCACCCCCACAGTAGCCACTTAGTAACTAATTACAATTGAAAACTAATTAGAATTTTTGTATACATTATCATATAATATTTACATCAACACTCATTTAACCCATTCATAACCTTTTACCGTTTGACTTTCTTAAAATTTTCAAAATTTATTATTGATAATCATTATTTATCATTTTTCATTTAGTATAAAAAATTTGTAATTATCATATTTACTCAGCACAATGATTGCATTAAAATTTCACTATTGCATTAACACCTGCATCACACCTGTAAACAGCTTTTATTATACATGATTATAAAATTTTTCTACTTACAATTCCTTTAACATGCTATACACACAAAACATAATCACCACCATCTCTGAAACATTTCACAAAATTTATTAATTTAAATTAAATAATTTATCATTCATTACCAAATTTCCATCTTGTAAAACAAACTGAATTTACAACAAAATTAATTATTCAACATTTACATGATCAATTAAAATATTTAAAATATATCAAATTGTTTTAATTAAATTAATTGTTAACAATATAGAATTCATTACCATCCAAACAATTATAATTCTCTAATTACTTGTTTTCAAAATTAATTTGGTTTATTTATTTAAATTGCAAGTATTTCAATATTATTATCACAACAGTCATCTTGCATACACACATATAAATTCACTAGATTTTATTTACAACTCTTGTTAATTATTATTCCATTTTTTCCACACTTCTGTCCAAATCTGCCATGTCAAAAAACCATTAAAACAAAATATTTATACTGTCTTTTATTGTTTTAATAGTTTAACCTCCATCGTTCCAAATCAACCTTGGTTCTACATAACATCGTTCAATCTTATCAGCACACAAATGACTGTTTTGTGTGTCGTAACCAGAAAAACTAACTTCAATCAACTTATTCACATACTCGTTCAACCAGTCTACGTTAGGTATTTTTGTCAAGTCTTCATCATTAAATTCATTCACAATCGGGTTAATTATTTTTATTAAATCATTGTAATCATTATCATTCACATATACTTCTAAACTTTCCTTCCATTCTTCATATTTTCTATGCAAATTATACAGTTCTGTTACATACCCTTCTCTACTTACTTCTCTCTCTTCATAACACCACATCCCACTCTCACAATTATTACGGACAGAGGGTACAACATTATACAACATTACTTCATTTAACAATAAGGGTCTCTTGCCCTGAAAAAACCACATTAAATCATCATCATCATTATAAACAATAAGGGGAAAATTTGCCCTCTGTCCCCATTCGACTACAACATTACTTTTCCACTCTCTCTCTACTTCATAAACACTCATTAACATTTCATTATCGCATTCTAAAACTTCATCAGTACTATTTGTTATTATATTTTCATCATTTGCTTCTACATTATTCTTCACCCCCACTATACTCTCATAATTGTCTACTATTTCGTCATTTTTACATTTTGTCATATTTAACACATTGTCACCTAATTTCTCAAACTTCTGTTCTAACTTATTTAAACTAGTTTTTATTGTTTCGTTAGTGCTTTCTAAATGTTTATTCATTTCTTGTATTTCATATTTCAACTCATTAATATCCCTACTTTGTCTATCAAATTTGTCATTCAATTCTCTAAAATTGCTGTCTTGTTTTTCTACACTATTGTACATCATATCATACAATCTTGCTAACATAGTATCATTATCAGATTTCTTATTTTGATTTCCTAAAATAGGGGTTGAATGAATCTCAACTGTCTGTATTATTTTTGACTCCTCAAGACTACTGTCAGTTGTTTGAATTCCGGAGTCTATCTGACTCTCGGTCTGACTGTCAGATAAGCTGACTTCATTGTTATCTGCCATTCTTACTTTTTTATAATACTTGTGCGTATATATACTATAATCAATATGTAATCTACTATACAGCCAATTTTGTGCGAATGGCGCACTTTTTATTTTATTCCGCTAACCTAACAACACACGTTTGCATCTTTGTAGATGTTGAATTTAATTAATTTATTAAATTCGTTCCTGTCACGGGCGCCAATGTTATATTCATTTACATTTTAAATATATATAATACAAAAATACAGTTTCCACCTACCTGCAAGGTTTCTTATATTCGGGTCCAGAATTCGATAACATGTACGTCAGATGCAAACCTGTGTTAAAGGTTATCGAAATAACTTACTCTACACATTTTATGAAGAGAAATTATGATTTTTAATTATCAAATATTGCAACGTTAAAGGTTAAATTTTTCCAATAAATTTTCTCACATGGTTTTCCAAATTTTGTTACCCTGGTTCATACATCTTACTATGGTATACCTAAATTATATTACTTACATCTATGTAGATAGCCCAGCCTGCATCACACACTCTCACATTATTAACAAACCTTTAACACATTGAATCTAATAATATAAAAAATACCCCTCCCCAGCCGGCACGCGGTTTTAGTTCGCACTGTTCGTTTTTCTCATTTTTGACTTTGTGATGATTTCCGGATTTCACGGTTGTTGCTAATTGATAACTATTGGTTTCACTGCCGCCTAATAGTTCACAAAATAGAGTTTTAAGACTGAAACGTGGAAAAATCTGAAGAGCCCCTTTAGGGCGGTGTCTGGCCAGACACGATCAGTGACGAACTGCTCAAGGTGTTTTCTTGAGTCGCGGGAAATGAGCAGTCACGGCCATCATGTTTTAATCGCCGTTGGTGCTTAATTGCGGTGGCATAACCATTTTATGCAGGGATTATAACTGGTATATGTGTGGTACCAGAGGCCGATATTGGCATCTGCTCTGCTGAGGTCCCTCACAGTAGGCGGAGTTTAACGCTGTTTTCCGGTAGCCGGTCACTTGGAACTACTAACTTTTCGTCCCAGCGCCATGTTTGTCTCAACTGTGGTGTCTCTCACGGCATCATTGCCGATCCCCGCCCGGCTGAGTTGCATACGGGCGTCAAAACACATGCACAGAGTTCTTAGAATTTTGGTGGAGGTAAATTCTTCTGCCGTGTTACACCACTGAAATTGCGCATTGCCTTTGTTCCAAACGCTGTTTCTCAACCTCGTGCTGTTGCTTGGAAAATAACGTTGCACAATAATGCAGCTTTATAATACTTTATCCAAACCCGCCCGAAATTGAAATGAATAAAAATATAATTACCCCATACTGTTGAAAATAAAAACACCCAAAATTTGACCCGCTACAAGTAGGCCTATGTGCAGTAGGAATAATTAATTGTCGAGAATTATACTTAACCTACTTCATCGAGAATTGTGCGATGAGCGTCAGTGATGTAGTATCAGCGGGCTTTTTTTGTTAATTTTACGTCATCAGTAAGTAATATGTGCAATATGTAGTGTATTGTATAAATTATTAATTGCCCCTAGAGATTTATTAGTATAGATCAAATAAATACATTTCCACTTTTTTTAGCTTTGCAATGCCGAAAAGACGATCATGTTTAGGAAGATCTACTGCTGCTGCGGAAAGAAAGAGGCGTCTTAGAGCATCTGAAAATGATGTCGAAGGAGTCGAAATGCAATCAGTTCCTGGAAACTCTGCAGAAAGATCTGGATTAGAAGAGGTCTCACGGATTGAAAGTCCTACGATTCGTGAAAATAGATTAGTGGCACAAAGACGCAGGCAAGCGACTCTCAGATCACGAGGTCCTACTTTACGATGGAATGCAAAATTAAATAGTTTCAATTATAATCCAGTTATTAAATACGCGATATAATAATCCGTGCGAGGGATCATACTCTAGATCGAATTGCAGAAACACATCGAGCTTATGATGCTTTACAGTACTCTTTAATGTTTTGCAGAGGAGAAGATGGTTATCGCTTTACATCAAAATTAGTCGATCTTCAGACTGGGTTACAAACTACTAAGAAAGTTTCAGCTCTACAATTTTATTCTTACAGACTCATGATGAGAAAAGATGAGTACAATCATTTAATTTATTACAAACAGCTTCTGAATCAATATATTGTTGATATGTATGCTAAGATAGAGACGGAAAGTCTTATATACATCCGTACTCATCAAACTCAGTTAAGAGCTGAGAATTACACAAATTTGCAAGATGCATTATGAAATAATAAAAGTTTGGATAATTTAGGCCGCTTGGTCATTCTACCCTCAAGTTTCATAGGAGGTCCACAATATATGCATGAGCGAACGCAAGACGCTTTTTGCTACATACGCAAATACTCGCAGCCTGATTTATTTATTATGTCCACTACAAATCCTAAGTGGAGAGAGATCGTCCAGTAGTTGCATCAAGGCTTTTCAGCTCAAGATGCATTTTTCCTTGATGCACCAGGAGGCACAGGTAAAACATTTTTTAATCAAATTGACTCAAATCAAGTTAAGAAGGGAAGGCAAGATCGCATTAGCAGCAGCTTCCTCAGGAATCGCTGCTACATTATTACCTGGCAGAAAACGGCTCATTCCTTATTTAAAATACCAATAGATTTGAATTGCAGCAAATTTCCAGTGTGCAGTATTTCCAAAAATAGTGCTAAAGCAGAATTGATTAGAAATGCAGACTTGATTGTTTGGGATGAGTGCACTGTGGCCCCTAAAAAATCAGTAGAAGCTCTCGATAGACCTCTACGAGATTTGTGCAATGACAACAGATTTATGGGTGAAATAACTTTTCTCTTTGCCGGAGATTTCACACAAACATTGCCCGTAGTTACGCGAGGTACCAGAGCTGATGAAGTAAATGTTTGCATCAAACGATCGAATATATGGCGTACCGTTCAAACAGTATCACTCACAATAAACATGAGAGTCCAACTTGGAGGTGATGCAGATATTCACGAATTTTCTACTGCTTTATTAAATCTTGGAGATGGTAAGATACCAGAGACAGACGGTGCGATATGTTTACCGCCATCATTATGTCGTACAGTTTCTTCACTGGCAGAGTTGATCGAAAAGGTTTATGGACATATTGAGTCTATAAATTTTGTAACACAACTATTTATACAATGTGTGTAGAATAGATATATTGGTGTGATAGTGTGATTGCAGATACGCACCGGTATCTACGATAATGTTGTTTTTTATAAAACGTTTTAATTACAATTATTATGGTTATTAGTGTGATTGTATGGTCGAATGGGTGCGTATTAATGGTTCACTTCTTTGATTTAAAATGTTTCGCGCACTCCGTTATATACCTCCCTCACTTACCACACGTGGATATTTTAGTCCTGTTCAGTGACGGTTCCGCTGAAATACATACACTTTACATACAAATAAATATTCAGGTTGAATATTCCCTATGGTTATCATACACAATATAAGTGATATAATATCTAAATAATGTTCTGAATTATTAGAACTATTTAAACTCTTCCGCCACTTTTGGTAGAACTGACTAAGAGTAAATGAGCTAATCTAAATTTGAAATGATACTCTTTTTCAATGGTAATAAAAAGTAGAGGTTTATTAACAATTCAAGATATTATAAAATTTTTGAACAATTAACAATCAGTTGCTAATAACCTTTTGTATAATAATTACAATTAATAAAATTTAAAATAAGACTCTTCTTCGTCTCAAGGCTGGTAAACCTGTTAGTTGTACAATAGTTTAATTTTAAGAGGTTATGTCCTCTTGTATCAGTGAATTACCATGTTCGTATGGTTCTTTTAGGTAGCATGATACCAGGTACAAGATGTAATATTAATAATGATATAAAATGAACAATAATTAATAACAAACAAACAAATATAAAAATCGAAAATTAGTACCATATATCTGATAGTTATGGTATTATCGTACGCGGGAATGCGCACGCAGTCTATAGTACTCGTTTGACAATTATCAAGCTCGTTGGCTTGCCAGTTAAAATGTATTACCTTATTTTAATAATTCACTTTGAGAATTATTTACTTGCAAGAGAAAAATTTATAAAAAAACTCTTGTTATTATTTCCATCTGGTTTGGATTTTACTTGAGAACAGACTTGTAACAGAGAAATTGGCAAGTTACCGGTACGACTCTAAGGTTATCTTATAACGGGTATTGTTATAATGGTTAATTATTTTTTTAACATTTATTATTTCTTAATCTAAATATAAACACATTATTCGTAATAGTTTGATGTGTCATTATCAGTATTATATTTATTCTTTCGCATGAAAGTTAAAAACGTTTACGTTAAAATATCAAAATAAAATCAAGAAAACAACTTTAGTCAATTTAGCGACTATTAGTATTGCTCGTATTTGGTCATAAATGCTTCAAATATAATTCCTTTAGTTATGATAAATAATTAAAATATTTATTCAATATATTAATAATTGCGAATTAATACTTTCATTAATTCTGATAATTCAATCATCGTTTTTGATACTTCGCTTTTTACTGACTTGCGTAGTATCAACATTATTTATTTACGAAAATATTATTTCTGTTTCAATGTTATTAAATAAAAAGAATTGTACTCCCTGTTTTTTATCTTTCACAACACTCGGAAGTACGATTGATATTATACACTAATCGTACTTAATGTATACACTCCGCACATTTCACTCGTTTATGTTGGTGTAGTTTAAAGGTTATGTGTGTGTTGATTTACTTATGTCTGTCGCGCACAATTCAAAAATTAAACTTCTTCATATCGGCGAGTGACGTGACCTCTCCGTCGAAAGACTGATCGTGAACTGTGATGCTTCATCGAAGCGTCTCTGGCTCGTCTGCCCAATGTTCATTCATTCGATTGGTTGACAAAACTATACTCTCTAACCCAAAGCACTTTGTTTTCTTAAAATATTTAATTTTTTACCAAATTTGGCTTTTGCGTTTGAGGCTTTGTGACGTCAGCACTGGTACAAAACATAATTGAAAAATTTAAAATCACAATAACTTTCTTAATCTATGTCTTATCGTTAAATGGTTAGTTTCAGCAAATTGCGGACATCCTGCGCTTTAATTTAAGTTCAAACAAGATTATTTTCTGTTCATTACTTCTATCACTATAACGATTTTATTAATTATTTATGGTGCATCTTATATTTATAAGTCTGTTACACCAAATTTAATTATTTATACTAAAACACTTTTTAAATAAACGCTCTGAGTCCATATCTCAACTGGTTTAATTCAAAACTTGGGAATTATTGTTCCCTAAACAATATCTCGTTCTGGCGTCTTTGGGCGTCCATATTTGATTTTTCATAAATGTACTTAAAACTAATTTTTCTTATTTAATACTAGTAATATTGCAATCTAATAATACTAGAAACGTCTATTTACATAATTTTACACTAGAATATATGTACATGGCTGTATTTAATCTACTATTTACATTGTTTTAGTCCCCTCCTATCTCTCTTATACAATTGTTACCTTATTTCTGGTTTTTTCTATACAATTTAGATCATGTACTATTTGTAATTAGTGTACACTCATTGTAGCTAATTCTCTACATATAATGGTTAGCTTTTAGCTATCTCAGAACCCTTCAATTTCTCAGTAATGGGTCTGTTTACTTTGTGTCATAGCATGGTAGTCATTTATTTTTGTTAAAACAATAATTAAATTGTTATTGTTACACTTGGTTTGGGTTTCCAAAGTGGTATCAGACATTATTCTGATTCTTGATAATATTTTCATCTACTTTTAACTAAGTTTATATGTTACATTTTGCATATAAAACTTGCTCTTCATCGTTTGTTTACATATGGATTCCTCCATCATGGTCATTTGGTTTTTAATTATTTATATATAAAATGAGTGTTTTCATGGTCATAGTCTGTTCTCAAAGTAGCATTAGGTTTTCCCCTTACTACTGGTAACACTCTTAACAATCTTTATTCAAGCTTTAATACAGTATTTTGCTTAACTAGTTGGTTATACAATGTTTCTGCTTACTTCTGGCTATGTGTTCTTAGTTAGCTAGTTTACAATATTTTGGTTACAAAACTGTTATCATTATGTTCAGAATCTGTTCTCACAGTAGTACCAGATGTTTATCTCACTACTGGTAATACTTTCATTAACATTGGTATTTGTTTTGGTATTGTATTTTGTCTAACTAAATTGGCATACTAGGCTCTATTTCTTCTATCTCTGAGCCATCATATTTGATCTGTTTTATTTACATTGTGTTGCAATATAATACACTGTCTATTAGGATATATTATTATTTATAACAAATTCTTGATTGATATCATAGTTGATGGTCATTTATTTACTTTAACATGTATGATTTTCTGTTTCATAGGTGTCTTTCCTATGGGGTTATGTAACAATGTACAACATGTTTTAATGCAGCATTTTGGTTACTACTAACATGACTTCAGTATGGTATCTTACTATAATATTTTAATTGTTTTGTTACACATGTTTACACAACTTCTTCTTAAACAATAACACAAATCTTTTTGTATTAATTACAATGTCTCTCTGGTCATTGGTTGAATTTAATTCCTGTCACTTTGTTTGATACATAACAAAGGTTTTTTATTTATTGTCAGTTCTCTATGAACAATAATATAATTGTTCGATTTTATTCTATTCTGGTGGTCTTATGATTATCTGTATTGATCACAATCTTTATTAAATTAGTCACACTAATTGTCTGTGTATATTTGACTATTTAACTCTTGCTGCCTTCACTATGAAATTAACATATTTTCTTACACTATAAACCTTATCACTGGAATTGTTTGTGTGGTTTATTCAGTTGAAATTAGTTAACTGGTCACAGGTTTCACATCTATATTAAGTATTCACTGTAATTGTTTGTGGTTCCTTAAATGTTAAACACTGGTTTTCTTTTCATATTTGATAATCACTATTCCTTTGGTTACTATTATAGTTTCTAGTACACTTGGTTTATGCTGAGTCCTTGCATGGTCTATCCGTTTTCTTCTTTCTTCATGGTACGTTTCCTTGTCCTTCTTTCTTCTTCTTCAATATTTTCATTGTAGTCACTATCTTCATTTGTTTCCCTCGCTGTTGGAGTTTATTGGTCCTTATTTTGTTGGTTCCCCTCACTGTTGGATCCTATTGGGTCTGGTTACTGATATTTTTGTTTTGGCTCATGGTCATTTTCTTTCTTCATTTCGTATTTGATGTTGCTATTTTAATATTATCTTCCTCATCGTTGGATTTTTATATTAATATATTTGTAGATACACATTTTTATACACATTGGTTTATTTATATAGACATACTTCCATGCTTTTCTCTTACTTGACGTTATATTAGCTTATTTTATGTAACTACCATATTTGGTAACGTTACATATGCCTTCCTATAAGAATTGATTAATTCTGAATTATTATACTTTGTTTTTCATTGAAGAATTTATCAATTGTTGTACATTCCATGTCGATTCACATGTTTTTTACATATATCCCTGTGACAGTACAAAAAGTCTGATATAAAAAATATGGTATGCAAGGTAGTAAACTATTGTATTTCGATGTTTTAAAGTCATTTCTATGGGTGACACAATTTCCCTTGGTTTTTGCCTACAACGACGCAGTTCCGAGACAACAAAATAATTTCAAGGACAGCAGTGTACGTGCAGCTAAAAAGACTTATAATGGTTACAGCCACTAATAACGGCGTTTCATACTTATGTTTCATTGGCCAACAACGCAAAACGTCATTAAAACCACAATGACGTGAGCCCAATACGTAACTAACCAGGCTATTATATAACCAGAGACAAAAGAACGATGACATATACTCACACACACATACGTAAAATTTGCATAATTTCCGGCCCAGTCTACACAATATAGCAGCAGGAGTAACACCTTGTTACAGGCAGCCGGCAATTTATACCGGCCTAGTCGTTTTGAAACAGTTCAAAATGTAATTATGTGATAACTAGAGTGAACTAAAACAGTGTGCAGTGATTGTTTTCATAATTATACATTAGAGTCAGTGAAAAGAGTAAAAATGTAACCACGCTACTTTGAGAAACCAACATGTGAACCCGCTTCTAGAACTTCTAGTCTACAGATTCAGGAAAGTGCAAAACCAAAATTTTAATTAAAGAGCTCTTTACCATTATAAAAGATATGTGTACACAAAAAGTAAATTGAATTTATAAGTATGAATGTGAGCGAGAGAGCGGGGCGTGCGTGTTAAGTGTCGACACCCAAACGGGGTGTTGGTTTGCGTTTATCTTAAGAAAATATAATTAAAATCATTTAATAACGAAGCAGCTGCAGAATTAATAGGTAGAATTTGATAACTTAAAGTTTAATAAAAAGATAAAAAAGTTTATGATGAAAGCGGGCCAATAAATAATGGCCGCCATGTTGATATTTTGTCCGGTGTACACGCTTACAGAAATTATTGAATAAATCACTATTAATGGTCAAATTTCCAATTGAACGTATTCTCATTTCGATGCCTGTCTCTGCCAGCATTTTCGCTGAGTGGAATCCTGGAACCTTAGGTAATAAAAATAGAAACAACAAGACTGAAATAAACAGATACTCCAACTATGGTAAGTACATAATTATGGTACGTGTGACATACGTGTCTCATACAAATAATGTAAACAGACCCGAGTATAGTTTATGGTTTGTTTCCACATACAGATACATTTATATGTTATTTAAAAATAATATTAAAGAAGGTGGAGTGTGACAAATGGGCCCGAACTGGTGACTATATAAAATACACTAATATATTTTATATAATAAGCCTAAATGGTGGCAGGGTGGACATTGAAAGTGAGAATACGGTTGTAGGTTAGGTGATAAAGATAATAAAGCGACAAACCATTAACAGATTTTTATAATGGCAGAGAATAAAGAAAATAGTTCTTTATTAAGCACAATTGACAATACGAATAACAGTCAAATAAGTATGACAGAATCAGTAGTCATGAGTGAAGGAGTTGTTCACTCAACACCAATCCAAAATAACAGGGCTGAAAACAGCGAAATTATAAAAACAATGCAAATGCTTTTCAATCAGAAATTCAGTAAACTTGATGAGAAATTTAATGAACAAAATAGTGAAATTAGAAGAATACAGAATAATTTTAATGTAAAATTTGACGAAATAAAAAACGAAATCGAAAAACAAAATTTTAATTTTGATAAACGAGTTGATGAAATGCACGCACGTTTCGATAAAACGGAAGAGAAAATAGTTGCATTAGTTAATGAGAAGTTTGATAGACAAAAGAATAAAGTAGATGAAAATTACGAGAGTAAAAAGGGGGTAGAGAATAGTAGAGAATCAAATAAATGAATGAAAATAAAGACAAGGTAAATAGTGGTGAGAATTATGATAATAGAATTACAAATATGGTGTTAGAAAATAATTGTGTGAGTATTGAGAGTGGTGATAAAAGTATAATGGGAGTAGAATTTGATAATGAAGTGATAAAAAGTGTTGATGAATTAGAGAGAAAGTATAGAGAAAAGTTACAGATAAAAGGGTTGCAGGGGGTAAATTTTTCCCGTAATGTTGTAGTCGGGGGTGAAGAAAAGGCTTCACGAGTGTATTGGGTAGATAAATGGTCTACCGATAATTGTTTTTTGAATTGTTGTATTGTTCCTGTAGAAATCAGGAGAGGTTTTAATGTAGTAGTACCCTCTGAAAGGAGTGAGAGATATTTAGAGAAAGAGTTGTGTGTAGATGGTGAGATGCAAGTATTTAAGTTAGATAGAGGTTATAAAGAGTTGATAGAGAGATTAGGATGGAAGAAAACAAACTATATGAAATACTTACCTTGTAATGAAGCTTATATAGCAGTAGTAGGAGATGATAATGAAAATAATGACTTAGTAACTTATCTGATTGTGACTAATTATACTGAAGGTGACAGGACCATAACCGATCGTGACAAGTTGTATGATAAATTGATATGGAATAACCCTATTAATTATGATAGTTTTGTAGAATATAAAAATTTAAATAAGTACTATATTCATGATGGTGATACAATGTTTTCCAGGGAAAATAAGTTGTATAGACTTAAGATAAGATTATTATTTGACGATATGGGGTAGTTGTGTATTGTTTATTGTGTTATGAACATTTAATTGTGTAGACAGTGTTTCTAAAAATGGACTGATTAGGACTGATTATGGTAAATGATTTCATGATTATGTGAATTGTATATTTTTGTGTACATTAATGTCAATGTATTTGTGTATTTTTGCTGTTGTGTATTTGTGTATTTTTTATGTAAACATGTATTGTAGAATTTTAAATAACTAAAGGAAGTTTAAATGATATTATGAGATTCAGGTTATAAGGGTTAGTAAATGATTAAGCAGGTAATAGATTTGGTTATTGAGAGGTATTGTTGTTAGTTGGTAAGTGATGAATTTTCTAATGGTATATTAATGTGAAATGTTGTAAAGTGTTTAGGAATAGTGATAAATAAGGGCATTGGAGTTAGTTGAATAAAGTTATTGGGAGTTAGGGAAAATAAAGTGCTGAGATGCTGATAATATATAAAGAGGTGTTAGATATTTTAGGGACACAGTGGTTAGCGATTATATGTAGAGGTGAGTAATGTGGATGGTAATTATATTTGTTGTTGGTGATATTTTGTAGCAAGGATCCGGTGTTAAGGAGTGATCAACGAGCGACGTGGCAATGGACCAGCGTGCAGCGTTGTGGCAGGCGGAGCAATTTTGGGTTAGAGTGTTTGCCGATATATGGTGGAGGGCAAATGGTTATGAATGGATATGGCCAGTTAAGTAACATACATCCTTATATACTAGTACAAAAATGAGCGGTGCCAGAGGTTTTAAATGGGATTTGTGAAGGGGGTTATTATAGAGATATTGGTGTCAAAATATATTAATGGTTAGAAGCGGTTGTTAGTAGTGTAAAAAAGGGGTAGTAAGGTTAGGTTGACAGATGCCAAAATAAGACAGAGAAAAATAATGAATAATAGAGAGTCACCCAAACTAGTAAGGATAAAAGGATTAGAAAGGGAAAATTCATAGTAGAAAGGGGAGGTAATGTAAATGAAAGGTAAATGATAATTTTGAAATTTTTGTATAGAATCTAAATGAATGTTAAATATTAAAAGTTAATCGAAAGTTGATAATAAAATGTCATAAAATTCTGCTACAAGTTATGTAAATATGAATTAAGTAATGTGAATTGTTCAATGTTAGTGTTTAATGCTTATGATGTACAATGTTGTATTGTGTTTTATTATGACAACAATAGTGTGTGTGGATAGGAGGTTACTACCAGGATAGTAACGATTATAATATTAAAATTTTGTAAAGTTTGTTCATTCTCTAGAAATGATTCTGTGAGAAAGAAGACTAAACGTAAGAAAAGGTCGTATAGAAATTATAAAACTTTTAAGTTGTTTGCCATGATATAGATATTGTAAGATTATATGAAGTAAATTATTAGGGTTAATGGTTGTTGCTAAAGCAGTTAAATGAATTATTTCTCTAGGTTAAGAGCAGTTGTTTCATATGATAAAGAGAGTGAATATAATTGACAGGAGTCAGAAGGGTGTACTAGATACCGGAGTGTTAAAAGGAGAAGTAATTTTCTATCTTAATTCTTGATATACATTGTTTGAAGTTTGTAGAATTAAGCAAACCAATGCCCCAAAACGCAAACCAACGTACTAAGAGGAAACATATCAGTTGTGGATACGGATATAGAGAAGGCCACTATTTTTAAAATTTTGCATCGAATGTTTCAGAGTTTTATGGTGTGGTGACCGCGGTCCTGAGCTGGCCGGTGCGTCAGGGACAGGAGCGTAAAGTGCCTCATGGCCTTATGGTGTAGGGATCTCTCTGGAGAAGTCCAGTAAGGTCAGAAGGTACGAACCTCATCATTGGACCAAGGGTAAGTGATTGAATTTGTTTTATTTTTTAATAACACTACAGGGGGTTGTGGCTCCATATCTGAGCTGATCCTTTTAGAGAGGTGTGAATGAGTCAATGAAAGTTTTTGTGTCTCGACACAAAACCTTTCATTGAGGGGGTTTTGTGACAGTACAAAAAGTCTGATATAAAAAATATGGTATGCAAGGTAGTAAACTATTGTATTTCGATGTTTTAAAGTCATTTCTATGGGTGACACAATTTCCCTTGGTTTTTGCCTACAACGACGCAGTTCCGAGACAACAAAATAATTTCAAGGACAGCAGTGTACGTGCAGCTAAAAAGACTTATAATGGTTACAGCCACTAATAACGGCGTTTCATACTTATGTTTCATTGGCCAACAACGCAAAACGTCATTAAAACCACAATGACGTGAGCCCAATACGTAACTAACCAGGCTATTATATAACCAGAGACAAAAGAACGATGACGTATACTCACACACACATACGTAAAATTTGCATAATTTCCGGCCCAGTCTACACAATACAGCAGCAGGAATAACACCTTGTTACAGGCAGCCGGCAATTTATACCGGCCTAGTCGTTTTGAAACAGTTCAAAATGTAATCAAAATGTAATTATGTGATAACTAGAGTGAACTAAAACAGTGTGCAGTGATTGTTTTCAAAATTATACATTAGAGTCAGTGAAAAGAGTAAAAATGTAACCACGCTACTTTGAGAAACCAACATGTGAACCCGCTTCTAGAACTTCTAGTCTACAGATTCAGGAAAGTGCAAAACCAAAATTTTAATTAAAGAGCTCTTTACCATTATAAAAGATATGTGTACACAAAAAGTAAATTGAATTTATAAGTATGAATGTGAGCGAGAGAGCGGGGCGTGCGTGTTAAGTGTCGACACCCAAACGGGGTGTTGGTTTGCGTTTATCTTAAGAAAATATAATTAAAATCATTTAATAACGAAGCAGCTGCAGAATTAATAGGTAGAATTTGATAACTTAAAGTTTAATAAAAAGATAAAAAAGTTTATGATGAAAGCGGGCCAATAAATAATGGCCGCCATGTTGATATTTTGTCCGGTGTACACGCTTACAGAAATTATTGAATAAATCACTATTAATGGTCAAATTTCCAATTGAACGTATTCTCATTTCGATGCCTGTCTCTGCCAGCATTTTCGCTGAGTGGAATCCTGGAACCTTAGGTAATAAAAATAGAAACAACAAGACTGAAATAAACAGATACTCCAACTATGGTAAGTACATAATTATGGTACGTGTGACACACGTGTCTCATACAAATAATGTAAACAGACCCGAGTATAGTTTATGGTTTGTTTCCACATACAGATACATTTATATGTTATTTAAAAATAATATTAAAGAAGGTGGAGTGTGACAAATGGGCCCGAACTGGTGACTATATAAAATACACTAATATATTTTATATAATAAGCCTAAATGGTGGCAGGGTGGACATTGAAAGTGAGAATACGGTTGTAGGTTAGGTGATAAAGATAATAAAGCGACAAACCATTAACAGATTTTTATAATGGCAGAGAATAAAGAAAATAGTTCTTTATTAAGCACAATTGACAATACGAATAACAGTCAAATAAGTATGACAGAATCAGTAGTCATGAGTGAAGGAGTTGTTCACTCAACACCAATCCAAAATAACAGGGCTGAAAACAGCGAAATTATAAAAACAATGCAAATGCTTTTCAATCAGAAATTCAGTAAACTTGATGAGAAATTTAATGAACAAAATAGCGAAATTAGAAGAATACAGAATAATTTTAATGTAAAATTTGACGAAATAAAAAACGAAATCGAAAAACAAAATTTTAATTTTGATAAACGAGTTGATGAAATGCACGCACGTTTCGATAAAACGGAAGAGAAAATAGTTGCATTAGTTAATGAGAAGTTTGATAGACAAAAGAATAAAGTAGATGAAAATTACGAGAGTAAAATGGGGGTAGAGAATAGTAGAGAATCAAATAAATTGAATGAAAATAAAGACAAGGTAAATAGTGGTGAGAATTATGATAATAGAATTATAAATATGGTGTTAGAAAATAATTGTGTGAGTATTGAGAGTGGTGATAAAAGTATAATGGGAGTAGAATTTGATAATGAAGTGATAAAAAGTGTTGATGAATTAGAGAGAAAGTATAGAGAAAAGTTACAGATAAAAGGGTTGCAGGGGGTAAATTTTTCCGGTATGTTGTAGTCGGGGGTGAAGAAAAGGCTTCACGAGTGTATTGGGTAGATAAATGGTCTACCGATAATTGTTTTTTGAATTGTTGTATTGTTCCTGTAGAAATCAGGAGAGGTTTTAATGTAATAGTACCCTCTGAAAGGAGTGAGAGATATTTAGAGAAAGAGTTGTGTGTAGATGGTGAGATGCAAGTATTTAAGTTAGATAGAGGTTATAAAGAGTTGATAGAGAGATTAGGATGGAAGAAAACAAACTATATGAAATACTTACCTTGTAATGAAGCTGATATAGCAGTAGTAGGAGATGATAATGAAAATAATGACTTAGTAACTTATCTGATTGTGACTAATTATACTGAAGGTGACAGGACCATAACCGATCGTGACAAGTTGTATGATAAATTGATATGGAATAACCCTATTAATTATGATAGTTTTGTAGAATATAAAAATTTAAATAAGTACTATATTCATGATGGTGATACAATGTTTTCCAGGGAAAATAAGTTGTATAGACTTAAGATAAGATTATTATTTGACGATATGGGGTAGTTGTGTATTGTTTATTGTGTTATGAACATTTAATTGTGTAGACAGTGTTTCTAAAAATGGACTGATTAGGACTGATTATGGTAAATGATTTCATGATTATGTGAATTGTATATTTTTGTGTACATTAATGTCAATGTATTTGTGTATTTTTGCTGTTGTGTATTTGTGTATTTTTTATGTAAACATGTATTGTAGAATTTTAAATAACTAAAGGAAGTTTAAATGATATTATGAGATTCAGGTTATTAGGGTTAGTAAATGATTAAGCAGGTAATAGATTTGGTTATTGAGAGGTATTGTTGTTAGTTGGTAAGTGATGAATTTTCTAATGGTATATTAATGTGAAATGTTGTAAAGAGTTTAGGAATAGTGATAAATAAGGGCATTGGAGTTAGTTGAATAAAGTTATTGGGAGTTAGGGAAAATAAAGTGCTGAGATGCTGATAATATATAAAGAGGTGTTAGATATTTTAGGGACACAGTGGTTAGCGATTATATGTAGAGGTGAGTAATGTGGATGGTAATTATATTTGTTGTTGTTGGTGATATTTTGTAGCAAGGATCCGGTGTTAAGGAGTGATCAACGAGCGACGTGGCAATGGACCAGCGTGCAGCGTTGTGGCAGGCGGAGCAATTTTGGGTTAGAGTGTTTGCCGATATATGGTGGAGGGCAAATGGTTATGAATGGATATGGCCAGTTAAGTAACATACATCCTTATATACTAGTACAAAAATGAGCGGTGCCAGAGGTTTTAAATGGGATTTGTGAAGGGGGTTATTATAGAGATATTGGTGTCAAAATATATTAATGGTTAGAAGCGGTTGTTAGTAGTGTAAAAAAGGGGTAGTAAGGTTAGGTTGACAGATGCCAAAATAAGACAGAGAAAAATAATGAATAATAGAGAGTCACCCAAACTAGTAAGGATAAAAGGATTAGAAAGGGAAAATTCATAGTAGAAAGGGGAGGTAATGTAAATGAAAGGTAAATGATAATTTTGAAATTTTTGTATAGAATCTAAATGAATGTTAAATATTAAAAGTTAATCGAAAGTTGATAATAAAATGTCATAAAATTCTGCTACAAGTTATGTAAATATGAATTAAGTAATGTGAATTGTTCAATGTTAGTGTTTAATGCTTATGATGTACAATGTTGTATTGTGTTTTATTATGACAACAATAGTGTGTGTGGATAGGAGGTTACTACCAGGATAGTAACGATTATAATATTAAAATTTTGTAAAGTTTGTTCATTCTCTAGAAATTATTCTGTGAGAAAGAAGACTAAACGTAAGAAAAGGTCGTATAGAAATTATAAAACTTTTAAGTTGTTTGCCATGATATAGATATTGTAAGATTATATGAAGTAAATTATTAGGGTTAATGGTTGTTGCTAAAGCAGTTAAATGAATTATTTCTCTAGGTTAAGAGCAGTTGTTTCATATGATAAAGAGAGTGAATATAATTGACAGGAGTCAGAAGGGTGTACTAGATACCGGAGTGTTAAAAGGAGAAGTAATTTTCTATCTTAATTCTTGATATACATTGTTTGAAGTTTGTAGAATTAAGCAAACCAATGCCCCAAAACGCAAACCAACGTACTAAGAGGAAACATATCAGTTGTGGATACGGATATAGAGAAGGCCACTATTTTTAAAATTTTGCATCGAATGTTTCAGAGTTTTATGGTGTGGTGACCGCGGTCCTGAGCTGGCCGGTGCGTCAGGACAGGAGCGTAAAGTGCCTCATGGCCTTATGGTGTAGGGATCTCTCTGGAGAAGTCCAGTAAGGTCAGAAGGTACGAACCTCATCATTGGACCAAGGGTAAGTGATTGAATTTGTTTTATTTTTTAATAACACTACAGGGGGTTGTGGCTCCATATCTGAGCTGATCCTTTTAGAGAGGTGTGAATGAGTCAATGAAAGTTTTTGTGTCTCGACACAAAACCTTTCATTGAGGGGGTTTTGTGACAGTACAAAAAGTCTGATATAAAAAATATGGTATGCAAGGTAGTAAACTATTGTATTTCGATGTTTTAAAGTCATTTCTATGGGTGACACAATTTCCCTTGGTTTTTGCCTACAACGACGCAGTTCCGAGACAACAAAATAATTTCAAGGACAGCAGTGTACGTGCAGCTAAAAAGACTTATAATGGTTACAGCCACTAATAACGGCGTTTCATACTTATGTTTCATTGGCCAACAACGCAAAACGTCATTAAAACCACAATGACGTGAGCCCAATACGTAACTAACCAGGCTATTATATAACCAGAGACAAAAGAATGATGACGTATACTCACACACACATACGTAAAATTTGCATAATTTCCGGCCCAGTCTACACAATACAGCAGCAGGAGTAACACCTTGTTACAGGCAGCCGGCAATTTATACCGGCCTAGTCGTTTTGAAACAGTTCAAAATGTAATCAAAATGTAATTATGTGATAACTAGAGTGAACTAAAACAGTGTGCAGTGATTGTTTTCAAAATTATACATTAGAGTCAGTGAAAAGAGTAAAAATGTAACCACGCTACTTTGAGAAACCAACATGTGAACCCGCTTCTAGAACTTCTAGTCTACAGATTCAGGAAAGTGCAAAACCAAAATTTTAATTAAAGAGCTCTTTACCATTATAAAAGATATGTGTACACAAAAAGTAAATTGAATTTATAAGTATGAATGTGAGCGAGAGAGCGGGGCGTGCGTGTTAAGTGTCGACACCCAAACGGGGTGTTGGTTTGCGTTTATCTTAAGAAAATATAATTAAAATCATTTAATAACGAAGCAGCTGCAGAATTAATAGGTAGAATTTGATAACTTAAAGTTTAATAAAAAGATAAAAAAGTTTATGATGAAAGCGGGCCAATAAATAATGGCCGCCATGTTGATATTTTGTCCGGTGTACACGCTTACAGAAATTATTGAATAAATCACTATTAATGGTCAAATTTCCAATTGAACGTATTCTCATTTCGATGCCTGTCTCTGCCAGCATTTTCGCTGAGTGGAATCCTGGAACCTTAGGTAATAAAAATAGAAACAACAAGACTGAAATAAACAGATACTCCAACTATGGTAAGTACATAATTATGGTACGTGTGACACACGTGTCTCATACAAATAATGTAAACAGACCCGAGTATAGTTTATGGTTTGTTTCCACATACAGATACATTTATATGTTATTTAAAAATAATATTAAAGAAGGTGGAGTGTGACAAATGGGCCCGAACTGGTGACTATATAAAATACACTAATATATTTTATATAATAAGCCTAAATGGTGGCAGGGTGGACATTGAAAGTGAGAATACGGTTGTAGGTTAGGTGATAAAGATAATAAAGCGACAAACCATTAACAGATTTTTATAATGGCAGAGAATAAAGAAAATAGTTCTTTATTAAGCACAATTGACAATACGAATAACAGTCAAATAAGTATGACAGAATCAGTAGTCATGAGTGAAGGAGTTGTTCACTCAACACCAATCCAAAATAACAGGGCTGAAAACAGCGAAATTATAAAAACAATGCAAATGCTTTTCAATCAGAAATTCAGTAAACTTGATGAGAAATTTAATGAACAAAATAGCGAAATTAGAAGAGTACAGAATAATTTTAATGTAAAATTTGACGAAATAAAAAACGAAATCGAAAAACAAAATTTTAATTTTGATAAACGAGTTGATGAAATGCACGCACGTTTCGATAAAACGGAAGAGAAAATAGTTGCATTAGTTAATGAGAAGTTTGATAGACAAAAGAATAAAGTAGATGAAAATTACGAGAGTAAAATGGGGGTAGAGAATAGTAGAGAATCAAATAAATTGAATGAAAATAAAGACAAGGTAAATAGTGGTGAGAATTATGATAATAGAATTATAAATATGGTGTTAGAAAATAATTGTGTGAGTATTGAGAGTGGTGATAAAAGTATAATGGGAGTAGAATTTGATAATGAAGTGATAAAAAGTGTTGATGAATTAGAGAGAAAGTATAGAGAAAAGTTACAGATAAAAGGGTTGCAGGGGGTAAATTTTTCCGGTATGTTGTAGTCGGGGGTGAAGAAAAGGCTTCACGAGTGTATTGGGTAGATAAATGGTCTACCGATAATTGTTTTTTGAATTGTTGTATTGTTCCTGTAGAAATCAGGAGAGGTTTTAATGTAATAGTACCCTCTGAAAGGAGTGAGAGATATTTAGAGAAAGAGTTGTGTGTAGATGGTGAGATGCAAGTATTTAAGTTAGATAGAGGTTATAAAGAGTTGATAGAGAGATTAGGATGGAAGAAAACAAACTATATGAAATACTTACCTTGTAATGAAGCTGATATAGCAGTAGTAGGAGATGATAATGAAAATAATGACTTAGTAACTTATCTGATTGTGACTAATTATACTGAAGGTGACAGGACCATAACCGATCGTGACAAGTTGTATGATAAATTGATATGGAATAACCCTATTAATTATGATAGTTTTGTAGAATATAAAAATTTAAATAAGTACTATATTCATGATGGTGATACAATGTTTTCCAGGGAAAATAAGTTGTATAGACTTAAGATAAGATTATTATTTGACGATATGGGGTAGTTGTGTATTGTTTATTGTGTTATGAACATTTAATTGTGTAGACAGTGTTTCTAAAAATGGACTGATTAGGACTGATTATGGTAAATGATTTCATGATTATGTGAATTGTATATTTTTGTGTACATTAATGTCAATGTATTTGTGTATTTTTGCTGTTGTGTATTTGTGTATTTTTTATGTAAACATGTATTGTAGAATTTTAAATAACTAAAGGAAGTTTAAATGATATTATGAGATTCAGGTTATTAGGGTTAGTAAATGATTAAGCAGGTAATAGATTTGGTTATTGAGAGGTATTGTTGTTAGTTGGTAAGTGATGAATTTTCTAATGGTATATTAATGTGAAATGTTGTAAAGAGTTTAGGAATAGTGATAAATAAGGGCATTGGAGTTAGTTGAATAAAGTTATTGGGAGTTAGGGAAAATAAAGTGCTGAGATGCTGATAATATATAAAGAGGTGTTAGATATTTTAGGGACACAGTGGTTAGCGATTATATGTAGAGGTGAGTAATGTGGATGGTAATTATATTTGTTGTTGTTGGTGATATTTTGTAGCAAGGATCCGGTGTTAAGGAGTGATCAACGAGCGACGTGGCAATGGACCAGCGTGCAGCGTTGTGGCAGGCGGAGCAATTTTGGGTTAGAGTGTTTGCCGATATATGGTGGAGGGCAAATGGTTATGAATGGATATGGCCAGTTAAGTAACATACATCCTTATATACTAGTACAAAAATGAGCGGTGCCAGAGGTTTTAAATGGGATTTGTGAAGGGGGTTATTATAGAGATATTGGTGTCAAAATATATTAATGGTTAGAAGCGGTTGTTAGTAGTGTAAAAAAGGGGTAGTAAGGTTAGGTTGACAGATGCCAAAATAAGACAGAGAAAAATAATGAATAATAGAGAGTCACCCAAACTAGTAAGGATAAAAGGATTAGAAAGGGAAAATTCATAGTAGAAAGGGGAGGTAATGTAAATGAAAGGTAAATGATAATTTTGAAATTTTTGTATAGAATCTAAATGAATGTTAAATATTAAAAGTTAATCGAAAGTTGATAATAAAATGTCATAAAATTCTGCTACAAGTTATGTAAATATGAATTAAGTAATGTGAATTGTTCAATGTTAGTGTTTAATGCTTATGATGTACAATGTTGTATTGTGTTTTATTATGACAACAATAGTGTGTGTGGATAGGAGGTTACTACCAGGATAGTAACGATTATAATATTAAAATTTTGTAAAGTTTGTTCATTCTCTAGAAATGATTCTGTGATAAAGAAGGTTAAACGTAAGAAAAGGTCGTATAGAAATTATAAAACTTTTAAGTTGTTTGCCATGATATAGATATTGTAAGATTATATGAAGTAAATTATTAGGGTTAATGGTTGTTGCTAAAGCAGTTAAATGAATTATTTCTCTAGGTTAAGAGCAGTTGTTTCATATGATAAAGAGAGTGAATATAATTGACAGGAGTCAGAAGGGTGTACTAGATACCGGAGTGTTAAAAGGAGAAGTAATTTTCTATCTTAATTCTTGATATACATTGTTTGAAGTTTGTAGAATTAAGCAAACCAATGCCCCAAAACGCAAACCAACGTACTAAGAGGAAACATATCAGTTGTGGATACGGATATAGAGAAGGCCACTATTTTTAAAATTTTGCATCGAATGTTTCAGAGTTTTATGGTGTGGTGACCGCGGTCCTGAGCTGGCCGGTGCGTCAGGACAGGAGCGTAAAGTGCCTCATGGCCTTATGGTGTAGGGATCTCTCTGGAGAAGTCCAGTAAGGTCAGAAGGTACGAACCTCATCATTGGACCAAGGGTAAGTGATTGAATTTGTTTTATTTTTTAATAACACTACAGGGGGTTGTGGCTCCATATCTGAGCTGATCCTTTTAGAGAGGTGTGAATGAGTCAATGAAAGTTTTTGTGTCTCGACACAAAACCTTTCATTGAGGGGGTTTTGTGACAGTACAAAAAGTCTGATATAAAAAATATGGTATGCAAGGTAGTAAACTATTGTATTTCGATGTTTTAAAGTCATTTCTATGGGTGACACAATTTCCCTTGGTTTTTGCCTACAACGACGCAGTTCCGAGACAACAAAATAATTTCAAGGACAGCAGTGTACGTGCAGCTAAAAAGACTTATAATGGTTACAGCCACTAATAACGGCGTTTCATACTTATGTTTCATTGGCCAACAACGCAAAACGTCATTAAAACCACAATGACGTGAGCCCAATACGTAACTAACCAGGCTATTATATAACCAGAGACAAAAGAACGATGACGTATACTCACACACACATACGTAAAATTTGCATAATTTCCGGCCCAGTCTACACAATACAGCAGCAGGAGTAACACCTTGTTACAGGCAGCCGGCAATTTATACCGGCCTAGTCGTTTTGAAACAGTTCAAAATGTAATCAAAATGTAATTATGTGATAACTAGAGTGAACTAAAACAGTGTGCAGTGATTGTTTTCAAAATTATACATTAGAGTCAGTGAAAAGAGTAAAAATGTAACCACGCTACTTTGAGAAACCAACATGTGAACCCGCTTCTAGAACTTCTAGTCTACAGATTCAGGAAAGTGCAAAACCAAAATTTTAATTAAAGAGCTCTTTACCATTATAAAAGATATGTGTACACAAAAAGTAAATTGAATTTATAAGTATGAATGTGAGCGAGAGAGCGGGGCGTGCGTGTTAAGTGTCGACACCCAAACGGGGTGTTGGTTTGCGTTTATCTTAAGAAAATATAATTAAAATCATTTAATAACGAAGCAGCTGCAGAATTAATAGGTAGAATTTGATAACTTAAAGTTTAATAAAAAGATAAAAAAGTTTATGATGAAAGCGGGCCAGTAAATAATGGCCGCCATGTTGATATTTTGTCCGGTGTACACGCTTACAGAAATTATTGAATAAATCACTATTAATGGTCAAATTTCCAATTGAACGTATTTTCATTTCGATGCCTGTCTCTGCCAGCATTTTCGCTGAGTGGAATCCTGGAACCTTAGGTAATAAAAATAGAAACAACAAGACTGAAATAAACAGATACTCCAACTATGGTAAGTACATAATTATGGTACGTGTGACATACGTGTCTCATACAAATAATGTAAACAGACCCGAGTATAGTTTATGGTTTGTTTCCACATACAGATACATTTATATGTTATTTAAAAATAATAGTAAAGAAGGTGGAGAGTGACATCCCTTCACTTTCTTCTATTTGAATCATATTTATTTCTTCTCTATGTAATCGTCTCCCTTGTTTATTTAGTTCCCTAATTCCCTAACATAAGCTTAGCTGTTTAGAGGGGCTCACTTTGGCTATTCAACTCTACTGGCCATACTAACTTCAATAAATATGGAGGCAAATCATCTCCTTCAATAATAATAAATGATTGCTGGCATTATTCATCAGTCAATTCATCTCAAATCATCAAAAATAATAATAGTGGTCGTTCTTCCGACAAATAATAAATATCCTTGGGATTAATTCACGCATCTGCGGTTTATACATTGTTATACTCTCTTTTCTTGATTCAACTCAACTAAATTCTTCACATATTATAGGGATAGTTTGTTTTACACTTCATCACTGATATACTCTCATGATTATCTTCGTTAGTACATTACTCTTCATTCTTCTTCATCATTGATTAATCTCTTCATTTTGTATCACTTTGAACGTCATCTCGTCATATTCTTCATTTCAGGTTTTATTCTTCTAGATATAATTCATAAGTACATTTATTTTTTCTCTCTTCTCATGTTTTTAGTTGGTATATATTCCATGTGGTATTGGCTTTTCTCCAGTATACTAGAAACAATGTGGTTGTGTGTGGTGGCTTGTCTACATTAATACATTTCTTTGGGTTTATTCTTCCAACTTCTCATTTGCTCCTTCTTCCTTTTTCAATAGTACGGGTGAGGTGTTCTTAATACTTGTTGACGTGGCTCTTGGAAATAATTGTGCCAAAGATGGTATTTGTCAGTCTCGTATATTCATCTTCTTTTATAGTACGGGTGGGATGTTCTTATTTACTTGTTGGCGTGGCTCTTGGAAATCTTCTGTGCCAAAGATGGTATTTGTCAGTCTCGTATGTTGCTCTTCTTTTATAGTACGGGTGGGATGTTAATATTTACTTGTTGACTAGGCTCTAGGAATTCATATGTATCATACGTACATTTGTGCCATGGATGTAAGTTGTCTTTCTCGTATATTATTTTTCTTTTCTTTTTATAGTACGGGTAAGATGTTAATATTTACTTGTTGACGTGGCTCTTGGAAATAGTTATTTGCCGTAGATGTTGTTTGTCTGTCTCGTATATTCATCTTCTTTTATAGTACGGGTGGGATGTTCTTATTTACTTGTTGACGTGGCTCTTGGAAATCTTCTGTGCCAAAGATGGTATTTGTCAGTCTCGTATATTCATCTTCTTTTATAGTACGGGTGGGATGTTCTTATTTACTTGTTGACGTGGCTCTTGGAAATAGTTGTTTGCCGTAGATGTTGTTTGTCTGTCTCGTATATTCATCTTCTTTTATAGTACGGGTGGGATGTTCTTATTTACTTGTTGACGTGGCTCTTGGAAATCTTCTGTGCCAAAGATGGTATTTGTCAGTCTCGTATATTCATCTTCTTTATTATTATACTCTATTATTCATAAATACAATGCTCTGAATCCTTTACATAAATTCTTTGGGAGCATGTTTTCTCACATTATAAAATTACAATATATTCATTGTTCATTACATAGTTATACAGTTACTTCTCATTTAATATAAACACATAATAATCTTCATAGCGATAATACATCCTTTTTTCTTTAGTCAACATCTATTCTTATAATCATACTTTCATTTTTCACTTTTTTAAGAAACAATAATCTTCATGGCCACATTTCATTTTTCATCTTGATATAGTCAACAGTTATATTCATAATTATACTTTCATTTTTCATAACAAATATTTTCATCCTTTACATAATATCCATAATAAAATAATTCTTATCGCTAACTTTTCACTTTTAGTCCCATATTTTAATTGTCGATATATCTTTTCATTGAAGCTTGGTTGTAAGTACCCTTTATCTTTTTGGTTATAGGGTCCTACAATTCATAAGTGTTGTTTAAATTGTTCTTAGTTACAGTATACGGTCCGGTGAATAGCAGTAGCAGTTTCTTCGCAATGCCCTCGATAGTACTTGGGAGTTCTCTATTTTTGATAAGTACTCGGTCTCCCACTTCATATTTGATAACTTTGGGTTGCGATTTTTTGTATTTGAGCCTCAGTTTGTCAGCTCGTTCAACTGCATTATTATAGAATTTTGTTCTGTTAAATTTGACCTCTGCACTTATTGGAAAATTAATGATCTCTGTGATCTCCCGGGGTGGTCTTTTCTCATACATAGCCATGTAGGGTGTTTCGTCAGTCGATTGATGATAGGCTAGGTTTAGGAAGTCTTCAGCCGGGGATAGATACTCCTCCCATTTCCTCTGCTGGCTGTGACAGTAGGTTCTTAAAATCCTTCCTACTTCTCTCAACACTCTCTCAGCAGGGTTGCTGTTGGGGTGATACACCGATGTTTTGTATGTTTTTATTCCCAGATGGATTAATGTTTCCCGCCACTTTCGTCCTCGGAACTGCGTTCCATGGTCTGTAATTATCGACAATGGTTTACCCATTTTGGGTATATACTTGTTTATTATTATTTCCAGTATTTTACTTGTCGTAGCTCGATTAAGTGGGTACAGCTTAGTGTACTTGGTGTAGTGGTCAAATATGATGATTATATACTTATATTGGTGTCTTCCACCACTCCGTGGAAATGGTCCACAAATGTCCCAGAAAATTTTTTCTAACTTTGCCGTCGATGTAATTGGTATCATTACTCCTTCTCGTTTCTCATTGCTGCATTTTACCAATTGGCAAATATGACAATTCTGGACATACTTTCTAACTTTTCTATTCATGTCTTTGAAATGCACATGTTCCTGTAATGCCTTTACGACCTTTACTGCGCCCATGTGACCATAGCGTATGTGGTAATCAATGGTCAATTCTTTTTCTAGGGCTTTTGGTATAACTACCTTCCATTTTTCACCATCTTTATTATGTTTGGTGAATAATAATTGATTATGAGTACAGTAGAAATGTTTTATGTTCTCATCATTGTTTGCTAATTTTTGAATAATCAATGATACTTTGGGATCTTGTTTTTGATGAATGGTTATATCCGATAATATGTTAGTGAGTTCAGATGTACTTTTCAGTAGGTGGTAGACTTTCGCAATGGTTTCCCTTTCTCCTTCAAATGTCTGGGCGTTGATGTTTATTCGGAACAACACGTCTGCAGCTATGTTGCTCTTCCCTGGTATGTACTCCCACTGGATGTTGTATTCTTGGAGTGTAAGAGTCCATCTCGTTAATCTACCGTGCTTTAACTTGCAATTCTTAAGAAATGAAATAGATTTGTGGTCTGTCCTCACTGTTACTGGATATCCCAAAATGAAAGTTCTAAATTTTTCGCAAGCAAACACTATACTCAACAATTCCTTTTCCGTTGTATGGTAGTTACGTTCGCATTTATTTAAAGTTCGGCTTGTAAAACTGATCACTTGATGATTCCCTTCTTGTCTTCTTGGTATAATACAGAACCAAGGCTTAGGTCGCTAGCGTCACAGTTCATGAAAAACTGCTTCTCAAAATTAGGGTGATGCAGCATAACAGTTTCGAGAAACTTTTCCTTAATTAATTCAAAGGTAGAGTCTTGATCTAATCCCCACTTCCATTTTTCCTTCGAGGATAGTTGTGCCGAAAATCGAGCTGTCAGTTCAGAATAATTGTTTTGGAATTTTCGATAATAATTACAGATTCCGAGGAACGATTGTAATTGCTTTTTATTCTTTGGTACGGGGAAACGCTGGATTGCCTCCATCTTTTCCTGGGATGGTGTAATTCCATACTCTGACAAGTTAAACCCCAAAAATTGCACTTCCTTTGCGATCAATTGTGATTTGTCTAATTTTAGTGCAATATGGTTGTCTTCCAATTTTTGTAATACTTGTGCCACCCGGTTACAGTGCTCTTCCCAATTGTTAGATGCGATCAAGAGGTCGTCGACATATACTGTCGTAAATTGTAATGTGCTGTGGCCCAGTATTTCGTCCATACATTTGACAAAGATGGCCACTGAGTTCACTAAGCCGAATGGTAATCTCTTAAAATGGTAATTACGGCCTTCAAAAATAAAAGCTGTGAACTTTCTGCTATTCGGGTGCAATTCGACCTGCCAATATCCGCAGACCGTATCCCATATACTGTAATATTTAGTGCCATAAAATCTCTTTAGTATTTCATCGATTTCTCCAGGCGATGTCCTGTCATTGATTATGGACTTGTTGAGTTCACGTGCATCCAAGCAAATTCTCACTGCACCGTTTTTCTTGGGTACAGCGACAATAGGATTGGTGTACGGGGAATTGCTTACTTCAATTATATCATTTTCTATTAATCTTTGGATTTCCTTTCTTACAGCTTCTTTAAGTGAAAAGGCGATAGGGTAAGATTTTCGCTTGAATTCTGTCTGGTCCTTGAATTTTAATTCACATTGGAAATTCTTTATTTTCCCAGGCGTATCGGAAAATATGTGACGATATTGATAGTATATACTTATCAGCTGGTTCCGTTGTTCCCAAGTCAACTCATGGCTATTCTGGTTGGTTTTGAATTCTCTGATTTCATTAATTTTTTCCAACCATAAAGCTTCCTCTGGACTGTTGTGAAGTTCTTGGTTGATGGCGCCTTCCTGATGTTCATGGCCTTCCCTGATGTAATATATTACATGTTCCGAGGGTGCCTTCCTATATTCTGTTAAATTGGCGGTCCACTCAACTTCTTCTGCCTTCATTACTACGGTATTCGCATCCATATTAATTATGGCTGTGTATTTTCGTAATATGTCGCAACCAATGAGTAGAGTGAATGGTAGTCCGCTGGCTACAAGGAATACCATCGGTATTGTTTTCCCCTTGCTTGATACGTCCAGTTGCACCTGTTGTCGAATAGTTTTATTCTGACGCCCGGTGGCTCCGATGAGTATTATGTTATTAATTGGTAAGGTTGGTATGGTAGCTTTATTTTCTGATTGGATCCTGTCCAATTCCATTTTGTCAATTAATGATATGTTGGCCCCGGTATCTACCATTGCTGTGGCATTTGTGTTGTTGACTTTCACAGATATATACGCGATTTCACTGTTGCTCGCATCTCCGATAACACTTTCTTTCTCTTCCATTAAATCCTTTCTTATGTTCTTGAGGTAATTGTTGTTGTATATTTTGCGATGATTCGAATGTTTCGCCAAAATATCAGACCCAATAGTCCGGTTCAGTGAGGGTGTGGTTGGTCTTTTCACTGCCGGTTGGCATTTAAAGGCAGGTCACCGTTTTCGTGCCTGTCTTGTGACGTTGACGCTATGGGTTCCTGGTTTCCAGGCCCATGTCCGTTGTGATAAACTTCCGTAGTCTGCGTGACTGTTCTATGACCTCCACTGCTGTCGCTTCCATTGGATCGATAGCCGGACTCTCGTTCTTCTCTATCACTATTACTGGAGTGACTGTGTTGGTTTGGGAAACTCCTCCGTCCTTGGTAATAGTTTCTGCGATTCCCACCTCGGCTGGCATGGGTGTAGTGTACCCTACGAAAATGATTGTTATTTTGATTACCTTTGCGTTGTCGTGGCTGATGATTGGGAGATTGGTTTTGATATGGCTTATAGTAATTATTACCTCTTTGGTAGTGTGTGTCCCTCTGGTATCCACCTGGACGATGGTTGTTATAATTCCCTCTGTTCACGTTGTTGCCACCTCCGTCTTGGCGTGGTATTGGTTGGTTTTGGAATCTTGGTGGATTGTTAAAATTTCTTCCTGGGTTATTCCTGTCATTGTGAATGTTGGGGTTATTATTTTCGGGCCCTCCCCGATCATATGCTTGGCTACGTACTTGTCGGTTTCGTTGATAATACCTTTCTCTTTCGTGGCTTTCTAGCAGGTCGCACATTCCTTGAATTGTTTTTATTTGTGAGTTCAGTCTCCCTTGCGAAATACCTTGATTAAAATGGTACGCTAGTTTTGTAACCAGGCATTCTTCTGGAATTGCTGGCTCCAAATTTCTAGCCAGACAAATTTTGCCTAAGAAATAGGTTGTCATCGATTGCCTTCTATTCACATCGAATTTCCCATTTGTAATGTCGTCTCTGATGATGTTTTGTGTGGCTTCCGACCAGTACTTTTGTTTAAATGCCGTTTTAAAAGTGTCATAGCTCCCCACTTCGTGACGGGTTGCTGTCCACCAATTGTCGAATGTATTTTTAAAAGGTTCATCCAACATCCCCTTAATGATGGACCATCTGCTTTCTCGGTTTCTGTGTATTATCTCTTCTATCCTTTCTAAAAATTCTAATGGATTTTTAGAATATGTTCGGAATTCAATCTGGTCCCTGCCTTCCAAGTGACTTAATCCGGATAGGATATTTGGGATGGTTCGCAGACGAAGCATCTCGTCTCTGATGTCATCCAATTCTCTCCGTTGACGTTCTGTTAATTGGGTTTTGTCGTCATTCACCTGTTGTTTTATAGCGTCTACCTTCCCAGAGACTTCCTCGCATTTTTCATTTAACGTTGACTGCGCTGCCTTCATTTTGGTTTGCTCCTGCGCTATCACTCCTAGTTGTGTACCGTGTGTTTTCTCCACATCACTAATACGCCGGTTGATGTCCCTTTCTGTCTGTACTAATTTCAGGCTGGTGCATTCTCCCTCCTTTCGTAATTCAGACATCTCGAATGGCCATTTGTTTTTCGATTTCCTCAACATTTTCCCCCAATCTTCTTTCAATCATTTCTACCGTATCCTTAGCAGTTTCTTCCATCTTGTCACTGTTGATATTTATTTGTTGCCATATTCTTTCGTGGTCAGTTTGTATGGTTTCGACATCTCGATTAAATTTAGCATTAATTTCATCAATCTTCTGGTTGGTCTGATCCATTTTTACTCCCAACTCATTAGATAAGTCTTCCTTCATTATGGCCATTTTCTTCTCTAATAGTTCTTCAGTTTTCTTTTGCCCATCTTCCATCCTCCTGTTCGTCTCATTTATCTGGTTATTAAATTCTTCTTTTAATAATTCCATATTTCTCTGGCTCTCCCTCTGGCCTTCTTCTATTTTTTGGTTGGTGGATCGACTGGCTTCTTCTATTTTACTGTTTACGTCCGCCTTCAGTGACTCCTGACCTTCCTTCAGTGATTGGTTGTCCTCCTTGGATGATTTCTGGCCATCCTCTATTCTCCTGTCCATTAACCGGTAATCTTCTTCCATTCTCTTCAACATTTTATACATTTCTTGTATAATATCTGTGCTTCCTAGTTGTTCCGGTTGTTCAGGTCGCCTTATTTCTGGTTGAACTTCCTGAGGTATGATTTCCGGTTCCTCATCATGTTGTTGAACCCCCTCCGCTGGGTTCAAGTGGTTTGTCCTTTACTTCCAGTAAAATTTCTTCCACATCTTCCGTTGACATAGCCTCCTTTTCTTCCATTCTGGCCTCCTTCTCCGCTTGTGTTGCCCTCTTTCTCGACGTTGATCTTGACTTTGATCTCCTTGTGTACATCTTGATATGCTGGCAATGTACCTGCTGTCTCCTGACGGATTGGGGTGATTAGGTTACTGGTTATGGTATATTTTCCCTAATCCGCGCTCAGACGTTGGGCGCCAAGTTGTAACACAACTATTTATACGATGTGTGTAGAATAGATATATTGGTGTGATAGTGTGATTGCAGATACGCACCGGTATCTACGATAATGTTGTTTTTTATAAAACGTTTTAATTACAATTATTATGGTTATTAGTGTGATTGAATGGTCGAATGGGTGCGTATTAATGGTTCACTTCTTTGATTTAAAATGTTTCGCGCACTCCGTTATATACCTCCCTCACTTACCACACGTGGATATTTTAGTCCTGTTCAGTGACGGTTCCGCTGAAATACATACACTTTACATACAAATAAATATTCAGGTTGAATATTCCCTATGGTTATCATACACAATATAAGTGATATAATATCTAAATAATGTTCTGAATTATTAGAACTATTTAAACTCTTCCGCCACTTTTGGTAGAACTGACTAAGAGTAAATGAGCTAATCTAAATTTGAAATGATACTCTTTTTCAATGGTAATAAAAAGTAGAGGTTTATTAACAATTCAAGATATTATAAAATTTTGGAACAATTAACAGTCAGTTGCTAATAACCTTTTGTATAATAATTACAATTAATAAAATTTAAAATAAGACTCTTCTTCGTCTCAAGGCTGGTAAACCTGTTAGTTGTACAATAGTTTAATTTTAAGAGGTTATGTCCTCTTGTATCAGTGAATTACCATGTTCGTATGGTTCATTTAGGTAGCATGATACCAGGTACAAGATGTAATATTAATAATGATATAAAATGAACAATAATTGATAACAAACAAACAAATATAAAAATCGAAAATTAGTACCATATATCTGATAGTTATGGTATTATCGTACGCGGGAATGCGCACGCAGTCTATAGTACTCGTTTGACAATTATCAAGCTCGTTAGCTTGCCAGTTAAAATGTATTACCTTATTTTAATAATTCACTTTGAGAATTATTTACTTGCAAGAGAAAAATTTATAAAAAAACTCGTTATTATTTCCATCTGGTTTGGATTTTACTTGAGAACAGACTTGTAACAGAGAAATTGGCAAGTTACCGTTACGACTCTAAGGTTATCTTATAACGGGTATTGTTATAATGGTTAATTATTTTTTTAACATTTATTATTTCTTAATCTAAATATAAACACATTATTCGTAATAGTTTGATGTGTCATTATCAGTATTATATTTATTCTTTCACATGAAAGTTAAAAACGTTTACGTTAAAATATCGAAATGAAATCAAGAAAACAACTTTAGCCAATTTAGCGACTATTAGTATTGCTCGTATTTGGTCATAAATGCTTCAAATATAATTCCTTTAGTTATGATAAATAATTAAAATATTTATTCAATATATTAATAATTGCGAATTAATACTTTCATTAATTCTGATAATTCAATCATCGTTTTTGATACTTCGCTTTTTCCTGACTTGCGTAGTATCAACATTATTTATTTACAAAAATATTATTTCTGTTTCAATGTTATTAAATAAAAAGAATTGTACTCCCTGTTTTTTATCTTTCACAACACTCGGAAGTACGATTGATATTATACACTAATCGTACTTAATGTATACACTCCGCACATTTCACTCGTTTATGTTGGTGTAGTTTAAAGGTTATGTGTGTGTTGATTTACTTATGTCTGTCGCGCACAATTCAAAAATTAAACTTCTTCATATCGGCGAGTGACGTGACCTCTCCGTCGAAAGACTGATCGTGAACTGTGATGCTTCTTCGAAGCGTCTCTGGCTCGTCTGCCCAATGTTCATTCATTCGATTGGTTGACAAAACTATACTCTCTAACCCAAAGCACTTTGTTTTCTTAAAATATTTAATTTTTTACCAAATTTGGCTTTTGCGTTTGAGGCTTTGTGACGTCAGCACTGGTACAAAACATTTAAAATCACAATAACTTTCTTAATCTATGTCTTATCGTTAAATGGTTAGTTTCAGCAAATTGCGGACATCCTGCACTTTAATTTAAGTTCAAACAAGATTATTTTCCGTTCATTACTTCTATCACTATAACGATTTTATTAATTATTTATGGTGCATCTTATATTTATAAGTCTGTTACACCAAATTTAATTATTTATACTAAAACACTTTTTAAATAAACGCTCTGAGTCCATATCTCAACTGGTTTAATTCAAAACTTGGGAATTATTGTTCCCTAAACAATATCTCGTTCTGGCGTCTTTGGGCGTCCATATTTGATTTTTCATAAATGTACTTAAAACTAATTTTTCTTATTTAATACTAGTAATATTGCAATCTAATAATACTAGAAACGTCTATTTACATAATTTTACACTAGAATATATGTACATGGCTGTATTTAATCTACTATTTACATTGTTTTAGTCCCCTCCTATCTCTCTTATACAATTGTTACCTTATTTCTGGTTTTTTCTATACAATTTAGATCATGTACTATTTGTAATTAGTGTACACTCATTGTACCTAATTCTCTACATATAATGGTTAGCTTTTAGCTATCTCAGAACCCTTCAATTTCTCAGTAATGGGTCTGTTTACTTTGTGTCATAGCATGGTAGTCATTTATTTTTGTTAAAACAATAATTAAATTGTTATTGTTACACTTGGTTTGGGTTTCCAAAGTGGTATCAGACATTATTCTGATTCTTGATAATATTTTCATCTACTTTTAACTAAGTTTATATGTTACATTTTGCATATAAAACTTGCTCTTCATCGTTTGTTTACATATGGATTCCTCCATCATGGTCATTTGGTTTTTAATTATTTATATATAAAATGAGTGTTTTCATGGTCATAGTCTGTTCTCAAAGTAGCATTAGGTTTTTCCCTTACTACTGGTAACACTCTTAACAATCTTTATTCAAGCTTTAATACAGTATTTTGCTTAACTAGTTGGTTATACAATGTTTCTGCTTACTTCTGGCTATGTGTTCTTAGTTAGCTAGTTTACAATATTTTGGTTACAAAACTGTTATCATTATGTTCAGAATCTGTTCTCACAGTAGTACCAGATGTTTATCTCACTACTGGTAATACTTTCATTAACATTGGTATTTGTTTTGATATTGTATTTTGTCTAACTAAATTGGCATACTAGGCTCTATTTCTTCTATCTCTGAGCCATCATATTTGATCTGTTTTATTTACATTGTGTTGCAATATAATACACTGTCTATTAGGATATATTATTATTTATAACAAATTCTTGATTGATATCATAGTTGATGGTCATTTATTTACTTTAACATGTATGATTTTCTGTTTCATAGGTGTCTTTCCTATGGGGTTATGTAACAATGTACAACATGTTTTAATGCAGCATTTTGGTTACTACTAACATGACTTCAGTATGGTATCTTACTATAATATTTTAATTGTTTTGTTACACATGTTTACACAACTTCTTCTTAAACAATAACACAAATCTTTTTGTATTAATTACAATGTCTCTCTGGTCATTGGTTGAATTTAATTCCTGTCACTTTGTTTAATACATAACAAAGGTTTTTTATTTATTGTCAGTTCTCTATGAACAATAATATAATTGTTCGATTTTATTCTATTCTGGTGGTCTTATGATTATCTGTATTGATCACAATCTTTATTAAATTAGTCACACTAATTGTCTGTGTATATTTGACTATTTAACTCTTGCTGCCTTCACTGAAATCAACATATTTTCTTACACTATAAACCTTATCACTGGAATTGTTTGTATGGTTTATTCAGTTGAAATTAGTTAACTGGTCACAGGTTTCACATCTATATTAAGTATTCACTGTAATTGTTTGTGGTTCCTTAAATGTTAAACACTGGTTTTCTTTTCATATTTGATAATCACTATTCCTTTGGTTACTATTATAGTTTCTAGTACACTTGGTTTATGCTGAGTCCTTGCATGGTCTATCCGTTTTCTTCTTTCTTCATGGTACGTTTCCTTGTCCTTCTTCTTTCTTCTTCTTCAATATTTTCATTGTAGTCACTATCTTCATTTGTTTCCCTCGCTGTTGGAGTTTATTGGTCCTTATTTTGTTGGTTCCCCTCACTGTTGGATCCTATTGGGTCTGGTTACTGATATTTTTGTTTTGGCTCATGCATTTTCTTTCTTCATTTCGTATTTGATGTTGCTATTTTAATATTATCTTCCTCATCGTTGGATTTTTATATTAATATATTTGTAGATACACATTTTTATACACATTGGTTTATTTATATAGACATAGTTCCATGCTTTTCTCTTACTTGACGTTATATTAGCTTATTTTATGTAACTACCATATTTGGTAACGTTACAATTTGCACGATGATGTGTGGTTATGTGAGCGTGTGATACTAGCACCAAGAAACGAACAAGTAAATGCCATAAATAGCTGCATATTGCATAAATTTCCAGGAGACGAAAAAACATATCACTCCATTAATACAGTTTTCAACGAAGAGGATGCAGTACGTTACCCAACTGAGTTTTCGAATACTTTATCGGCATCAGGATTACCAGCTCACACATTGAAATTAAAACTAGGTGTTCCAATTATACTCATGAGAAATCTGAAGCCACCACAGTTATGCAATGGAACACGATTGAAAGTTAGGTTGCTAAAAAACATATCATCGAAGCGACTGTCTTAACAGGCTGCGGCAAAGGAGAAGCAGTATTTATCCCAAGAATTCCAATCATACCCAATAACTTTCCATTTCAATTTAAAAGACTTCAGTTTCCGGTTAATTTATGCTTTGCAATGACTATCAATAAGTCACAAGGGCAAACTTTACGTACAGCTGGTGTGGATTTAAGAGCTGCTTGCTTTTCTCACGGACAATTGTATGTGGCATGTTCTCGAGTAAGCAGAAGCAGCAAGCTCTTTATTTGCTCTGATAACGGCAGAACAAAAAATGTAGTTTATAACGAGGCCGGATGTAAAAATGTATATAAAAACTGAGTATACTGGACTGTGATACATTTATGTATATAAGGATTCTACCAGAAAGTTTAAGACTGACTTAGCACATAAGATTTTGACTAACTCATATCAATATACTTATGTATTCATTATTTGTATTATTCTTTACAAATAAACATTTTATCTAATTGTGTTACTGCATGTTTGTAAATATCTACTAAATTATCAAATTTTGATTTTACATATCGAGGAAACATGAATGATGGATCTATTGCTTCTCACTTTTTGGATCTTCATAACTTACAATATAAGAATATTATTAATATAGATGTACCATTAGCAATTTACCAACTAGACAGTTACCACAACAATCATATACAAATATTCGTGATCGAAGCCGCGGGTACCTGCTAGTAAAGAATATAGTGAAAACAGTTATATCAAAAGAGTATTAACCCATAACTTTGTATACAACAATAATGTATATTAATCCACAATAAGGTAACCTATTCTAAAGGGTACCATTCGTGGTGCAGTTGCCTTAAACATATTAAAATTTGACAAATTAATGTTTTAAAACCTTACTCTATTAGGGCTAATTTAAAAATAAACCAAGAAAATCAGTACTTCTTGGTAGGTTATCTCCCCCTCCCTCTACCCTCCCTCCATCCCTCCCCCTCTCTCCTCCCTTCTTACACTCTGCCCCTTCTCACACTCTGTCACCCCCACAGACACTGAAGCCACATTTCTTTTACAGTTTTATTCATACACTATTACTTATCTGTGTCACTTGTGGTTGATGCTGTAATTGTGCTACTGTCTAGTGAGTTCCTCCACCTGTTCATGCACAACACGTGGCCATAATTTCTATTATTTCATACTTTGTTCAATTCAGTGTTTCAAATGTTTGCTAAACTTTTCGTGATAAAAACTTTGTATATGAAAGACTTTATGTAAGTATTTTTTGTCCGGAGATGTTACATGCCATTCACTGTGTTTGTGTTTTTATATGGTATGGCTACAACCCACCCACAGGCTCAAGTCACGGTGTTTTGCATCTGTTCTGTTGGGTAGCTGGACGGCAGTGTTTAATAATACTTAAACTTTTAATCACATTTTTAACAAGGCAAAACTGACAATATTTCACTCCACTGAGACATGGCCTTTGCGATTAAGACGTGGTCACTGTTGTCTGTTCTCTTTGGTGTTCAACTTGCGACTGTCAGCACATGTGGATGTGTGTCCCTTATCTGTACCCTGCACTAAACTTTTTTTTTCTGGCTCTTCCATGATAAACTTAGCACCTGCAAGTCGTTTTCTCCTGACACAACACTCCTAAGCAAGTGAAAATACATTTTGAGTACATAACCCTATCAGAACTACACACTTCCCAGGCCAACGTCATGCACAAAAATTTCATGTGGTCTGGTGTTCTGTGTCATACCCGAAAATCTCTCTCTGTATTATGCTGGGTAAAATGACCCATTACAACTTTTCACTGCATATACCTATTAGGTTATGATTCATTATATTGAAGTACAAATAGATTTTACATTCCACCTTCATGTTCATTTTCATTACACAAGTATGCAAAAATTGGTTTGTGAAAAATTTTCTCCAGTGTTTTGACTGATTTTTGTATTGTTTTTGTTGCTGATGTCAAATGTGTTATCTATTTGCTTCTATCACCTAAGTTTTTGACAAATAGTTTTTAATAATAATTAAGAAAAATCTCAAAATTTATATTATAAAAAAATTTACTGGTTTGCCCTGAATATAAGACGGCCTCACAGATAAGACGATCCCTATACTTTTGAAGGGGTTTTACAGAAAAAAAGGGCCTGCATATAAGACGACGCTGAATTTTTTGAGATGTATGAGAAAGACAATTAAATGGTCTAAATATCATACCTTGAAGTCACACTAAATAAATATAGGTATTTTACATTAAAGATGAAATTATAAATGTTAAAGTACGTGTTTTTAGTTCCAGTCATCATCCTCATTTTCTTCGCACGAGTTCACGCTACAACACAGTAAGCCTGTGCAGCTGGCGAATGTTACAAAATATGCTATACTTTTGCAGGCACAAACACGAAATTTTTAAATGTCAGGTTGCACATTAAGATGAGTATGGATTTTGGAAGGGCATTTTAAGGAAAAAAATCATTGTTTTATATTTGGACCAATACAGTATTTATGGAATCATTTGCAAAATATAGTTTACGCAAAATCTTCACCAAAGGTAGTTAAAAAATATTTAATGTTCATTTAAACTGATTAAGCCCATATTGTATCTTATTCCCATGTTTCTTCAAAGCTTCATTTGGTTCTTTTTGCGAATATTCAGTAGGTTAGCTCTTTCCAGCATCCAACAGTAGTATGCCGTCATAGATATTTTATCTCTCTCGTATAGTCTTTCAATTTCCTTGATGTATTGGTGAAATCTTTCACCCTGCTCTTTACCAACTGCAACAGGATTTTCTAAAAAGTAATCCCGAGTCTGATAAAGGGACTTTTAAATTAATTTAACAACCCAAGTTTGTAAACTTTCCCACACATTTCATACAACACTTTTATTCTCTGGTCCTTTCTATTTTTGCAGAATTTTCCACTATGTCTTTGAAGGCATTACAGGCTTTTTTCCTCCATTTTAGTGTATCATTTGTAAGCTTTTTGACATACAGTTCAACAAATATGCCGTTCTTCACCTTTGCTTCTGTCAGACCTTGAAACTGACTGCAGAGATATTGTAAACATTCTCCATTCTTTGGTAATGCCTTAACAAGTTCTTTCATTAGACCCAGTAGATTGTGGAATGGAGCAAGGAGACTGGTTGGATATACTTAACTTTGACTTACTATAATAGATATTTGACTTACTACTTAACTTTCCACTTGACAACTTTTTTACTTGACTTACTTTTTTTTATACTTAACTTTCTTCATCAGTATTTTTCCTACCATGTTTTAGGGTATTTCTATATGGCCATTTTTAAAAATGTTGATTTTTTTTTTGTCTTGACTGTCCCATTTACACAGAAAACAGGCCCAATTTGTGTAACCAGATCATTCTATTGTGAAGAAGAATAAAGAGTATTCGCAGAGTCAATAAAAAGTCTCCATTCATCTTCATTTTAGTCGATGTTGAAACTCTTCATGAGTCCAAGGAGATCACTGCAGTAAACTAACTTTGCCAATGATTCTTGGGAAGAGAATGAGATGGAACTCTTTTCCATGGTTCCTAAAGCATAAAAAATAAGTTCCAGGAAATATAAATCTGATTTGCTTTGAGGATTTGTATTTTTTTTTTTTTTAATTTTTTCCACTAAATTTTCCGTAATTAGTATCCAAAAATCTATAAAATTCATATTAGTTTTACTATTGTACCCCTGTATTATTTGTATTGATAACCAGAAATGATTAATCAGTTAAATGACATTTTTAGTATTGGATGTTTTTATCATCACAAGTGTGATGTGTACAGTAGTCATGCTTTGGTAATAGTGATTCTGAAAGCAAATAAATGAAATTCTGTTACGTGTACTTTTACAGGATTTGGCAAAACGATTATTAGTAGGTAAATCAGCTAGTGTGGATGCAGAAAAGAGTATGCTTTCAAAACTAAAACAAGAATGTGGTGGAGGCTTCACATCAAAACTGGAAGGAATGTTTAAAGACATGGAACTGAGTAAAGACATTAATGTTGCCTTTAAACAAGTAAGTAGCGTTGTTATGGCAGTTTTTTTTCAGTTTTTAAATTACATTTTTTTTTTGTATAGTTTCTGTTAAAATAATAGTGGGGAATTTTACAAATTTGGATTTGTACAAATCTCCTTAAAAATATTGTATTCAAAACATTAGCAGTAGGAATGAAACAAACAGTAAAACCAAGAATTAACCACTGTATCTTACATGTCCCAGAATTAGTACGTATAGCATCACTTCAGGGTCTGGGAGTTCTTCTATTCCAGTATTATTTCTGTAGTCATCTCTTTATTATTTGTTGTACATGAATTTTTTTTTGTTACATAGGGTAGGTTGATACTTCTTCTTATCCTCATCAAGGATTACGTTATATAAACCTGTTCCAGGACCCGTCTCATCCTCGGACGACCCATGTTCAGATAAACTGAACAAACCTTGTTGCATTACATTGTTGATTAAATTATCTTTCCATTGATATATAATTTTATGGTATTACTCCAAAAACAGTGGTGTTATGACCGAACAAACCTCAGAAATACACTTTTTCCAAAAGGTTCTCACAACTTTAGTCTCTAGTGTATTTACCATTCCAGAAAAACCACCAGAAAAACAAAAGTGAGAGCCGCCACCACATTGTGACAGGTGGAATGTAGATACTGCAACACTGTTCCCATGAAGACACTTAAATACTTCAATTTTTCTCTTATCAGCATTTTGTCCAGATTTGAGTAGACCAGTGGCTCTCAACCTTTTTTTATTCATGGCACAGTATCTTATTTAGTGAGTTCCTGCAGCACACTGACGTACAAGTTGGCAATTTCTTCACCCCTTCCCCCATTTCTGTTACCAGGTATGACTGAGCATGGAGTCCTTATTCTGTCTCCTTAGAATTAACCAATTAACCATCGACCTCCCTCTGGAGAAAAAAGAACAACTTCAGCAGTCCGAACATTTCAACGCACATGTGGTATACTACCACTTCTCAAGTCTTGGATGTTAGCAAAGAAAGAGCAGTGGAAGCTGTTACATTTTTCTACCTCCTGCTTGTGTGAGTTGGACTTTTCGGCACTAATAAACATAAAAAATAAGGACACGAGAGATTTCTCTTGGATGAATAGGAAATGTGTGTGTGTGTGTGTGTGTTCATCTTCAATTCCACCACAAATTGAACTTCTGTGAAAGAAACGAAAAGTTCAACCTTTTTTCATCAATAACTCAAATCTTGTATTGTAAGTCGTAAGGCAATAAGTCCCCTGTAAAAATGTGTTTAAACTCTTGAATATATTTCTCTCGTTTCTTTTACAAAATAAATATTGAGAAAAATTGTATTAATTACGTTTACCAGCAATATCAAAAGTCTGAAGTTTCGCAGCACACATAGAAAAACTTGCGACACAGTAGTGTGCCGTGGAACACCCGTTGAGAACCACTGGTGTAGACGAACTCATTGAGCACAGGTTAGGTTAAGGCGAGGTGACATTAGAAATAACTTAAACCAAATTCATCTTAACGTATACTCGTTTAGTAGTAATCGTTAACTGTTGTTAGCTTGATTAATCAGAAAGCATCACCTTTGCATTACATTGCGCCATGATTGTTATTCAAAATAAATATTAAAATTTATCAAAGACAGAGTTACAAAAGAAATAAATAAGGAACACTTTAATAAAAAATATAATGAAAACCGTTATAACAAAAGAATATTGACCCATAACTTTGTATACAAAAAAAAAAAGTATATTAACCAATAATAAGGTAACTTATCCTAAAGGTTACTATTTATGGTACCATTACATTACACACATTAAAATCGTAAGACATTATGTTATTAATACCTTACTCTATTAGGCTGGTACTAATGTTAACAAAGCAAAGCAAATTTTCTTTTCTCTCTCTCTCTCTCTCTCTCTCTCTCTCTCTCTCTCTCTCTCTCTCTCTCTCTCTCTCTCTCTCTCTCTCTCTCTCTCTCTCTCTCTCTCTCTCTCTCTCTCTCACACACACACACACACACACACACACACACACACACACACTACAGTCCCAATGTCCTGAACATTGCTTATTTCATCTTTGTTGGCCAAATTCCCATACTCAATAGTTTAGTGTGGTTACTTACCTGTGTACACGCATGGTTGGTGCTGTAATTGTGGTATTGTTCGGTGAGTTCCTCCGTCTGTTTGCACACAACACGTGGCTGTATTTTTATTCCACACTTTGTTCAGTTCAGTGTCTCGAACCCGGCACTATTTGTTAAGAACTTTTGCAGTAAAAACTTTGTGGCCGAAAGAATTTATATAAATATTGTTGTCCGGAAATGTTACATATTGTTCACTGTTGTAATGGTAGGTACCATTAACACCGTCCACTGTTTTAACTTTTAAAGGTAGGCCTACAACCTGCCCGCAGGCTCAAGTCACCGTGTTTTGCATCTGTTCTGTTGGGTAGTTGGATGTGAACTAACTATAATACTCTTGAAACTTTTAATCACATTTCACTGACTGAGACACTGCGAACGGTGTTTCACCACACCATTTACATTTTGGCACAGAGGCATAGCCTTCTTGATTCACTGCTGCTGCTGTCCGTCCTGCTTGGTGTTCAACTTGCGACTGACTGCATATATGGCTTGGTGTCTCTTACCTGGACCCCGTAGTAAACTGGTTTTGCTGGGCTTTTCCATGGGAAACTTAGCAGCTGAGACTTCTTCTCGTATGACGCAAGACTCCTAAGCGTGCAAGAATACATTTTGAACACGTACACGCCTGTCAAAAACTATGCACTTGCCAGGAAAAAGTTACACACAAAATCTCTCTGTGTATCATGTTGGATATAATTTAAATTACATGTTCAATTGCATTATAGCGTATGATACATGAGACACCTTTTTGACATGGAATCCATAGGTATGTAATGTCTTACTCGCACGTTTCACAAAAATCGACCGTTATGTTTCAGATGTACTTTCGGCATACCACTATCTCACGAACCGCTCAACCAATCCCAGCAAACCAGGTGTCAGGTTATCGAGTCACTCGGCCCCCTTCCACCAATAGTACTGAGAATTTTGACAACTGACTTCAGTCGCCTCTAGGCTTTGTCTGCTTGAGGGTGTTTTTGCGCCGAAAATTTCTAAATTGCTCCACTAAAACTTAAATATCTCGGGAACTACAAGTCCGATCGCGAAAATACAAAGTGCGTTGTGATCCTCAGAACTAAATCTCTCCAATAACACCAATTCCGAGTACCAGAAGCACTCACAGTAAATAATAACATTTGAACTCAAAAATTTGAAATGCCTCGACCTAAAAATCGCGATAAAACTCGAACCAAAAATTTCAAACCGAAAACCGGGAAATCCTATGCAGAGCGTCAACAGGCCTATCGTTTGAGACTAAAATCAAAGAAATCGGCCGAGAACTTAGAAAATGGCAACCATTTGAAGATTGACGAAACCCCGTCAGCGCCCAAGCGGCCCGCATCTCCGATACCTGGGTCATCCGGCGTGCCCCCAAAGCGACTCAGATCGAGCGTATGGCTAGCTAGCAAGAAAACAGACGATGAGAGCTGTTTATTTAACCAACCCTTCATTCCTTCCCAAAGCACAAGTCTGCCCATGATTCCATGTCTACCGGTAGTCCCACGACTACCAGGTTTAAATTTTTTATTGTATCTTTTATATTAACTTGTAATTTATTACAGTATTTACTGAAAGTGGTATGACCTGTTTGACTTATGTTAAAGTGTATCAAGTTTAGACTTCCATAGTCACCTAAACATGGAAAATATGATCACATAATAACAGTAATTTTGAAGTAATTAAATCTTTATTTGGCAATTATTTTTAATTCAGTAAATATTTTTTCCAGTACGTGAGCAATCTAAAACACCATCCAGCGAGTAGTATAGATTTAACAGTAAGTATTCTTACTATGGGTTATTGGCCAACATATCCTGTGATGGAAGTCACAATACCTGTCGAAATGGTACAGTATCAGGATCAATTTAACAAATTTTACTTGGGTAAACACAATGGACGGAAACTTCAGTGGCAGCCTACCCTTGGTCACTGTGTTCTGAAGGCTACTTTTCCTCAGGTATATAAAATGTATATTTCATAAAAGTATTGGTTTTTTGAAGTTAATTGTTTAGTTTTTGTCAAGGGGAAATATATTAAATTATATACTTCTGTAAGCATATACACTCATAAGTCTGTGTGTCTTTTGAACAGTCACGTTTGGTTATAAAAATCTGTTCTGTTTGCTATTATAAAACGTTTTTTTAATTTTAATTTGACTATATTTTGGATGTATGTTTCAGGGTAAAAAAGAGTTACAAGTGTCATTATTCCAAGCTTTAGTTTTACTTTTATTCAATGATACGGATGAATTACAATTAGAGGATATCAAAGCAGCTACAAATATAGAGGTAAATTTTATTGTTATCATCACCCTTTTGCTCTTTCAAGAGTTTTGTTAGTGTAGAATATTTAATGTACCAATGTGGTTTTTTTATTATAAAACTGTGTACTTAGAGCAGCACTATATAATATAGTTAACTTAGAGCAGCATTTACCAAAGTGTGTGCCGCGAAGCCCAGCTAAGTGTGCTGCAAAATTTTGGAAAAATAATAAACAAAATAAAATGTCTAACTCAGCAAAAAAAGATGCACAGTTAACAAGTGTAGAAGAAACCCATTTGAGTGATATCAAGAATGACTGTGGCGTAAAACTGGAATATACAAAACTAGTGCAGGGCATGGAGGAAGAATCAAAAAAGACTAAAAAGAAGAAAAACCCTGATATTGTGGCCTCTTGGCTGTCACTGATAAATGAATACACAGCAATAACCAAAAAGGCTATGAAGGCGTTGCTTCCCTTTTCTACATCTTATATTTGTGAGTCATCATTTTCCACATTGAACCAAATAAAATTAAAAAATTGATATAAACTTCAAACATTGGAACACGATATGAGAGTGTGTTTATCCTCTATTCGATCGCGGATCAAGGACCTAATGACAAAAACAGTTGTGGAATTGTCAGGGTAGCTAGTGAAACAGTGAGACAATGATAGCTTATTTGTAACCTAAATGTTTGTGTCTAGAGACAGTATATTATTATACATCATTTAGTTGTGTATGTTTTCAAGCATGTCAAATGTATTTTTTCTAAGGTTTTGTGGTTACTAAATTAGTTTATTTCACTCACAGAGACTCCAAGTTACTATTTCCTATAGGCATAAAATAGGCAGACATAACTGTTGCAGTATTTGCTGTGGGATTTTGTTGCAGTATGTGTTTTACAATGTTATCACATTACAAATGGTACATGTGCCACTTGGTAAACCAGTTTTGCGTGTTGTTGTCTGACAGGTCAGCGATTTAAATAAAACACTCGTATCACTGTAGACACCTTCTTTATTTACCAGTATTACAAATAATTTTTCACAAATTAAAATATAGCACACAAAGTACAATTTTGATCTACAACTGTTACATCGAATATTAACGTGACTGTGATTTATACAAGCAAAACGATAACACAAATATAGTATTCATCCACAAATGTGGTATCAAACATACGCTCTAACTCACTAACCAAACTCTCAATGAATAGTAACTTTTCTATGTCTCTTACTGTTTTATGTATACTTTGTAATGACGTCAGTCACAAATATGCATCACTTATGACTTACTGTAACGGTACAAACCGATGGGGATTTGTACAGTGAATCTTTTCAGTTTTATTTAACCAAGTATATGTTGTGAACCAACTATAGCATCGAGACTGATGTGGCTTGGCACAGGAAGGTGAAGTTAGCAACTAGGGTGCGATTTCACCCACAAGAGCCCACACCATCGGCCAACATTCTCACGATAACGGCACGTAGGTATAAATTCCTTCTCGCCTACGTGCGCAGAGAACAAAGGCAGTCGGCAAATAACATATCAAGACAACGGACGCGAACTGTTGTGTGGGTCCGCCGGCTGGACAGTTTTCATCTCGCCCATACATAAAAAATGGGAATGTAGGCCCAAGACAGTTCGACAAATAATATAAACAGCGCGATTGCGTCGGCACGCGGGTCGAATAAATCTTAACAATGTAGACCGACCAGCAGAAAAAGGAAGAATTTAAACTCAAACAGTTCGGCAGTGATCAAAATTTAGTGAGAATGTAGTTTGATGCTACCGTGAAATACCAGGGAAGAAGCGCAACGTGTGTTCGGCAGGAAGACACCAACAGAGTAACTATATGTAAACTCCCTATTAAAAAATTAAAGTAAAAGAGCTCTTAATTATGGGGGGTAAAATGTGTGAAAGTGAGAGTGAGCAAATACTGGGTTGTCATATAAAATACGAGAAAAATTTCATTTAATTATAATAAGTAAATATATTAGTTTTTTTTTGTTACGTAAGAATCAAAAATTTAAAAAAGAAAAAAGTATACAAAGAAATGTTAAATAAAACTGAGATAGTTAAACATGCTATGAGAGAGTAACAAAATACAAAGTAACCTAAATCACTTATAGGTACGAGTTCACATGAAGACTCTGAGACCCGATAAAGGTAAGGGATTTCTGAATATTTATTAAATATAATTTTTATAAGAATCTGTAATATTTCAATGGCGCGACCAAAACAGGGACAGTCCGTACAAATTCACAGTTTGCACAGACCATGTCTACTCGTGAATAAGTGATTTAGTGGTTAAGTAATACGTATAAATTGGGTACATAAAATGATGTTAGGTTAAGTGAGTAGTAAAACAAGAATAAGTGTGAGTTTGCGTTAGTATACAAAAAGTTCAGAAATATGGAGAATAAAATAAATGAAATTGACGTAATTGTAGGCGACGAAGCTGAAAATAAATCTATGTTTGAAAGTATGTCAACTGAATCGGCTGATAAAAGCAATTCAGGAATTCAAACAGAGGTAATGTTAAACTAGTGGAAGTAATTTGACCGAGTCAAACATAATGGAAGGCGTAACGAGTCAGTCGACGCCGGTCCAAAGTAAAAAGTCTGACGATAGTTATGAAATGTTCAAAATGATACAAGTAATGTTAGAAAAGCATACTATAAACATAAATAGTCGTTTTGATAGTAATGATGAAAAGTTCGATAGAATAAATTGTCAATTTGATGAACAAAAGAGTAGTTTTGACGCTAGATTCGATGAACGGAATGTTAAATTCCATGAGTTAAAAAGCGAAATACATGAACTAAAATTAAAATGTGAAGGGAATTTCAATGAATGAAAAAAGCAAAATAATGAATTAAAAAAAACGATATTAATGAAATCAATAAAAATGTTGAGAAAACCAATGAGATTTGCCAGTAAATTTAACGAATTAGAACAGAGTATTGAGAGAATGGGAGTATGGGGAATAAATACAGGTAAGTGCAATGTAAACGATAATAACGAAGAAATAAACGATAAGGTAAGAAATGTGGTTAATACAAGCGAAAATAACGGAGATATAGGTGTTAATAGTAATGGTGTCAGTTTAAATGCAAAACAGGTGACGATAGACAAGGTAAGTAATAATGATAATTCTAATAATGAGTCAACAAAATTCTAATAATGAGTCAACAAGTAGTAGCAAAATAAAGAGTGATGACAGTGATATAATTAAAAACGTGGTGTTAGAGAGTAAGGTGGTGAGCATAGAAAGTGTTGATGAAATTGTGAGAGAGTGTGAAGAGAGGTTAGGTGGGCAAAGGGCAGATTTTTCCCAAATATATAGTGAAACAGGGTTTTCACCGTGGTGTTATGAGGACAAGGTTTCCTCCGATAGTTGTGTGGAAGACGAGGTGTCTTCATATAGTTCCTTAATTTTTTCTGGTGTTCTTGGAAGCGCCAAGAAGTATAGTAAGTTTGTGGTGCCCTTTGCATGTAGTGAAGTAGTTCAGGGGGGTTGTGACAGGTGTTATGATGATGGGAGATATTTTGAGAGAGAGTTGTGTGTTGATGGGGAGATAGAATTATTTAGGTTAAAGAGAAGTTATAAAGAGTTGATAGAGAAGTTAGAATTGGAGAAAATAGACGAGAAATACTTACCGGTTGTAGTAGACATTGATAATTATTTTGATGATACCATTGTAGATAATAAACACATACCTTATGATGTTATGGATATAGTAGAAGAATATGATAAAATAACTTACCTGATGTTGATCAGAAATACTGACGGAGACAGGACAGAAAATACCGAAGTAAACGGGTCTTATGAGTTAATAGGGGAGAATAATCTGGTGCATAATTCTTGTGATAGAGGGGATAAATTAATATGCAAGGGTTATTATATAAACCATTATAATGTAAGGAGTGTAATTAAAGACGATAATTGTTATATAAAAGTAAGACTATTGTACGATGACGGGGGTTAAATAAACAATGAGTGAATAGACATTTTATTATTTTAGTTCATGGTAATGACTGGCTAAATTAGGAAATGAGGTGTGGTAAACAGAAAAATAATTACAAAAAATTGTAAATAAATTTATAGTGAAATTAATTGTGTTTGTGTTGTAAAATATATTTTATGTAAACATTGTGGGTATGTAGTAGAAATTGATTTAATAATAATAATAATAATAATACTTTATTAGACTAAATAAATAATGAGAGTTGGTAATAAATGAATTGTAATTGTTTTGGAAGAAGGTAATTAAAATAAATTGTGTTTTAAATAACTGATTGAATTAAAGGATTTGAGATTAATTAATGTTGTATAATTGAATTTTGCTAATGAAGTTAAATATTTTTATGAGATTTGAACTTTAAAATAAATAGTAAATGAATAAATGTAAAATGTGTTAAGTTGTGGAGTCATATGATTGTTATGTTTCAGAAGGTACATATGGTTGTACGTGATATTTGTGGTAATGAATGTTTATAATTTTGTGTCTATGACAGGAATCATGTGTTTATTCAATTGAGTGACGTAATGTAAGTATGAAGTTTATAATGCAATTGAAATAAAGTAAAATGTTTAATATTTGAATAATAAATTTTAAATGAGTTTCAAAGGTTTAAATTAAATGAGTAAATTAATTTGAGGTTGTTATGAGTTTTCTAGTGTGGTTTTCAATGGTTAACTTAATGTGAAATGTTGTAAAAGATAGAGTTTGGGTGATAATAATTATTCCAATAAGGCATTAAGTCAGGCAGAGTTAATTTTAATGGGTGTTAGATAGAATAAGAATTTTGGAATATAAATAATTCAGAAACGGGGTAGTAGTAGGGACACAGTAGCGGGAGTGCATATATGTAGAGAAAGTGAGAGTGATGTAAATGGAGAGTAAATAGAGGGTACATATATTTTGTAGTGAGGGTGGAGGTGTAAGGATTCCGCAACGCAAGACGTTGTGGCGGGAGGTGAATAGTTTTAAATGGGGTTTGGCGGAGTTACCTGGGAAAGGGCCAGGAACTAATAAGGGAATGAGTATACGGGAAGGGAACACACATCCTAGGTACAAAGAAGGTAACAGGTATTTTATTATAAGTGGAGAACGATTTAAGTGGATTTAGAGAATTTAGTGGAGGTAAATATTGTTGAGAGATTGGTGTCATACTATATAAGTCCGTTAGTGGTGGTTAGAAGGAAGAAGGGGGGTAAGGTTATATTTTAATGCCCTTTCAATAAATCAAATCATGGTGAATGACGGAAAATCACCCAAACTAATTAGGGATGAAAATGTTAAACAGAAATTCATAGTGTAAATGTAATAATAAATGAAATGTGATGTAAAATGAATGTTGAAAATAAATTTGAATTTTTGGGGAATCTAATTGTAGTAAATGATAACTAATTAAAGGTTGATATAAAAAAGGGGTAATAGAATGTTCAAGTTGTAATGTTTAGAATTTTCTATACAAATTATTTAAAGGTGAATTGTTTAGTTAAAGGTAGCAATGTTAATGTTCAAGGTTAATGTTTATTATGTTATTGTGTAAGATTAATGGGTGATTTTTGGGGGTTGTTAGTTGTCAACAGATCAGAAAATAAATTGTGGAATGTGGTGTTAGTAAATGCAGAAGGACATAAGTTTAGCTATAAGTTAGGCTATTGCAGTGGCAGCATGTGTCACTGTAGATAGCGGTAAGTGTTGATGAGTAACATCAAAGCATGTTACCATCATCAAAGGCCTAAATAGGGCGTAAAATACACTGTACAACCTTATATAATATTATATTATGTTACTTACTATCGTACAGTGTATAAAGAAATGATGAAGTGTAAACATGCTAATGAAAGAAGATTTCCCCGCCTTTTCGGGCGATTACTGTTTCACCAGCACTAATCGTGGTTTTGGACGACAATCAGCTGTGGACAGAAATTGTAAAACTGCCCATGGTTGGTTGCCTTGAAAATTGGTGTGAATTTGAAATTAACGGGGTGGGGTGACTCAAGGGGAAATCCCCGGAACTATGGAACAGCGGCTATCAACTTGTTCGCGTGGGAACAAACAAAAAATTGATAGACCCATCTTAAGGTTGTAACTATATAATCAGATATTATTATATCTGGAATTTAAAATGTAAGGCTGAAGCAAGGACAGGAGATGACAAAATTCCTCCCTAACTTCAGTCCTTGTGGAAGCAACTGGGCGCTACAGTCCAGGTGGGGTATAGTGTGTGTGGAAGGAGGTTACTAAGGGTAGTAACGCATTAGTAAATATTAAAATGAATTATGCTGATGAGCTGATTAAATGATTTTATTTTGAGTTAAGAAATATTATGCCAAAGGCAGATGATTAACGTTTTCCAGTAGATAACTTGTTCAGAAGTAGTTGATTTAAATATGTTATACTCTATATGATAATTTTATAAATGACTTTACTGTTTGAAAAGATTAATTCTAGAAGAGAAAGTGTTTATTATGTTTTATTATGTTGTACTATGTTAGGGTGTAGGAATTATAAACATGTGTTATGTATTTTACATTGTATAATTTTGTGTAGTGTGTCTAGGATAAGGTCATTCACCTGACCATAAGGTATCAGCTGATGACTGGTGTTAGAGATATAGTATGTCTATTACAATTGATTCATAGATTCTTTGGTTAATCAATTTAATTAAATGATTGAATAATTATTTTTATTAATTGGCAAAATAGGTTTTTTTGGAAATAAAATTTTTTTGAAAAAAAAAAAAATTTTGTTTTTTGCAGTAAAGAATTGTATTTTAATTTTTAATGTTCACTATAGGTAGAGAAGGTGTCAGCTGATTCATGACGTTTATCTTATGTTATATTTTGTAATCATGTGTAATTGTGTTTGAATAGATGATAGGGACAAGTTGTTTATTTTATTTTGTTTAACAGGATTGTTAACATGTAAATTAAGAGGAGTTGTGAAGAAAAAAATTAAATGCATAAGGACTTTGAATTTTGAAAATTATGATTAAATTAATTGAAAGAGATGATATAAATTAACATCAATGTAAATTTTTGATAGTGGACTTAGGTTTATTTCATGGTTTGAACAAAATTTGAATTCTACTTTAATAATTAATAATGTGGAGACAGTGTGTAGTTTGATAATGAACATGTGTACGCAACCAGTATTTTGCTAAAGGCAACCCAGTATGGATGTAAGGGGATACATATCGGTAGAAGATCTGGCCAGTTGTACATATGGTATAAGGCCAGTTTTGGAATTTTATTGGGAATGTTATAAGGTAAGGTGGTACTGTGGTGAGTGCCTGTCCGATTTTACGGTGTTGGGATCTCGAACAGAGAAGTCCAGTAATATCGTGCAGGTGCAGCCATAGTCGCCAAGCTAGGGGGGTAGTTTACCCATGATGTGTTAAGAAATTAAAGGGGGGTTGTTGGCACCATATCCTCACTGATCCTCTTAGGGTTTAGCAATGAGTTTTTCTGTGTCGGCAGAAAATCTCTTATTGGGGGGGTATTGTAACGGTACAAACCGATGGGGATTTGTACAGTGAATCTTTTCAATTTTATTTAACCAAGTATATGTTGTGAACCAACTATAGCGTCGAGACTGATGTGGCTTGGCACAGGAATGTGAAGTTAGCAACTAGGGTGCAATTTCACCCACAAGAGCGCGCACATCGGCCAACGTTCTCACGATAACGGCACGTAGGTATAAATTCCTTCTCGCCTACGTGCGCAGAGAACAAAGGCAGTCGGCGAATAACATCTCAAGACAACGGACGCGAACTGTTCTGTGCGTCCGCCGGCTGGACAGTTTTCATCTCGCCCATACATAAAAAATGGGAATGTAGGCCCAAGACAGTTCGACAAATAATATAAACCGCGCGATTGCGTCGGCACGCGGGTCGAATAAATCTTAACAATGTAGACCGACCGGCAGAAAAAGGAAGAATTTAAACTCAAACAGTTCGGCAGTGATCAAAATTTAGTGAGAACGTAGTTTGACGCTACCGTGAAATACCAGGGAAGAAGTGCGTGTGTTCGGCAGGAAGACACCAACAGAGTAACTACAGTGGAACTTGGTTATAACGTCATTGAAGGGACCAAAAAAATAATGACATTATGTCCGAGTGACGTTATAAAAGAGTCGTTATAAAAGACCCTTTTTAATCACTAGTAAGGAAGGAGAAATAAAAAAAAGATCTTTGCATTATTAACATTATTCGTGATATTTATTCTAAAGTTTACAAACTGCATTTCATTTATACAAACAGCATGAAGAATATTTTAAAAGATCAAAAAGAAAGTACATGTAACGTACATTTAGGCTTCCTGTCGAAAGTAATCCATAATTTTCTTTTGAACGCTCCTTTCTGAAAAATAAATTCTTTCTGTTGTGCTGTGGAGATGCTGCGCTGCATTGAACGTGTCGTCAGATGTCTCTCTAAAGCAGTAAAATCGTGCAAGAGTTTCTGCGGCTCTCATTGCTTCCTGTACTGTCGGACAAACGATGTCGGCATCCTCCTCTTGCTTAGCATCTTCTTCAACACTATCTTCTGCTTCTATGTTTTTTACTTCCGCGATAATTTCTGCGTCACTCAACACTTGTAATGTTTCTACTTGGTCATCCACTGATGCATAGGAATCAAGTTCATTTCCAAATTCATTTACGTCGAATTTCTTAATCCACTCTGAGAGCGGCAAGTCGTCGTCTTCATCATCATCGGGTAAATTTTCATGTACGAGTTGTGCTTTACTAAAGCATTTTGCTATCGTCTTCTGTGTTACACTCTTCCAAGAGTCGTCTAGGAATTGTATTGCATCTAAGAGTGAAATTGTGGCAGGTTGCGCCGTGTCCATACAGAAAATATTTTTTTTTTTAAGTTGCTTGCGGTAGTGACACTTTAGGCTTCTAATTACGCCTTGGTCCATAGGTTGCAGGACACTCGTACAGTTGGCCGGTAATAAGACGAGATTAATGTTTGTCAAATTTAGCTTTGGATGGGCTGCACAGTTGTCAACTGGAAGTAGAATTTTTCTGTTTTTCAATGACAGTTCTTTATCCCACTTTCTTAGTTCATCTTCAAAAATACTAGAAGTTATCCACGCTTTTTTGTTGGCAGTGTAACTTACAGGGAGTTTTTTGATGTTTTTAAAACATCTAGGATGCAAACTTTTCCCGATAACTAAAAGTTTCCTTTTTTCGGTTCCCGTCATGTTCACACAAACAAAAACTGTAACTCTTTGTTTAGAGAGCTTCCCACCAACGCAATTTTTATTTTTAAATTTGAAAGTCTTATCTGGAGTTAATTTATAAAAAATTCCGGCTTCATCTCCATTAAAGATGTCTTCATCTTTATATGATCGTCTAATTTTTGGCCAAGTGTTACACACCCAATCGCCTGTAATGTTCAGATATACGCATTTTGCCTCACCACAAATTTTTGCAAAGGAAATCGAGTGTCGGGCCTTAAATCGATCTAGCCATCCGTTGGAGCATGTAAAATCAATACCAAACAATTTTCCGAATTGTGTAGCTTTCTCTTTTAGAATTGGTCCACTCACAGGAATATCTGAACATCGACACTGTTTGAACCATTTCAATAATGCTGCATCCACATCACCATGTTCGCATTTCCTAATTTTTTTAATTTTTTCTCCATCTTCCTCAAATTTTTTTAAAATTTTGTCCTTGTTTTTTAAAATTGAACCTACAGTAGAATTCACTAAACCAAACTCACGGCATACATCAGCTATTTTACGTCTGCTTTCATATGATCTAATTACACGTACTTTCTCTTGAATAGACAGAACCTTTCTTTTTGTACTAGAACTTGCCATGATTACTGTATAAAAATGTAGACCTACGTATAAAATTCTATAAAAAGTGGCTACCGAAACTTAAGTTATAAAACACAAAAGAAACTGTCACAGTACGAGCAGATGCAGAAACAATAACAACCAAAAACAGAGACGAGACTACGTGTAAACAATACTGTACAGTAAATACTGTAACAGCGTGGCGTGAACAATAGCCTCGACACGCGTAGTGCTACTGACACAGTGAGAGTGGTGGGGAGACATGTCAGTCGCTAGACACCGGCTGGTGCCGGCGGTCCTGTTACAGCGCTTATCGCTTGCATACAATGTATGTCTGTAGCCATGGGCGTAGCGCACGCACATATATACGTTTATATGAAATTTAGAGTAAAATATCTGAGAAATTTTTGACGCTATAACAGAGTAGTACAATATTTAGTGACGTTAAAACCGGGAATTTTTATAATGTTAAAGATATCAGTTTGACCGGACTTATGACAAAATAACGCTACACCCTAGTTGATGTAACAGCCGAGGCCATAATAACCAAGTTCCACTGGACCACTGTATATGTAAACTCCTTATTAAAAAATTAAAGTAAAAGAGCTCTTAATTATGGGGGGTAAAATGTGTGAAAGTGAGAGTGAGCAAATACTGGGTTGTCATATAAAATAAGAGAAATATTTCATTTAATTATAATAAGTAAATATATTAGTTTTTTTGTTACGTAAGAATCAGTAAAGAAATTTAAAAAAGAAAAAAGTATACAAAGAAATGTTAAATAAAACTGAGATAGTTAAACATGCTTTGAGAGAGTAATTATTACAAAGTAACCCTAAATCGCTTATAGGTACGAGTTCACATGAAGACTCTGAGACCCGATAAAGGTAAGGGATTTCTGAATATTTATTAAATATAATTTTCATTAGAATCTGTAATATTTCATTACTAGTACAGTCGAGGTCGTTTGAGGCATAACTAGAACCTGTAGAAAAACCATGTTTACTTGTAAATGTGTTGTACATGATACAGAACATTCTAGTGTATTGTATAAATAATGTCCATATAAATAAAGTGTATCAATATACAAAAGTTGTACAGCAGTTGTGGATAATGTAAATACACATGAGTAACTCAACCTATGTATTATGACAAATAGTTTTCATAATACCAATCACAATATCATTTTATATATTATACAATATTACTTTGAATGTGTGTTGGGGGTTCTCTAGTATACAGCAGTGTTTTTAAACATCTCATGCCCACTGCACTTAACGTTTCTTTTTAGTTGTTGGATTGCTAAATTTACTATCGCAGATCTTCATTTTCAACACATCGTGTAATAGATAATCATACATTTGAAGAAGCTAGTTACAGTTGCCACAGATCTTTTGGAACACTTCACTCCCGCCATGCTGGAAGTAATGACATTGGAACAATGTATCAGCCAACCTTGTTGAAAATTGTTTCTCTGTCATTCCAAATTTGCTCCTGTAACCTATTATACATATAAAAATCATTTGCTTACACAGTGGATGTTGTGAATTATATATGGACTCATTTCAGGCAACAAGGGTGTATTCTTAGAATTGTCATACCTTGACAGGTGAAACAACATTTCATCTGAGCAAAAGCAGTTATAGCAGTTATAGTGTGGCACACTTGTGTAAAATTATGTCCCTGCAGTTACTGCACTATGGAGACTCAGGTTTATCTTTCATCTATTGCATCCATCACTATCTCCTTGAAGGTGCTGCTATAACATTAAAAACCCTAATATTCATATACATAATGTTGAATGAACCCATATCCAAAATATAATTTGATCAAGAATGCTTTGTACACACGTGTGCTTGTGCTTGTAATTTCATGGGAATTGAATCTGTATCAGGGAACTAATATCATAGGTGTCGGCAGCTGCAACATTGTATTTACATTGAGACTCCAATAGTTGCAACACTTATTTGTGGATCATGTTTTGTCAGCAGTAGAGTAGTTGAGTCTTAAGTGTTCTTAACATATAGGCTAAGAAACTAGGAATATCATTTTTATTTATTTTTTTGAAAGTAGAAAGTATGGATGTTAAAATAATATACATAGAATATTTAGAAAGTTACTAAAATAAAAATGAAAACCAATAAAAAAGTATAAGAGAACATGAAATTTTAACATTTTCTATAATTTAAAGATTTTATAGAAAGCCACAAACTTATGAAACATATTACTCTCATATTCTCAGAAAAAATTAAGGATAATGGTACAGTGACAGAAACATTTATGCTCATCAAGCAGTGGTTTACATATAGGGACATGATGTCAGTTGTGATTCAAAAGCAGCAGCAAGCAAATGAATCAGATTGTATTCTGCCACTGTTGATTTCATCATTGTATATGTTTGTCATGACAGATTTGTTAAAAATATTTATATTCACAAATGTAACAGAAAGTCATGAATCAAGAATGCCATTGTCTAAATTGGCACAGTTAACAAGATAGTTTGTAGGTTACTTCCACGTGATTGGTTGTTACGGAAACATATATACATGTTAATGCTTATGCCATCTTTATTTGTGTTGAATGAACAGTAAACCTGTCAAAATGTATTCCTTACAAACAGCGATTACCTAGTCATTGTATATGTTGAATAGTGGTGTTACAGTGTATAGACTTGCCTCACCAATTTATGTATGTAGGTCTCTATTCTTAAGACACTGTGACTTCTTATTTCCATGCTTTCATTATAGTACTGATTTGATTCATATGTTATACTTCTTTCCCATTGTCAGATACTTGGGATGGAACTTTCCTGTCACTGATAATATATTTGAAAAACAACATTTTGGTTACCCAAACAATTTTCAGCCATCTTTATGCTAATTACAAACTAAACCATTACAATTGAAATTTAATAAACAGTACTCTATCACTCAAGTGGTAGAATTAATTTTTTTTAAGTATTTATATAATATATTTGAATTCCTGTAACTAAATCTTAGGAATAAACAAAGAGAACTAATAAATTAAGAAATCTTACCAGCCGAATCACTAATAATGAGCACTACACATACCAAACACTTTCAGGCACACACCATGCTTACGCATGTGCGCGTGCACGCCAGTACTGTGCAAAGGCTGTTACTGTGCACGCCAGTACTGTGTGACTGTTATTTGTCATTAGATTGTTCAGTTGACCTTTTCCTGAAGATGGTAGCTGACTGTTATGTAGCTGAAATGTCACTTTTTGAACTTACTGTCAGTTATGGCAAGCGTTCATCCATTAAAATTTAAAAACATACATCAGCAGCAACCATATTCTGAGATGGCTCACTGTTTATTCTCCAGTCAAAGACATCTTACTGGACAAGCTACAATGAGTGGTTAACCAGATTTACAAAATTCAATAATAAGGAAAATCATGAATACTAATAGTGAATAACATATTGTTAAAACACGTGTAAATAAATAGTTAAGCCATGAAGGAATTTAATAAAATTTCAACCAGTCATGTCCAGTTTTAAATGTAATTATGTTTGTTAGGTCGTATAAGTAAATTACTTCTACTCTGTGTAATATATTTTTTGCATAAACGATTAATTGAAATCAAATATCTATGTGTTGTGTAGGACGGTGAACTGAGACGGACATTACAGTCATTAGCATGTGGTAAAGCTCGTGTCTTGACAAAAACACCTCGCGGAAGAGACATTGATGATAGAGACAATTTTGCATTTAATGGAGACTTTACAAATAAATTATTCAGGATTAAAATTAACCAGATACAGATGAAAGAAACTGTGAGTATTTTAATTTTGTATAAATAATTATTTATTTAATAATATTAATTTAAACTATTATATAAGATTATTTTTTATTTGCTAGTGGATTGAGTCCTACAAGTCTGTTGCAGGCCTTGACAGAGATTTACAGTAAGTAAATGAAATGGTGGATCATTGAGTTTGATTACATCTGCAAGAAAAAGTATGTAGTGTTTAAAATGCCACTTTTCTCCCTTGTAAGAGGTGATGGCAAAGCAGTAATTAGACCTCTTTATGTAGCTGTTTGGAACAAACTTTTAAAACTAATAATCGCCATGTACCTGCAGAGTATCTGTCTGATTCATAGCTATGTGGGTTACCTGTGCTTTTATGAAGCGTGGAGACTGTGTGCAATTCCGTATCTTTACATCTCCAATTGGTGCATTCATGCTCTACTCTCTGATTTTTTGTCTGCCAACAATCTGCTTGAAGATGACCACTTTTCCACTTTGACTGCTTGATTTGTAACACTTAGGTCTTTTGTCTTTATCCTTTGGTTCAAAAGATCGATGTGCTGCTACTGACGTCTTAAACTGTTGTTCTTGAATTGTTTCTTTATACCGTCCATTATGATGATACTGTGATATTGGATCCATTTGGCTACAACATGATGACATGCTTTGATTAATTTAGGTCGCCGACTTGGCAGCTTCAAAACAAAGAGCATGAACAAGCTTAACATGCCATGCTTTATTTAGCTGTTTGGAACCAACTTTAAAACTAATAATCCCCGTGTACCGGCAAGAGTATCTGTCTGATTCATAGCTGTGTGGGATAACACTTGTTGTAATTGACTATCTGTGATACCATCAATAAACACAATATGAGCAATCCACGTTCGGAAGTCCTCCAATTCTTCAGGATAAGCCAATCTCGTCAGTCGGTTGACATTTGCTTCAAACTCTTGAAGACTCTCCCCTGAACACTGTCACCTCGCTGTAAATTGAACATGGTACACATTCCACAGATGCTGGACACCGTACCATAATTCCAGAGCTTTTGTTAATTTGTTTTACTGAATTTTTAATAGAATCTTCTAAACTTGACTGCTTTATCATTTTTATGCTTAATTTTTTGTCCTGTCATTTTTCTGCTTTTTCTGTTTCCTGTTTGCATCGTTCCTCGTCTGCAGTAGCATTTCTTGGAATGATTCTATCATCTGACTGGTATCAGTTCTTTTTTTTATAAGTTACCACTCACACTACTCTTCTACAAAATCTGCTGTGTTACCATTGTCAAAAGTTCTGTCCCACTGTTATGATGGTCTCATTGATCGTAATAGTGGAAAGTAAAGTACAGTAGAAAAAAATACAGACACCAATGAAATCACTAAAAACAATCTCCAGCTTTAATAAGTAACAAATAACAATATGAAATCAACAAGATACTCTCGTACAGTAATTCAGGTTACATTTGTCCACATGCAATAACAAAGTCAGCTATAAAGAATTCCGCACTAATTATAACACAACAACAACCACTTGATATCTGCACTTGATAAATTGTCGAACATAAACTGGCTAACTAAGCAGCAGCTGTTGCCTATTTATAGCCTGCATATGTTCCATAATTTGTGTCAACAAGCACTCGAAAACTCTAGAGTGTACTTTTGCGCAGCCTTGGTAAAGACATGCATCTGCTCGGCTAGCCAAGAAAGTGTAGAAGGATGCTCTCGGCTTTTCGAGAGGGTTCCATTATTACAGTATTCTTCAGAATCGCTAATAGAAAATGCATAGCTTTATAGTAATCATGCATGTATAACAAAATATAAAATTTTCACTGAATAGATTATGAAACATGAATTTAAGTGTTTGCAGGTTATAAAACCTACATGCTCTGGCCAGATGTGACTACCATAGACGTACTCCATTGTGATATTACAAAAATGAATACTTTTAAAAAGAGGAATATGCTACAAGTAACTAAACATAGAACATATCTCCAGTACATAAGCACCACAAAAATATTAGGCTTATAAGCTGTACTAATTAATACAACCACACTTAGTAATCACCAATTTAAAAAAATTAAAACTTGTCTGCTAAACTTTATAATTCTGATCAAAACTGTGAAAAATATCACATAAGCAGGGCCCAGAAACATTGTGTTTTTAAGATGCAGCAGTCTAAAATATTCATAATTTTTTTACCTTAGAGGTAAAAGTGCAGTACTGCACTTATACAAATGCAATTTGTGAGACAAAATTTGCGATATTGGGTGGGGTTTTTTACACAAAACTTTTTTAAATGTCACAATGTAGTGAATTGATTACTTTTTGAAAAATACCCATGAAATATAAACAATAGCCAAAAACTTCATCACATTTTTGTGTATTTTTGCAGAAAACTTAAAAAAAAAACATTACAAATCTTATAATAAAATATAATTTTGAACAAATTTATATAAAAGAATCAGCACAAAACAGACCACAGTCAAAAGAATAAATTGTACGAGGAATATCCAGAAAGTAAGTTCCAATTAAAAAGAAATAAGGAATATATAAAAAAATATTTTTATTGCTATTTGAAGTATACACCTCAAACTATCTTTCTATGTAGTTACCGTCATTGTTGCATGTTTCATAGGCGTTATACCTTGTAACGTTAATTACTATTGTAAATTATCTTGTTGTTGCATCCTTTTCGTTCACTTATTATTTAATAATATATATAATACTTTCACTTATGAACTTACTGTTTGTCACTTCCCAAACGTCTCAAGATGTTGTTTCTCCTCTTCAGTGGGTTGAGTACTAACTGTCGATTACAGAATAACCGTTATGGAATGGAGTGTGTGGTGGGGGTTGATGGTGGGAAGGGATTGGCGCTGAGGTTCGAATTATGTGTGTGGATCAGTGTTGTTCATTATGAACAGATACATTACAAATCACATACACTATTTGACACACTGATCCACACACATAATTCGAACCTCAGTGCCAATCCCTTCCCACCATCAACCCCCACCACACACTCCATTCCGTAACGGTTATTCTGTAATTGACAGTTAGTACTCAACCCACTGAAGAAGAGAAACAACATCTTGAAACGTTTGGGAAGTGACAAACAGTAAGTTCATAAGTGAAAGTATTATATATATTATTGTAAATTGTTTGACCTCATCTGTTTACAAACAAACAGCTATGATCGCATCCGCATTCCGGACGCCATCTTGAATTGTTGCCAACTGTGTTATTTCACTTACCTGGGTCCAAAGTTCGTTTGAGCGAGTTGTAGAGCAGATTGGTTATTGGAAATAAATAATTCATTTACTTGTTCTCAAATCAATCTGATTTTATTAAATGAGAATCTAATTCATAAATGTTTTCCAAAAAACATTGAACACTCCTTTCAACCTCATCATTAAATACAAAAAATATTCCTTCTCCCTCCCTTACACATTTAGTTTTAGTAATATTCTCAAAAAAATAAAAATAACTAGACACAAACTTAAATTTATCTTTCGCAAACCAGTGCTTCACACACACACACACGCGCGCGCGCGCGCGCTTTCATACCATACATATTTTTGACTTCTCCCCCCTTTGAGCTCATTATATTTTTTCGAACTATATAGATATTTTTTTAAAATGGTCATCTCCTTTTTAATTTTGAGTGGTTTTAATTTTGAAAATTCTTGGTTTACTCTCCCCCTTTTTTACTTAGCTTGTCATTGTCCAAAACAGTCCAGCCTCCTTATGTATTTTTCGTCACTCCTCACATTTCCTCTTTCACTATTTTACACCGAAACTGTTACTTCATTTAAACTATTTTAAAAAACTGATTTCTTTCACATTTTGTTCTACTTGGGCGCCCGAAATTCTGTGACCGATTGGCATGAGAGTGTAATTTCAACTGGGTTTATATGAAACGGGCGAGCACATTGCCCGCATCCGTCGTCACTAGATGTTGGTTGGCAACTGACTTTATACGCCAGGCGCAGATTGCTGGCATCGATCCAGGCGAGGTAGCCAACACTCCTGCATTCCTGCGTGACATCTGCTGGGCTCGGCTCCTTACGTCATGTAGTGTGACTTCAGAATGCACACAGTTCAAAGATCATTTGTCTAAAAATAACTGTCTTCCGCCGTTAACTCGCCAACCTTGACTCCAAATCGCGCACATTGTTTTTTACCCAATAACATTTACAAATAAAACTTTACATTCTTCAACATTTCTCTAGGTGGGTTTTACCTGTACCGTTACAGTACCCCCTCAATGAGAGGTTTTATGCCGAAGCATAAAAACTGTCATTGACACTCACATACTTCCTAAAGGGATCAGTCCGGATATGGTGCCATAACCCCCTTTACATTTTACTAAAATTCATGGGTAACTTACCCCTCTGGTCCAGTGACTGTGGCCGCACCTGAATGACCTTACTGGACTTCCCTCTCGAGATCCCAACACCAAAAGGCCAGACAGGCACTTGACGCCCCTGCTCTGACATGTGGGCCAGTGCAGGACCGCCGCCACAGCATCACCAGACACTGAAACATTAAATCAAAAACATTAAATAAGGCCTTACATAATACCATATCCAGAACTGATCTGGTCTCCCCTGAGCTGTGCTGGTTTGCGTTAAGAAGCACTGGTTTTTCTTAACTTCTAACATATATATATATATATATATTGCAACATTACAACCTTGCAAAAGTTGCATAATATTATATGGTATGTGTACAAATTTTTGTACGTAAATTTAGGCATCTCATGCCTCACGTCCAGGGCGACAAATTTATATAACGTGACAATTTGGCAAATTTAATTTAATGTAAATTTGTGGAGTCCTTCGATCTTGGAGCACCAAATTTAAACAACGTTACATATACATAAATAGGTGTGAACGGTCTCACGTTCAAGATTGACAAATTCTTTAAACATATAACATTTAAATAGGGGGTCAGGTGTATCTGCAATAAGAACTCTACGGAACTTGAAACGGTAATTAAAATTTATTTGATACTATAAAAAAATAATCAGAATGATCAATATTGCACACCTGTGATGTTACTCACTTTTTTGCCCTGATATTTACTACATTCCACTCTTCATAAAATAATACTTACCGCTGCCAGAATTTCACTTACCGTCATGGTCCCCGTAAAACTTATCTTTTGAAAACTGCCCAAGGTCGCCACGATATTTTTTCTAGGAAGTAAAATATCGAAAACTTATATACTCTTGCCCTTATAAAAAATCCCGCGATCTGACTATAATAGAAATTCAAAAAACCCCCGATTTCGTTAGACGAATTTTTAACACAGAAATGAGGAAATGGCAATGACGAAATAACTTAGTCTAACACAGTTTCAAGGTAAACCAACTGATTTTAATGAATGTTAAAAGACACTGAAAAAATAGGTTTTAAAATATACATTGATCCCTCAGACTTAACTAACATAAAATATCCTCTAACCTATCAAGTATTATAATAATTAAGGTAGCCCATTCTGCATCACACACACACACATGCCATTTTTACACTTTACCCATTGATGTTTCATATTGAATTCCCGGTAATAGTATTTAATTCATGTTTTAATTCACTGTTCACTGCCGACCGAAAACGTGTTTCTGTTATCCGATTCCTCTTTTAAAGATTACGTATTTCGTTTATCACTCCATGTCACTACACCAACTGCCCGCCAATCACAGTAATATGGTTATTAACTTCTTGGGTCCCGGTCGGTCTTATTGAATGAATTACCTTTTATGAAAACTCGACCAACCGGGCCCGAAAACGAAACTGTAGGCGTCTGTAGCGGTACTCTACACCTCGTGGACCGCTTAGCGTCTCTAACTAATGTCGACTGTTCCGTCACCGAGAACGTAACAGGTACATGTTCTCTTTGGAGGGAAGCTGGTTCTTTACTGCCACGATGTTTTCGTCGTCGCTCCTTGCTCCTATGCTGTCGTGTAACCATCTTATATATGGAATGGAGCTGATATATGTGGGTTACCAGAGCTTAATATTGGGCTTGGCTCTGCTGACGTCATTGGAAAAGCCGGATTTAGCCATGACTTCCTGCCGCTCAAAAAGCACATTTCTGGATTTTGTTCGTCCCAGGACATCCGGTTTTGTGGCTGGCTGCGTCACTCAGATTTGTGGTGATACGGTTGCGTCTGTGTGCTGTTTACACAAGTACAGATTTCTGAGAATTTTGAAGGGGGTAAATGCTTCACTTGCCGACTTACACAATAACACCTACGTATCGCTTTTGTCTCACTGTTTCTCAACATCGTGCTGTTGCATGGAAAATAACGTTGCACTGCGTTCTATTATAACGGAATGAATTTTGTTACCCAATAATTTTCACAACTTCTTTTTTACAAACCCGCACCAAAATGAAAGAAATAAAAATGTACTTGCCCCATACGGTAAAAATAAAAACACCCAAAAATTGACCCGCTACAATACCCCCTCGATGAGAATTCTGCTGTTCACGACAGAAGAAATCTCATCGACAAACCCCGAAGAGGACCGGTGAGGAACTGGTGCCAACAACCCCCTTGTTCTTAATCTGCATGGGTACACGACCCCCCTGGCTCAGCGACCATGGACTCATCTGAACGAGATCACTGGACTTCTCCGTAAGAGATCCCAACACCGAGAAATCGAACAGACTCGCACCACAGCGCGCCTCGCCTTCTAACATGCTACCCCCAAAAATCCTCAATCCCTGGCTAAAATTATCCCAGCTCCTCCGCCGATATGTTTCCCCTTTTTGCAAGCTGGGCTGCCTTTAGCAGATACTGGGCTCACACACACTCACGTTACAGGTTACCATAACACATAAAAAATAAAACTTTCTTTTAAAATTTATCAAAAATTTACAAAAATTCAAAATTCAAAAAAAATAATATTTTATCAAAAAATTCTCTTCCTTGTTTTCTAAATTTTTGTTTCACATGACTTAACCTAGACATTTCTACTAATCTAAACACATCCTTACTCTAACATGAGAACCACTTATAGTCTACCAATACAATGCAATACAATAAAATAAACATGGTTAATGCACACATAATAAAAGAATCATTATCTAAAATATTCATTCGCTGGCAGGCGAAAAATCATTTTTTTTTTTTCTCAAAAAAAATTAAAATTTTCAAAATTTTAAAATTAAAAAAAAAATTTATTCATTAAATATTTATTAAATTTATTTAAATGTTTTCCTCATATTTAGAATTATTTAAATATTGGTTTGAATCAATTAACTAAACAAATCAAAATTGACTTCCTACTATACAAACTTAGTAGGTGTATGACCTCATCAGCTGATCGAAACTAGGTCAAGTCCAAAACCCTTGACCTACATATGTTGCGTATACTCTCTGCACCTACATTAAACATCTGTAACAATCTAACTCAAAGCACAAAACATAATAAAATAAAATATTTAAAATGAACAAAATATTAATATAATAATCAAATTGACTTTTACATAATAATAAAATAAACAATTCTTAACTTTACATTATTTTCAATTCTATCCAAATTTTGTCACTGGCAAAAAAAATGAAAATTTTATATCTTTATCATAAATCACTCTCTCTATGTAACAATCTTACTTTATTCTACTTTGGGTGATTTGAACTATTTATTCTCATTTACTGTATTACTTGAGCTGAATACCTATATAATCTTTCTCCCTCTGACTCTACTATTAACTTTTACTACATGACACCCCTCTCTATAAAAATATCTATCAAAACACTCTAAATTCAATTTACCTCTGGCACCGCTCATCTTTGGACTAGGATGTGTGTTCCCTACCTGGCTATAACCATACGAGCCAGTGCCCCTCCAAAATATCGGCAAACACTCACGCGAACTACTCTATTCTCGCCACAACGCCATACGTTGCTCACACCTTACCACCTCACCCTTACTACAAAATATCATCAACAAATATGTTTAAATCTCATTCACATTACTCATCTCTACATATACTCACTACTACTGTGTCAACATCAATACTTCTCAAAAAATACTATAACATGTATAAACCAAAACAACATTACCTTATATCATCTCTATTAATTCAACTTTAACTTTGACAGGTCTATATTGCACCTAAAATATTTATCACCCAAAAACTCTCTTTTATTTGCTTTCACCACTCGTTACTTCATTTCTCATTATCAAATTATTTTTTATCATTACATTAAAACGTCTGTAATACCTCAAACATTACATTGAGCATCAATTACTTAAAACATTTATAACTAATATACCGGTGACGTGTTATTGCTGATCAGCTGATATCCTAACATAATGAAAACACATCTCATAATTGAACAAATTACATGGAATACATTATCAATACTTACTTCTATTATGTTGATTGCCTGCCAGGCGTTTAATGATTGGCTTAATTTAAAGCATACACGTATCATGAAAACACATATTCTTATCAATGCCTATACCTAACACACAACAATAAAATAATCCATTTAAAATCATAGCATCATCAATCATTAATCATCCTTCATAACTTTCTACAATTAGATTACTTAAAATTTTCAAATTCATTATTAATATTTGTTTTCCGTCATCTCTCAGTTATTATTACCCTTTAAATCATTATCTCAAGTTATTTTCATTGTTGAAGTTAAAATTCGTTCCATTAAGTTAAACATCTGTGTACATTCTATTATCTTTGACTTGTATCATAAAAATTTTATACTTACAGTCCATAATTCATATACTGACATACACAACTATATACACCATACACCACTACTCCAAGTAACCTCTGAAACATTTAACAAAAAGTTATTTCAAATCAACAATTCATCATTTAATTACCAACTTCACTTCTCGTTAAACCATTTAAATTCATCAGAAAATTCAATTATATAATCTTTGAATTAATCAAAATATTTAAAACATTTCAAATTATTTTAATTAAATTAATTAAACATTTACAATTAGCCAATTAGTTTTCAAAATTAATTCTATTTGTTTATTTAAATTGCAAATATTTCAATATTATTATCACAACATTCATCTTGCATACACACATATAAATTCACTATATTTTATTTACACACTCTTATTTATTGTTCAGTTTTTCCGCACTTCATTGTCCTATTCTGCCATGTCAACAAACCATAAAACATAATGTTTAATTGTCTTTTATTGTTTTATAGTCTACCCTCCATCGTCAAAGATTAATCTTGGTTTTGTATAGCACTGTTCAATTATATTGGCATACATACTGTTGTCTTGTGTGTCATAACCAAACAATTTCAATTTATCCGTTATACCATAATAATCATTCACCAAGTCTACGTTAAGTATTTCTGTTAAATCTCCGTCAGTAAATATTTCCAATATCGGGTTAGTTACTTCTGTATTATCAATTAAATCATTCTTGTTTAAATACACTTCTAATATTTCTTTCAACTCATCATAATCTCTCTTTAAATTATATACTTCTATCTCTCTCTCATCATAACACCATCTCATACCTTCAATATTACTCCAGACAGAGGGTATAAACTTATACGAATAAAACAAACAACTCAAATCTTCTACTAACACGGGACCCTTGCCCTTCAAAAACTCTTGTGACCACATTAAATCATCGTAAATAATAAAAGGAAAATTTCCCCTCTGTCCCCACTCTACTACAACATTATTTTTTCTCTCTCTCTCTAACTCATACACACACATTAACATTTCATTATCAACTTCTACTCTTTCTACAATTACGTTATCACTCTCAATATCTACACCATCATTTTCTAACACCACATTTTTATTTGTCTTATCATTGTTATTACTTGTCAACTCATTATTTAAATTATCATTTCCACTACTACTTACCCCGTTATCTTTGTTTGATTTTAATTTGTCTATGACTTTCTCATTTTCTAATGCTATTTCGCCTAACCGCGTCTCTATTTCACTTAATCTTTTATCATAAATACAGCCTCGTTTTTGAATTTCTTTTTTCAATTCATTCCAATCATTTTTCTGTTCATTAAAAAGTGCTTGCATCATTTTTATTATTTCGTTATCTTGTACTTCCCCCATATTTAAAATTTATTTCTATACCACTTTTTATATATAAAAAACCAGTTATTGTAAAATCAGAACACCTAACACAACTGTATACCTTACTATCACAAACCTAACCTACGTAAATATATGCGATATAATTTTTATACATTCGTCATTACCACATCCCAACTTCTGTGTATTAAAATAGGTCTAGTTCCTATAAAATTTATATACGAACATCCTAGCAGGGTCGTCGCTATGATGTTACTCACTTTTTTGCCCTGATATTTACTACATTCCACTCTTCATAAAATAATACTTACCGCTGCCAGAATTTCACTTACCGTCATGGTCCCCGTAAAACTTATCTTTTGAAAACTGCCCAAGGTCGCCACGATATTTTTTCTAGGAAGTAAAATATCGAAAACTTATATACTCTTGCCCTTATAAAAAATCCCGCGATCTGACTATAATAGAAATTCAGAAAACCCCCGATTTCGTTAGACGAATTTTTAACACAGAAATGAGGAAATGGCAATGACGAAATAACTTAGTCTAACACATTTTCAAGGTAAACCAACTGAATTTAGTGAATGTTAAAAGACACTGAAAAAATAGGTTTTAAAATATACATTGATCCCTCAGACTTAACTAACATAAAATATCCTCTAACCTATCAAGTATTATAATAATTAAGGTAGCCCATTCTGCATCACACACACACACACATGCCATTTTTACACTTTACCCATTGATGTTTCATATTGAATTCCCGGTAATAGTATTTAATTCATGTTTTAATTCACTGTTCACTGCCGACCGAAAACGTGTTTCTGTTATCCGATTCCTCTTTTAAAGATTACGTATTTCGTTTATCACTCCATGTCACTACACCAACTGCCCGCCAATCACAGTAATATGGTTATTAACTTCTTGGGTCCCGGTCGGTCTTATTGAATGAATTACCTTTTATGAAAACTCGACCAACCGGGCCCGAAAACGAAACTGTAGGCGTCTGTAGCGGTACTCTACACCTCGTGGGCCGCTTAGCGTCTCTAACTAATGTCGACTGTTCCGTCACCGAGAACGTAACAGGTACATGTTCTCTTTGGAGGGAAGCTGGTTCTTTACTGCCACGATGTTTTCGTCGTCGCTCCTTGCTCCTATGCTGTCGTGTAACCATCTTATATATGGAATGGAGCTGATATATGTGGGTTACCAGAGCTTAATATTGGGCTTGGCTCTGCTGACGTCATTGGAAAAGCCGGATTTAGCCATGACTTCCTGCCGCTCAAAAAGCACATTTCTGGATTTTGTTCGTCCCAGGACATCCGGTTTTGTGGCTGGCTGCGTCACTCAGATTTGTGGTGATACAGTTGCGTCTGTGTGCTGTTTACACAAGTACAGATTTCTGAGAATTTTGAAGGGGGTAAATGCTTCACTTGCCGACTTACACAATAACACCTACGTATCGCTTTTGTCTCACTGTTTCTCAACATCGTGCTGTTGCATGGAAAATAACGTTGCACTGCGTTCTATTATAACGGAATGAATTTTGTTACCCAATAATTTTCACAACTTCTTTTTTACAAACCCGCACCAAAATGAAAGAAATAAAAATGTACTTGCCCCATACGGTAAAAATAAAAACACCCAAAAATTGACCCGCTACACACCACTATATAAAAATTATTCCGATTAGCGCTTTCAAGCTTCACAGCTCATCGTCAGATCAGGAATAGACAGAAAATATTTAATACCCAACCCTTCACCCCTCTCCCCCACCCTGCTCACCCACAACAAACTAAAAATTAATGACCCTTCCCCACCCCCTAAACTCTGTCACACCATCTGTACAGTTACATTGTGATGTACTGTACAGATGGTGTACAGATAATGTAACTGTACAGATGGTGTGACAGAGTTTAGGGGGTGGGGAAGGGTCATTAATTTTTAGTTTGTTGTGGGTGAGCAGGGTGGGGGAGAGGGGTGAAGGGTTGGGTATTAAATATTTTCTGTCTATTCCTGATCTGACGATGAGCTGTGAAGCTTGAAAGCGCTAATCGGAATAATTTTTATATAGTGGTGTGCAATATTGATCATTCTGATTGTGATTTCAACCACTAACACAAATTTCTTCATTAAACGTCTATAAAAAAATATGTGCACATGGCACTGACTTCGATTTAAAAAACATTAGTTATTATTTGTTATAATGCCGTAAGGCTTAAGATATATACATTCTTACTAACTAAACATTCTATGCTACTAAATAGTATATAAAAGAAAAATCTCATTTTTAGACTACTCAGTCTATTAATATGTTTCAAAATCAATTTTTAAAATCTTGTTTCTATATATGGTACGTACTCAAAAGATTAATAGTTATTACTTCTCAGTACTGTTTTCTCAAATACTAATTGTTTTTATTTATATTCTGTGTAATCATTTGATATCATATTAATTTGAGCTCTTGTTACGTTACTCGTATTTCTAAAACATCTATGATTTTTAACTCTACTATACAAGAAATATTACTCTTATTTTTAAATAAAATATTAATGTCTTTAACTGTCTTTGTATACTGTGTATGATTAAGATATGAATAAGTTGTCTATCACCTTATTGTCGTCAATCATACTCGATCATTTTTTGTTCCATCGGTGTTCGTCTTCGTCTCGCCTCCAGCGTCGGCTGTCTCTCTTCTCCTCTTGTCCAGCGTCGGCTGTCTCTCACTCTCTCGTCCTCTCCTCTTGTCCAGCGTCGTATTGCTATGGAACTGCTTCTTTTGTCCAGCGTCGTATCGCTATAGAACTTCTTCTCTTATCCAGCGTCGTATCGGTATAGAACTTCTTCTCTTGTCCAGCGTCGTATCGCTATGGAACTTCTTCTCTTGTCCAGCGTCGTATCGCTATAGAACTGTTATTAATTACAATGTTTGTCTTATAGCTTGGTTACGTATTTGTACATAACTGGCAATTTAAACTGTTTATAAAAATATTAATAAATATGCCGTGCTGACGGGCATAAGCTCCCGCTGCATCGTGGATGATTCAAGAAAGAGAACCACTGAAGCTTGCGTGTCCTATTTATACCCATGTCTTGGTCGACACCCTTCAGTGATACAAAATCGACATGTTAGAAACTGTCTTTGGCGTCAGTTCCCCCACTCTTTGTCAAATTCACTATTTTTTATATTTCTGCGAATTGCAGGGTCCTGTAAGTATTTTTTTTGTACTTATCTTATAACTAATTTTACAACACATGTTCATTGTAATTTTGGACATTGCAACTTAACCCTTTTGATTTGTACACAGTTATTTCACTATTGCACTTGTACGGCGTGTCACTTTCACGTGGTTTTCGCACACAGTATTTATTAAATTTATTTACATTTTATGGTGCTTTTGGATTTTAATTCTTAATTCTAGTTTATGAATAATTACGGAAAAACAGTCATTGTGCAATTATTCATACTGGGGTGGCAAACTTGCCTGCAGAGACCTGCGTTCACACACACTAGCAAAATACTGGTGTACACACTTTCAGTTACATTTGTGTGTGTGTGCACGTTGATTCAGGTCGAAACACCTGTTCATATTTTTGTCTGAGTCAAGCTTGCAATCCATAACATGCTTATTTCTAATATATTATTAATTATTTACAGTTTATTAAGTAAATTAAAATTTTTATATTTCATGCTCAGTACATCACTTATTTGTACTGTCGCATTATTCCTCTGCTTGGTAGCAAAAAAAAATTTTAATAAATTTATTTATTATAAATTTTTTTTTTAATCTATTTATTTATTATTATTATTTGCAAAAAAAAATATAACACTAATAAAGAATAATATTCGTCATTTCACCCTTAATAGGAGTGTATACAAATGTCTTACCTCCCCTCTTTCGTACGCTCACTGCTTGCGACCTTGAATTAGGGTGGCTTTACAAACAGCTGATTTGACTGGTTTCAATGACCTCTGTTTTATGTGTAGAACTTCTTAAATGACGTTGCGTGGAATTTACCAATTTCTTTCTTCTGTATCTCATCATATACAATGAAAGTGTTCTGTCCCACTCGCTGTCTTAATGTATACGGTCCATTATAAAGTCTGAAGAATTTCTTCGCCGTATTATCACTCCTTTTTCCCACTGGATTTGCTTTGAGTAGTATACTTTCTCCCACGTTGAATTGTTGTAACTTGTGAGTTAGATTAAATCTCTCTATTCTCTTATTCGTTGCTTTGCGTATTCAATTTTCACACTTATTGGTACAGGTACATTTTGGTTATTAGGTTTGTTTAGATATTTAGTCCAAAATCTGGTTGGCTTCTTATCTTCTTCTAATTCCATTGGAGTGTATCCTGTTGCTTCACTATAATTTTCGTTAATGGCTTTTTCAATAAATGGTAAATATTCTGCCCATTTATTGTGTTGATTATGGCAATATATTCGTAAATATTTACCTAATTCTTTGTTAACTCTCTCAGCAAGGTTTCCTTGAGGATGTCTTATGGATGTGAGTACTGGTTGTATTCCATTTTCCCTTAACGTCCTCTCCCATTTTTCACTTTGGAATTGCACACCTTGATCACTGATTATCTTCTTCATTTTTCCATATAACGGAATATATTTTTGCAGTAGTATCTTTAGAACAACTTTGGTTGTGGGTCGCATAATTGGGTACAGTCGAACTGCCTTGGAAAACACATCGATACATACCAATATGTGCTTCACACCTCGACTTGATCGTGGTAATGGTCCCAGAAAATCCACTGCAATTAGCTCTCCTTTGTTTTCCTTCTGTATACTCTGCATTCCTACATGTGTGTGTAAATTCGGTCCTTAATTTTACATTAACTTACTCATACATTCTTACCTTCGCTTCTAAACTTCCTTAGCTCTTTTCTTAACATGACATTACTTTATCTAATACATTACTTATACACTACATTAACATTCATTACCTTTTATTACATTTCTTTAACATTACCTTTCTGATCGCTACAACTTTCTTGAAATACACTTCCGTAACAGAATACTCTTTTAGCTCGTAGTGTGTCGCATGGTCAGTTACAGAGGAACTGTCTTGGAAAACAACGATATTTTTCTCGAAGTCCTTAATCCTAAGTAGTCTCTGCCCTTATGACTTTTCACTCTCGCTTTCTTCTGTGTCCTTGTATCTTCGATAAGTGTTCGCTTGATCAGCCGTTCTAATAATTATGGCAATTATTGCTCATCTTAATCATTTCTTCATATTTATAACATATCAATAACAACATTCCTTACCATCAATAATACATTTCTTAATTAAACCTTTCAAATAACATTCCTTATAACATTTCTTAATTATACTATCTTATATTCTTACACATATTATTTCTTATTATTAATAATTAATAGTTATATTATTTTTCTCATTTAAAATAATTATTTATTTTCATTTGCCTTGAGTTCAGTGTGTAGTTAGAACTTACACCCCTCTTTATAACAATTGCATTGTCCATAGTCTACCGGACGTATATTGTTCCTTTGTAGCGTAGTCGCCGCATTTACTATTATTCTCACCCTCGTATAAACAACGTCTGCGTTCCATTGTATTAATCCCTTGTTTGTGTGCGTACTCACCTTGTGAACGTTTGTGTTTATCGTAGAAGTCACCTGTTCATTGAGCAATGTTTTCATCTTGCCTCTCTTTCTCTCGTAACGGTCACATTCCATAATTCTCTCATCATGAATGCATTGCGTATGTTCAGTCGGCTTGAGGCCCATATAAACAGCTGTCGACGGTTTTTTCATACGTCGTTTATGATAACCTCTGTAGTTTTCATACTTACAGTTATAATTATCATTATTATAATTATCGTGCGTATCTCTAACATCATATTTACCACAATTTTGCGTAGTGTTTCGTCTAGATAACTTACTACGTTTCTTGTTAAGCCTACAGTGATATTTATCTCCGTAAGTGTGGTGTCTTATGTGTTTCAAATGTGTCATCTTGTGTGATTTACTATTGTGTGTGTGCCTCACACTTGGAATATCGCTATTAATAAGGTATGTTTTATTAACCTTTATTTGCTTCTCCTCCTTAATGTTAATTACTTTTTTATAATTATCATTAGTAATTACACATGTATTTTTAACTACTATGGTTTGTTCACCTTCTACAGACGCTATGTGCGTATTTGTGTCTCTAATTTTCTCTTTTGCTATCCTTTCTTCTCTTAATTTTTCGGTCAGTTCTGTAAAAAATTCTGTTAACTCTTCTATTTGAGTTCTAATATTATTTTCTTTTACTTTTTCTGTTTGTTTGTTCTCTACTTCACCAAATACAGCTTGCATCATGGCTTCAAGTGCTTCTCCCATCCTCAAACTTCCCGATATTGCCATGGTGAATAATTATTAAAATTAAAATATTTATTTAATAGTAATTCTTTAAAAATTATTATTGATAACCGTTCCCTACTTATTTATTTATTTCTGTATTTTTATTAATAGTTATTATTAATACTCATTACAGTTACATAGACAACAATATTATTTGTGGTGGGCGCTAGCTGTGTGATTACACAACAATGAACATTACATTCAGTTACTGTTTACTACAAATAATAATTACATATTATACATTTTTCATTTAACACTCTTTATACATTTTAGAGCAACCATTTAGCTACATAAAAAAATTTTAATAGTCAAATGATGGGTATCGGGTCATACATTCATGATCTACAATTTATGTCACAAATTTTTGTACGTAAATTTAGGCATGTTGGGCCCCACGTGCAGGGCGACATTTTATGCAACATTACAACCTTGCAAAAGTTGCATAATATTATATGGTATGTGTACAAATTTTTGTACGTAAATTTAGGCATCTCATGCCTCACGTCCAGGGCGACAAATTTATATAACGTGACAATTTGGCAAATTTAATTTAATTTAAATTTGTGGAGTCCTTCGATCTTGGAGCACCAAATTTAAACAACGTTACATATACATAAATAGGTGTGAACGGTCTCACGTTCAAGATTGACAAATTCTTTAAACATATAACATTTAAATAGGGGGTCAGGTGTATCTGCAATAAGAACTCTACGGAACTTGAAACGGTAATTAAAATTTACTTGATACTATAAAAAAATATGTGCACATGGCACTGACTTCGATTTAAAAAACATTAGTTATTATTTGTTATAATACCGTAAGGATTAAGATATATACATTCTTACTAACTAAACATTCTATGCTACTAAATAGTATATAAAAGAAAAATCTCATTTTTAGACTACTCAGTCTATTAATATGTTTCAAAATCAATTTTTAAAATCTTTTTTCTATATATGGTACGTACTCAAAAGATTAATAGTTATTACTTCTCAGTACTGTTTTCTCAAATACTAATTGTTTTTATTTATATTCTGTGTAATCATTTGATATCATATTAATTTGAGCTCTTGTTACGTTACTCGTATTTCTAAAACATCTATGATTTTTAACTCTACTATACAAGAAATATTACTCTTATTTTTAAATAAAATATTAATGTCTTTAACTGTCTTTGTATACTGTGTATGATTAAGATATGAATAAGTTGTCTATCACCTTATTGTCGTCAATCATACTCGATCATTTTTTGTTCCATCGGTGTTCGTCTTCGTCTCGCCTCCAGCGTCGGCTGTCTCTCTTCTCCTCTTGTCCAGCGTCGGCTGTCTCTCACTCTCTCGTCCTCTCCTCTTGTCCAGCGTCGTATTGCTATGGAACTGCTTCTTTTGTCCAGCGTCGTATCACTATAGAACTTCTTCTCTTGTCCAGCGTCGTATCGCTATAGAACTTCTTCTCTTGTCCAGCGTCGTATCGCTATAGAACTTCTTCTCTTGTCCAGCGTCGTATCGCTATGGAACTTCTTCTCTTGTCCAGCGTCGTATCGCTATAGAACTGTTATTAATTACAATGTTTGTCTTATAGCTTGGTTACGTATTTGTACATAACTGGCAATTTAAACTGTTTATAAAAATATTAATAAATATGCCGTGCTGACGGGCATAAGCTCCCGCTGCATCGTGGATGATTCAAGAAAGAGAACCACTGAAGCTTGCGTGTCCTATTTATACCCATGTCTTGGTTGACACCCTTCAGTGATACAAAATCGACATGTTAGAAACTGTCTTTGGCGTCAGTTCCCCCACTCTTTGTCAAATTCACTATTTTTTATATTTCTGCGAATTGCAGGGTCCTGTAAGTATTTTTTTATACTTATCTTATAACTAATTTTACAACACATGTTCATTGTAATTTTGGACATTGCAACTTAACCCTTTTGATTTGTACACAGTTATTTCACTATTGCACTTGTACGGCGTGTCACTTTCACGTGGTTTTCGCACACAGTATTTATTAAATTTATTTACATTTTATGGTGCTTTTGGATTTTAATTCTTAATTCTAGTTTATGAATAATTACGGAAAAACAGTCATTGTGCAATTATTCATACTGGGGTGGCAAACTTGCCTGCAGAGACCTGCGTTCACACACACTAGCAAAATACTGGTGTACACACTTTCAGTTACATTTGTGTGTGTGTGCACGTTGATTCAGGTCGAAACACCTGTTCATATTTTTGTCTGAGTCAAGCTTGCAATCCATAACATGCTTATTTCTAATATATTATTAATTATTTACAGTTTATTAAGTAAATTTAAATTTTTATATTTCATGCTCAGTACATCACTTATTTGTACTGTCACAATATATATATATATATATTGTACTTAATCCCTCGGCTCTTACGTTGTCTCTTACGGTCGCGGCATTCTCGTTATTTCCGCCCCAACGTTGCCGGCGTCAATTTGTACTTATTCACTCTCGCGTCACCTAATTAGGTCCCACGTTATGAGCGTCAATTTGTACTGGTATCGGTTTCCTCTCCTTAAAACCCCACTGTTGGGTTTGTCGATTTGCACATACACCTATGCCAATGTGTTTTGAATTATTTTAATTATGTAAATCTCGGAGATATTTGGAGTTGTAGGATGTATTGATGTAAGTAATTAATTATTAACTTAGCTTTCTAAAAACTATCAGTGTTTGTGTACCTGCAACTTAAATAATTAATGAGTTATTTTATAATTCCGTCCAACCCTATTATACCTTGAAGAGAATTCTGTCTAATTTTGTATTTTTATGCTCTCTCTTTGGTGTCAGATAATTCCGCTATAAGCGCTGTAGTATCGGCTCAACGAAACTTATAGGTTATTTCAATGTTTATGTTAACCAATTATTCTATACTTATTCAGTCACTTTTTTATTCCTAGCTTGTTAACCATACTCCAAATAACAAGATTTTGTCAATATATAAAGGTTCTTTATTTGTTTACTTCTTTAACATTGGATAATATAGGTTCTAATTAACATATGCTTGGGCTATAGATTGTATGAATCGATTGTTGATTATTCTGATACTTTATTTAAATTTAATTCTATAGTGTGTTTTAATTGGTAATTAATTTAATTCAGGGTGTGAAGGTTCTTGTAACTGTGGGGAAGATTAAAAATACATAGATAAGAATGCAAGATTTACAAATTTGAAGTGTTGTGTAGTTAGTATGATTAATATAATAATAATTTACCAGACTAGAACGAAGCAAATCGTGTAGGTGGTTGATTGATAAATTTACTGTTCTGGACGATTATGCAGTACGGTTTTCTTTCTTCGTTTTAATAAAAAGTAATTCTTGTCCTGCCCACTTCGGAAATACAGCTCTCTGGATTGATTTACAGCCCAATTGATGCTTCTTCTGCAACGCCAGGATCCAAATACGTTCTTCTCTCGGTTGAAGCAATTAGTGTTGTTCCGTGTTTTTTGAAAGGTTATAAATTCTGGTGTAGTGTATATTATTATTTGTGATACTTTTGACTCTTTCTATTTGTTTTAATGTATCGTCAATTCCTCTCGTATATGGGACGGTTCAAGTCCTTCCTTGTATAATTGAAGTGATACTAGCTTTAATTAATTAATTAATTATTGACATACTGAAAAAACTGTTAAGTTGCAATTATATGCCAGGGTTTACCAGGGTGTCGTCTGATGTACTCAGGCAGAGAAACACGACAGGCATTGCAATGACAAACATCTATTTTGTAGGCACAAATAAATGTTACTTTATTTTTTATAGCATGACAAATTGTTTACCTTTCAGTTTATTCTTAGAATATCATTCTGAACAATATTTGCTTCACCTAACCATACTAGTTTTATTAATTTGCATTTAGATATAAACTTACGACTAATTAATATAAGTTAAACGGAAACCAGCACTTTCTTAATTTATCTAATTTTACTCACTCATACACACACACGTATCCAACCCCAGACTTTAAGAGCTCAATTTAATTTATGAAAAAACGTATTATAATAAATTATTATGAAATGTCTACTTTCCTTTATTATGCTGTGTTGGCCTAATGGTATTGAATTTCGCCACATGGTATGCGTTGCTTTCACTGTTTTCACTGTCACATTCTTTTATTTTTACGTGTTATTGCCGAACTGTTAATATGTTTAAATTAGTTACTTTTGATGATTCCGGTTTGTACTTTGAAATGTATAAAAGATTCACATTTTTGTGGTATGCGGGCCCGCAAAAAACGTTTCGAAACTTTGTGTATACGTACCACTCGCGAGTGGTGCTGGAGTTAGACTGTCTAAATTCTGAACTGTACACAAATTCACATTTTGGTTTTTCTGCGGGCCAAAACGGTACGCAGTCGGCGGCGACCGGAACTGCCCACGTCTGTCTGGTGTTGAAATTAATTGCCGACTGGGGCTTTGTCCACTGTCTCACAACGCAGTTGGCGTCGACACACCTACATTCTTAGTTATGTAACACTGTGACGTCAGATGTTATGATGACTCGTTACATAACTTGTTGACTGGTTTTGTATGTTTTATTGTCTGACCTTGGTACAATTTGTTGGTTGTTGACAATGTCTTTCAAAATATTGCTGTATAATCGTCACGTATGCAGTTAACGGCAGTGCTGCCACGGTCAATTCCGTTGCTAATAATAAATATATCTTTTTTTCATAAGTTTCGTCCCTATTATTTGACAAATATTATCGGCTTTATTAAAATATAAATACAAATTTCCTTATTACCCCAGGTAGGCCAAAATGCCACGTTACATAATCCAGTTATTTATTCTCTATTCAGATTTCATTCTGTAGTATTATTTGGTTAAACTGTACTGGTGATTCATATATATTGTCATTAGGATTTTGTATTTTATTATAGTGTCTGATAAGTTAGACTATTCTGATTAAAAAAATACTTCTTGGGTTTTTAATCTCATCACATTCAGTTCATCAAAGCAATTATTGTTAAATCAACAACTTCCTCTTCTTTTTTCGTCCCTAGCAACACCTGACTTCTTCCTCCTACATGTTTGAATATAATGTTTATTTCATATATTTTTTGTCTATTCCTTATCAATTTGCTATCCTATTGGAATGTAACTTTACCAATAGTTGGTTTATTATTTTCTACACATATTCTGCTGGTTTTTTGATATAAGCCGGTTTTTTTTTCTTTTTTATATTTAATCCACTTTCGATATTATATGTTACTAATCGATATAATGGCATTATGGTATTATCATAATTTGTATAAATTTTATAATATATTATTATTAATTTAATGTTTTTTCTAGCTCTTCCAATCGTATTCATTAATTATTATTTATTGATATACCCAACCTTTATGTTATGAGTGGTTATATAGTGGTTTTGGCTGTTAGGCCTTTTATTGTAAACGGACCTATCTGTGTTTATACCTGGTACACATCTATAGCCTCTTTTACATAAATTCATACATACAATCAAATCTTAACTCTTAACATTTACATAAACAATTATTTTTTCCATATCTAATAACAATTTTACCTTGACCTATGGATCACATATAAGAAATTCAAATCTATTAACGTTAATTAGCTGCTTCACACTTCATTCTACAACAGTTATTGTATAATACAACTTGTTTCATTATCTTTCATTAACTCAACACATATTTGGTATAACATAACACAAACTTTATCATAATACTTGTTGTCATAAAATAATATCTCTTAATCAAAATTCTTATTTGTTATTACTATAAAGTAAATTATTGTTTCATTTTTTGTTTGTTTTTTCATTGAACATTTATCATCAACTATTATCTAACTTACAGGTTCGGTTATACTTGTTAATATTATCTTGCATCCTTATTTACCTTTATCTATGATTATAATTGTAATTATTAGATCTTTGTTCTATCATTGGGTTAGATATTGACTCGTTTATTATTCTGTGAACCTTGTTTTTATGTAACATGAATGCTAGCATTTCTGTTGCGTTACAATATATATATATATATATATATTGTAACGTAACGGAAATACAGTCCTCGACGTTACATAAATCAACTTATAAGATTTAGAATAGAGAAGAAAATTTATTAATTATCCACACTTGTAAAAGGTCAGAAACCCAACCCATGATTGTTTAAATAAAATAAGAATACAAGGTAAAAAGATAAGCAAGTGATAATGTTAATAATAATAAACCTCAAGGTTCAGTGAGAGGTAGATAACAGACATTGACACATAATGTAAAAACTAATTTTGACTGTTTCATAATAATTGATGTTTTAAAGTAGATGAGAATGAGTAAATGGTGTATGACTTAAGTTACTCAAATGTACTTATTATTAATTGTATCATGTTATATTGTTATCATGATAGTGATGTTATATTTTGTGTTAGCAAGTGAAAGTTTTCTGTTAATAGAATACCAGGTAATTAAGTATTATGTGTTATTAATTTAACATTATAGAGCTGTTGTTGAACTCAGTAATTGATTACTAATTAATTTCATTTTATGTGTTATCCATAGGTCACGATAAAGCTTTTGTTAGATTTTATAGTTAATTATTTGTATACATGTACTTAGATAATAAGATGATTATAATTGTAAACTTGGCCAAAAAGGCTATAATTGTTAACGAGATACAAAAGAGTTTAATACAACCATGTCATAAATAGATGAAAGATTCTAGAATACTGCAGATAGTAACAAGTTAAATTCAGAAGTAGATCAAGGTATAGTGATAGGCCTAACAACCAGTAACATTATATAGTAAGTCAGATCAGAAAGGTTAGGTAAAGAAATTAGTAACAAATACTAAATAAAATCTAATGAGTTAGGAGAAGTTAATAATAATTGATAATAACAACTAAATAAACTCAAATTAAATAAATTCTTATAATGCCATAGTGCAATGATACCGATAGATAATGTTTAGTAACAGAAAAATAATATTTGTTAAAATAAATAGACTAAGAGGAAAAGACAGCAAAATATATAAGAATTAGTAAACAAGCCATAAGTAAAATTATATTCGGATATAATGGAAATTTAGAAAGGGATTATTTTGATGAGTGGAAGAACATTGTATGAAATGATTATAATATAACATAATATCGAATAAGAATAAAAAAGATGGTTGCTAGGGACGACAAAGTAGATAGAATTTGTTGATTTGATTATTGGATAAATTTATATGAACGAAGACAGTTTAGTTAAAAAGACGCTCAGAAAAAATTTGATTTAATTTAAATACAAAGTCCATAGAAATTTAAACAAAATGAATAATAAATCGCAATAGTTTGGTCCACTATCATTTAACAGTATTATATAATTGGACAATCTAAAAACAATACACGAAAGTAACGAAATATAAAGGAAGAACTTTGATTGCAAAATTCCAGATAACGAACAAATGTTAATTTAATCAATTAACAAAACCAGAGAAATAAATACCTGCATAAAGTGATATAATCCTATCACGTAAAGGAAACGAAAATAAACACCAAATTATATCGGAACTTCAGCTTACACAACTCAATAGAAAAAACGTAGTTGGATTCGAATTTCGTCGAAGCACGTAACCACAAAACTCGGACATTGGTGAACAAAAGGAGCGGTATTTCTGCATCATCCCAGGACCAAGAATTAAATTTATTTTCAACTTGGAACGAAGACTGATGAGGGCAAAGTCATCTGCATGCTGATCAGTTGCTGTTATTGACCGAACAAGACGAATAGGTTATCTGTACACGGCCTTATCGAGTCACGATGCTGAGTGGACGGTAAATCTACAATTATTTTAAATATTATTTAATAAAAACTTAACTCTATATTGTAATACCTTGTATTCCTATTTATGCATTTTCTGATCTTACTAACAGTTGAAAGAACCTTCACGCCCTGTATTTAAAGAAATATAAAATCATAACTAAAAATAATATAAAACCTTGAATCCGATCGATAATTGATTACTTCTGACATATAGCCTTTTGTATCTAACGTAAAAGAAACAACTTTGTGGGACAAGAAATATTAAATATTAATAAAGAATCCTTTCAGAATTACGATATCTTCTCATTTATATAAGATTTATTGTAGTGTGAACAAGATATAAGATAAGTAAAGAGTGTAACCAATAATCACCGTACGTGGTGGGTTAACCTACAAATTTCCGTTGTCTGGGAACCACAGCACTATTCGCGGACTGCTTAGGTATTAAAGAGAGGAGAATACAATAAAAATTACTTCTCTTCTCTCCAATGCAGAATAGGCTTGAGCGAAAAATTCGAATTACACCCTATACACATAATTTTCACCCACAATAACACAATTATATTAAATAGAGAGGAAAGGAGATATACTTAACATTATTATAACACATATTAAAATAAGATACATAATAAATTGGCACTAATCGGAGAGAGGTTTAACGAGGAGACGCACACGGTTAAATTATAATATATATATATATATATATATATATATATATATATATTGTAACATGACATAAGATAGCGCAAAATACCACTAATGATTAGTAAAAAAAAAAGCTGAAGGTAGGAAGAAATGTTAAAAAACTTATAACTTGAAGATTAATGACCCAACTACGAAATAACAATTGACTAAGAAACTGACTATGACTTGACCCAATAGATTGGAGAAAACAAGAAGATTGGAGAAAACAAGAAAATAGAAATAAGAAGGAAGGAACGAGAAACCAAGAAGTAACCCAAAGTATGACCACGATCATTGTAACCCCAAGATGTAACTAACAAATAATATATAATTAGTAAAATAATTTTACCTTTTTCTTGTCCGTCTGGTGGCCTTTTCTCTATATTTAATTCTACGCGTTTCGGGACATATGCCCCATCATCAGGAATATCCCTTGGTGAAGTTCGTCGATCATTAAAATATTAAAAACACTTTATATACAATTTATACACATAACAATAAATATAATATAAACATTAAAAATATACGCAATCCCCAAACTTGAGACACACGCGATATCAGTGGTACGCACCACGACATGCTATAGTCGACTGCAGTGTTCATGTTGTTATATGTCGTGAACTATGGACCTTGTTCTGTATTCTTATCGTTGTGTCGTATAATAGATTTGACTGGAAATTCAATTGATCGTTAAGGATGACTTCTTCTGTTTTTTTAATTTTTGTAAGCCTTATATATTTCGTATTCTTCAATAGCATTCATATAATTTCCTTTTCTGCATATATGGAGGGGTTGAAAGTTCGTTGTGAAATCAGTATAACTATGGTTTTTGTCCATAAGATGGCGCGCGTAATTTGACACTGTTTTACTAAATTCTTTTTTAGGTAAATGTTCTCTGAATCATTTTTTAAAAGGTCTACCAGTTTGGCCGATGTAAAAGCTATCACAGTCACTGCATATTATCGTATAAACACCCGTCTTGTCCTCAACCGATTTTGAATGTTTAGGTAAGAGTATCTTATTAATGTTATTATTAGTTCGGTACACCATTTTCACATCTATCCCACTGAATACTTTGTTTGAAATTTTGGGTAGGGTGTTACCATATTCAGAAGCTATATACCTAACTTTATTTATATTATTTTCTTGTAATTCTATGTTGTTTTTCTTTTTTCTGTATTTCTTGACTAAATTATCCACAATTGAGCCTTTATAACCATTGGCTTTAGCTATGTATTAAACTATGATAAGCTGCCATTTTCTGAGAAAAGGGGTGATGTGATTCAGCATTTATCGTGAGATCTCAGTATTCAGTGGGATAGATGTGAAAATGGTGTACCGAACTAATAATAACATTAATAAGATACTCTTACCTAAACATTCAAAATCGGTTGAGGACAAGACGGGTGTTTATAAGATAATATGCAGTGACTGTGATAGCTTTTACATCGGCCAAACTGGTAGACCTTTTAAAAAACTATTCAGAGAACATTTACCTAAAAAAGAATTTAGTAAAACTGTGTCAAATTACGCGCGGCATCTGATGGACAAAAACCATAGTTATACTGATTTCACAACGAACTTTCAACCCCTCCATATATGCAGAAAAGGAAATTATATGAATGCTATTGAAGAATACGAAATATATAAGGCTTACAAAAATTAAAAAAACAGAAGAAGTCATCCTTAACGATCAATTGAATTTCCAGTCAAATCTATTATACGACACAACGATAAGAATACAGAACAAGGTCCATAGTGCACGACATATAACAACATGAACACTGCAGTTGACTATAGCATGTCGTGGTGCGCACCACTGATATCGCGTGTGTCTCAAGTTTGGGGATTACGTATATTTTTTGTTTATATTATATTTATTGTTATGTGTATAAGTTGTATATAAAGTGTTTTTAATATTTTAATGATCGACAAACTTCACCAAGGGATATTCCTGATGATGGGGCATATGTCCCGAAATGAGTAGAATTAAATATAGAGAAAAGGCCACCAGAGGACAAGAAAAAGGTAAAATTATTTTACTAATTATATACTATAAGTGGCCTGGATACCAAAAAACATGGATCTAAAACAAATAATATGTAAAGTAAATGCACTAAAACAGATAGGGCATAAATAAGATGTCAAATATATAAACTATAAAAGTAAACTAGAGATATTATGTATGGTAAATGAAAAGCAAAGAAACATGAAGTTCTAAATGTAAGATAGGAAGCTAGAAATAAATAATAAACTAGTCAAAAACAAGTAAGTTATAATTGAGCTGAATAAAGACAATCATTCAAAACCAAAAGTGACCAATGTGAAATGAAAATAAAACAAATATTAATTACCAATAACCACACAGTGATACAAAACTAAATAAACAAACAATGTGTGAAATATCAAGTGAAAGTGATGATAAAGAAAGAAACCTCATATGTAAGGAAAAGTGCAGTGTAGGTGCATGTAGTGTACAATATAGTAAGAAGCAGACTATAGTAATATAGCGAAACAATCTTTAATAGAATATTATATAAAAAGTATGGAACTAATTGTACCATTATTAATTTAAGTGATAGTAAGTAAGAATTACAAAAATAAGGTAAAAGTTAAGTTATTAGAGTGGAAGATGGGAGAAGCAGACACTATATTTTAGTGAAGGTATTTGCAAGTGAGTTATATTTTGTAAGGTTCTGTTAAAAATTACTAATATAAGAGTTTCATTATTGTAAAAAACCATAGAATTAATTAACTTAGAAGATAGATGAGATAGAAATAAGTAACCAAAAATAGTTAGAAGTTTAATTTCAGGCTTGAACCTGGTAAGAAATATTTTAATAATAAAAGGTGTGTTGTTAAGAGCACCAATGTTTTTTGTTTATCTGTTTCTATAAAAAAGATGTTCAATGAACCAATAAATAAAGTTTATGAATTATAAAGAAGGTGGAATAGGAGTATTGTGAACCCTATGTTTTAGGCCTAGCATGAAGGAGAGAATTTTATAAGTTTAAAAAGAAAACAATAACCAAGGGTCAATTAGAGTATATAAAATGTTTAAGTAATTAAGTAAGTGTATTAGCTATAAAAATGCATAAATATTATTTAGTTTAAAAATAATTACAAAAGAAATATCAATAAGAAAATAAGAAAATATTATTAACTAATCAAAAGTAACCATGAGGGATATCAAAATAATCTTTAGTAAAGAAGCAGAACAATGGTGTTAGTATAATTAATAGTAATACTAGCATAAGGAAGTAATCATAATTTAAAGGATTTTTACATATTTGAACATAAATGAAATGTTAGATTATAACAATGTTATAAGATGTTGACCAATGAGAACTAGTATAATTTGAAGGGTAACTATGGCAACTCATGCTTGTTATATAGGTGACCGTTGAAATCTAATTACTTCATTATTGACCAGCATAGAGGGTGGATGTATGAAGCCCTTGAATCCAAATTAATTGTAAAAGCTTTAAATTTTCCAAATTTTGAAAGAAGAAGTGTAAGAAGAATATTTAACTAAACCATTGATGAGATGACCAGTAATTGAAACATTAATACCACAAATATCATGGCCAAAACTTGGAAGGAAGGAAATTAACTTGGTACCCGACCAATTCTGGAGGAAGAACTGAAGGGACCTAACTCAACCTGAAGAAGAAGATCGCCTACCGGAACTGATGGAAGCTAGACATTGGATTTCAACCATTTGAACGGGAATCTCAGTTAATCCAAAGAAGAAAGGACTTTTAGGCGTGTTCCAGAAGAAGAAGAGGTTCACAAGAGAAGCTACGTCCAGGAATCGATGAGTATAAATTAAATACTTCACCCCAACTCAAACTTTCAATTACCCACACTAAACGAACTATCTTATTTTCACTTCACAGATCACAAAAGTAACTTTTGAACTGAACTTGATGATAAAATCACTTTCGATAAAATATATCAATCACTGAATTTTGATTTTATATTGAAATAGTTTTAGAAACATAAATTGCTAACAAGAACTTAACCAAGCTTGCACTAATTCTCATTGCCAATAACTTACTTTTCATGTTTTAAAATATCAACTATTGTGTATTAGATATAAGGAATATTATAATTTATGTGCATTTATTAGTCTGTAATCCAACTTCTGTAGTCTAAAGGACTTAACCCTGAGATAATTTTATAATAAACAGAAAAAACAACATACGCCATTATTAAGCGTCTTTACTATCAGACTGAGTGGATTGCCAACTGCGCAACTTGTAAACTCCGGAGTGATATTAAATGTATGTTTCATTTTAACTGTAATTGACCTGATGATTCAAAGAAAGTGTTGAATAAATCTTCATACCGATAAAATCGTTGTATGTTTGATTATTTTAGCAAAGGTAACATAAGAATTTGGAAAATAACAAATAAAAATACTGTAGTGAACGAAGTCGACTCGGCCAAACAGCAAGAGCCAATCAGGTGGCAAGGCGGAAAAATTTGAACTGAGCAACGAGAAATACGTTCGACTAGTAAGTATTGAGACAAGGTATAAAACGGCTCGCTGCACACTATTAAATAATTTAACATCAATAATAATTAACCATACCGATAAATCGCGAAGTTAAAAAGTGACGATCCCAACAGTGGGGCTTTTCGTTCCTGTTATAAAGACGCATCCAACGAGTGACATAATAACTCGTCACAAATGCTAGAATGGGGCTAGAATAATTAAAAAAATTATACGATTAAACCCTATAGATCCTAGCAGCGGCTGCAGAAAATGGAACCGGCAAAATACGGCACAAGACACCAGACTAAGCTACGCGAGAAGGAGGCTGACAAGAAAGCAGAGACGTTAGAAAAGGAGACCGAGAAAGACGTCAGAATGGAAGAAAGGGAAGTAACTTCGGTGGAAGAAATGGAAGAATTATTAACTCCTGTGGAACCAGATAAACACACACAACAGGAGGAGGCCAGAGGAGGCATGGACTTACAACAATTATGGGAATTAATTAAAGGAGACTCTAGGAAAAATAAGGAAGAATTAGATAAGAAATTTGAGTCAATAAATGAAAATTTCAAGAAACAGGATGAGAAAATGGACAAAAATTAAGAGGAGATGAATGAAAAATTGGACAGCACTAAGGAAGATTTAAGGCGGACCATTTATGGAAATAACAAGACATTAAGACAATAAATGAAGGAGGAGAACAAATTGATAAGTGAAAAAATAGAAAGAAGTAATGAGAAAACCAGCGAAACTGTTAGACAAATGAAAAAAGATATAGAAACACAACCACAAAATCGATAGTAACAATGAAACTATACAACGACAATTAACAGCGTATCGTAAACAAGCAAAGCAGACAAAAACGGAGATGAATCAGAGATGGGAAGAAACAAATTACAAAACCGATCAGATCAAGGAAACATTAAATAATGGTTTCAAGAAGGTGAATGAGACACTAGGCAGAGTTTCTGAAGGTATTAAAGAAACATTGAATGAGAACAGGAAACCGGGAAATAAGAAAATAGAAGATAGTAGGAAGGAAATAGAAACTACAGAAGACAAAGGTATACTGTTATCTGCAAATAAAAATAACAGCGACAAAGAGAATAATAAATACATGGAAAAGAAGACCAAGAAAATAAGAAAAATATATAGAAAGAAAATAATCAATACAAGAGAAGGATTGGAGATGATGAAGAATGGACTAGTTAATGTGGATAATATACCAATTACCGACCATGAAGAAATCATAAATGTACAAGATTATAGGAGGAGGTCAACCAAAATTTTAGAAATAACTTACGATGAAACCACAAGTAACCACGTGAAAAACTCAATAAGTAAATGGAATATACCAAAATTAGAAAGTGTAACGGTACAGACCTATAGGGCTTTGGAAATTAAATCTTTTCAATATTATTTGCAACTAAATACGTGTGGTGAATAGACTGTAGCATCGAGACGGGTGTGAATTGGCATTGGTATGCTTAGATTGCAAGGAGGGCGCGCCCGCGCTTTCAACCGCGCACACAGTCAGCCAAGTTTCTCACGCTAACGGCACGAACTGGTACATTCTTTCTGGCCCAGCGCGCAAAAAAAAGGGAGTCGACTATTAACATCTGAAGGCAGTGGACGCGATTAGTGGTGTGCGTCGCCGGCCGGGCCAAGTTTTATCTATTATTAAAAATGGGAAAATAGTTAAAAGTGAGTCGACTAAGAAACCTTTCCCCGGCCGGGTGAACACATAGGCATGAGCCTAAACTTTAGTTTAATATCTTCAAAATTTTATAATGTGAACGAATAACAAAACACGGAGTTATACCAAGAGTGTGAGTTCAGTTAACAGTGACTAAAACGAATTAAAGTCGACTATTAACATCTGAAGGCAGTGGACGCGATTAGTGGTGTGTGTCGCCGGCCGGGCCAAGTTTTATCTATTATTAAAAATGGGAAAATAGTTAAAAGTGAGTCGACTAAGAAACCTTTCCCCGGCCGGGTGAACACATAGGCGTGAGCCTAAACTTTAGTTAATATCTTCAAAATTTTATAATGTGAATGAATAACAAAACACGGAGTTATACCAAGAGTGTGAGTTCAGTTAACAGTGACTAAAACGAATTAAAGTACTCAAAATTAACAGTGGGAAACATTCGGACAAAAGTGAACAAAATTTCTCGAGATCAACAAGTGACTTGCAGGGACGCCGATACCACGTAACCGTATATTACACAATTTAATTATAAGAATTTAAATAAAAAAAGCGCTAAATTAAATATGGTATGTGGGTGAATGAGAGAATGTGCAGATACTGGGCTGTCTTATCTATAGATATAAGAAAGAAATATTTAAGCTAACTAGAGTAGGAAAGCTATATTAAATTTCCTATGTAACATTAGCATCAGTATTTGTACAAAGAAAAGATAAAGAGTAGAAATTTGAAAAGAGAGGATATAAAGAAATGTATTAAAAAGAATAAATCCATTACATTATTTCACTTGATATATATGTGTGTTAGAATAGTCATTTCAAGTACCTAATTTCATTTTCTGTGCTGGTAAATTCTCTATACGAAATAGGGTTACACCACTAGACGATCTGGCCAGAGAGTGACAAATAGAAGGTAAGTGTTAGTTTAAGATCATGTTGTAATTAACTAAATTATATAAAACACGACAATTATCAATAGTATACTAAATTATCAATGAAACAACAAAAACTAAATATACCATTGAAATATCTGTCCATTGGAAGAAACGATAAAGTGGTTGGTGTAATAATGAATACTAATAGACGTATAGTATTAGAAGAGTTGTTGTACAAGGAAACAGAGACCTATACCACAAGGACAGAATTAGTTATGAACACCAGAGTAGTCCGAACGACAAGTGCAGATCAACCTATGGACCATGGGTAAACCAAAGGCGAACATTACTGCGAAAAAGGGACTCATGTTAGAGATAACCGACACAGCATTAGTAAAGGAAGAAAGAAGGAGAAGAAGAAATAATTATCCAAATTCTAAAAAGTAAGAACAGCTTACAAATAAAATTTTGAAACAATTTATGAATGAAAAAAGAATTCTAAGAATAAATAATTACCAAAATTCAAAAAATACAAGTAAGAACAACTTACAACCAAGTGAGTGAAACTAATTAAGTGATACAAGTTAATTTTGGAAAAAAAAATTATAATGAAGTATCATGAAAAACTGAAATAAAATACTAACATTTAACAAAAGAGATGACATTACTTAACATCATTAAATAACCCTATTGCGAAAGGGGATCATAAAGAATTAACATTCTAAAAAAGAACCAACAAGACAGTCAAATAAATGTTTAAAAGGAATAAATCCCAATTTTAGTACCAAGCCACGTGTTGTTCAATCAAATATATTGCAACTCACCGTCTTCAGCTTTTTGAAACGTCTTCACTATAAAGTTGACATGTTTCAGGACACTTGCCCCATCCTCAGAACTTAAAATATTCGTGTATCATTTAAAGTTGATACAGTTGTCAAATAATTAAAATATTAAAATCCAATATAAATGTTTAAAAACGAGCGCCACGGTTAAACAATGTACATCGTACGGTGACTGACCGCGCACTGAATTACGTCTGGCTCCCACCATGACAATAACGCATGGCAGTGTCGTACAATACATTCGACTTGAAAAGCAGTTGATCATTTAAAACACGCGGCTTGGTATCAGTATTATTGTACGCTTTATAAATTTCGTACTCTTCAAGGGCGTTCATATATCGCCCTTTCTTACATATGTGAATAGGTATCAAGTTAGTTTTAAAATTAGTGTAATTATGATTCTCGGAAATGAGGTGTTCTGCAAATTTTGACTTGATATTGTCCAAGTTGTGAAGGTGTGTAGGCGACCTATGTTCTGTAAATCTTTTTAAAAAACCACGACCTGTCTGGCCCACATAAAAGGCGTCACAATCGTCACATATCAATTTGTAAACACCAGTTTTGTGTTCAAGGCTGGTAGTTCTGCGGACACGAAGATTATTCATAATATTATTAGTGGTTTTGTATGTGACCTTTATATTGCTATATAATACATTTTAGGTTAGTTGTCTCCAAGTCGCTTATATTAATATATGTAGACGTATTTACCAGATATCCGTCGTGCAACTTCGTTTTTCTTGTCCTTTATGACGCGTTTCGGCAATGAATTGCCATCTTCAGAAAACTTGATCACTCATTAGAGATCGTTAAAAAATTAAAATACTAAAATCATTACAGTAAAAGTGCACTTTTACGACAGCGGAAATTCACATACGCGAACATGAAATTTTATGTTTCTCGTGTGGACATTATCAATCGACTGATTCACTGTTTATATATCACTGATAAAACTGTTTTGTTTATTATACCCCGTGTGTACTGTAACTTTCTATTTACTGGCGCCCGTGTGCAAGTATTGCCGTGTCGTACAATATGTTATGTGAAAATGTAAGTTTATCGTTCAAGACATAATAATCACTGTTGATTTTGACAGCTTTAAATATTTCATATTCCTCAAGTGCGTCCATGTATTTTTCTTTCCTGCAGCAATGCATGGGCTGGAAATTTGTCTCAAAATCACTGTAGTTATGATTACATAGCATCAGGTGTCTGGCAAAATTTGATGTTGTTTTATGCAATTCCCTTCTGGGAAGATGTTCTTTATATCTTTCTTCAAACGGTCGGCCTGTTTACAGAGGCAGCTCATGCGATATGTTCTACATAGGCCAAACAGGCAGACCGTTTGAAGAAAGATATAAAGAACATCTTCCCAGAAGGGAATTGCATAAAACAACATCAAATTTTGCCAGACACCTGATGCTATGTAATCATAACTACAGTGATTTTGAGACAAATTTCCAGCTCATGCATTGCTGCAGGAAAGGAAAATACATGGATGCACTTGAGGAATATGAAATATATAAAGCCATCAAAATCAACAGTGATTATTATGTCTTGAACGATAAACTTACATTTTCACATAACATATTGTACGACACGCCAATACTTGCACACGGGCGCCGGTAAATAGAAAGTTACAGTACACACGGGGTATAATAAACAAAACAGTTTTATCAGTGATATATAAACAGTGAATCAGTCGATTGATAATGTCCACGCGAGAAACATAAAATTTCATGTTCGCGTATGTGAATTCCCGCTGTCGTAAAAGTGCACTTTTACTGTAATGATTTTAGTATTTTAATTTTGTAACGATCTCTAATGAGTGATCAAGTTTTCTGAAGATGGCAATTCATTGCCGAAACGCGTCATAAAGGACAAGAAAAACGAAGTTGCACGACGGATATCTGGTAAATACGTCTACATATATTAATATAAGCGACTTGGAGACAACTAACCTAAAATGTATTATATAGCAATATAAAGGTCACATACAAAACCACTAATAATATTATGAATAATCTTCGTGTCCGCAGAACTACCAGCCTTGAACACAAAACTGGTGTTTACAAATTGATATGTGACGATTGTGACGCCTTTTATGTGGGCCAGACAGGGCGTGGTTTTTTAAAAAGATTTACAGAACATAGGTCGCCTACACACCTTCACAGCTTGGACAATATCAAGTCAAAATTTGCAGAACACCTCATTTCCGAGAATCATAATTACACTAATTTTAATACTAACTTGATACCTATTCACATATGTAAGAAAGGGCGATATATGAACGCCCTTGAAGAATACGAAATTTATAAAGCGTATAATAATACTGATAGCAAGCCGCATGTTTTAAATGATCAACTGCTTTTCATGTCGAATGTATTGTACGACACTGCCATGCGTTATTGTCGTGGTGGGAGCCAGACGTAATTCAGTGCGCGGTCAGTCGCCGTACGATGTACATCGTTTAACCGTGGCGCTCGTTTTTAAACATTTATATTGGATTTTAATATTTTAATTATTTGACAACTGTATCAACTTTAAATGATACACGAATATTTTAAGTTCTGAGGATGGGACAAGTGTCCTGAAACATGTCAACTTTATAGTGAAGACGTTTCAAAAAGCCGAAGACGGTGAGTTGCAATATATTTGATCAGTCAAATAAAGAATTACAATGACATACTAAACGGACTATCAATGATGAAAAATGTATAAGTAAACCAGAAAACAGCTACAATGCTAATATTAATTATAAATGAGAAGAGAAGTGATAACAAACAAAATAACTATCATATGAAATAAATTAAAGAAACAATGCAAAATGTGTATTGAACATCGCCACAGACATAGAGAAGGAATCCAAATAAATCAATGAGAAGAGAAAGTTATGATGTGAAGAGAAAACAGAATAAGTAATCCCAAGAGTGTTTTATCATATTTATATTATATGAGTCGAAAATAGATGACTATTATTATTATTAGTATTGTTATATGATGATTTTATGTTGAAATACGTCCAACAATCATTTGATTTTATTGAGCAGATAGGCATGACCTCTGAACTCAAAGTGTGTATAAATGGATAGCAGAGTAATAGAGCTAGTACCAATTTATATGAATGGAAGAGAAGAAATTTTAGGGAGGTAAAACATACAAGGGATAACACTCATAATAAAAGAATGAAGGAGGAGAATAATATCATTTCCAGTATCATGAACCATGAATTAATAAGGATAAACTAAAGAAGAAGATAACGATGGATGAATTCCATAATAATAACAACTTGATTTAATGAACTATGTTGGTGATTTCAGAAAAACAATCTTTATTTTTTGAAATAATCAATTTTGACGGCGATGCATTATGTAACATGACATAAGATAGCACAAAATACCACTAATGATTAGTAAAAGAAAAAGCTGAAGGTAGGAAGAAATGTTAAAACACTTATAACTTGAAGATTAATGACCCAACTACGAAATAACAATTGACTAAGAAACTGACTATGACTTGACCCAATAGATTGGAGAAAACAAGAAGATTGGAGAAAACAAGAAAATAGAAACAAGAAGGAAGGAACGAGAAACCAAGAAGTAACCCAAAGTATGACCACGATCATTGTAACCCCAAGATGTAACTAACACATAATATGTAAAGTAAATGCACTAAAACAGATAGGGCATAAATAAAATGTCAAATATATAAACTATAAAAATAAACTAGAGATATTATGTACGTTAAATGAAAAGCAAAGAAACATGAAGTTCTAAATGTAAGATAGGAAGCTAGAAATAAATAATACCCTATTAAATAATAAACTAGTCAAAAACAAGTAAGTTATAATTGAGCTGAATAAAGACAATCATTCAAAACCAAAAGTGACCAATGTGAAATGAAAATAAAACAAATATTAATTACCAATAACCACACAGTGATACAAAACTAAATAAACAAACAATGTGTGAAATATCAAGTGAAAGTGATGATAAAGAAAGAAACCTCATATGTAAGGAAAAGTGCAGTGTAGGTGCATGTAGTGTACAATATAATAAGAAGCCCGACCAATTCTGGAGGAAGAACTGAAGGGACCTAACTCAACCTGAAGAAGAGGATCGCCTACCAGAACTGATGGAAGCTAGACATTGGATTTCAACCATTTGAATGGGAATCTCAGCTAATCCAAAGAAGAAAGGACTTTTAGGCGTGTTCCAGAAGAAGAAGAGGTTCACAAGAGAAGCTACGTCCAGGAATCGATGAGTATAAATTAAATACTTGACCCCAACTCAAACTTTCAATTACCCACACTAAACGAACTATCTTATTTTCACTTCACAGATCACAAAAGTAACTTTTGAACTGAACTTGATGATAAAATCACTTTCGATAAAATATGTCAATCACTGAATTTTGATTTTATATTGAAATAGTTTTAGAAACATAAATTGCTAACAAGAACTTAACCAAGCTTGCACTAATTCTCATTGCCAATAACTTACTTTTCATGTTTTAAAATATCAACTATTGTGTATTAGATATAAGGAATATTATAATTTATGTGCATTTATTAGTCTGAATCCAACTTCTGTAGTCCAAAGGACTTAACCCTGAGATAATTTTATAATAAACAGAAAAAACAACATACGCCATTATTAAGCGTCTCTACTATCAGACTGAGTGGATTGCCAACTGCGCAACTTGTAAACGCCGGAGCGATATTAAATGTATGTTTCATTTTAACTGTAATTGACCTGATGATTCAAAGAAAGTGTTGAATAAATCTTCGTACCGATAAAATCGTTGTATGTTTGATTATTTTAGCAAAGGTAACATAAGAATTTGGAAAATAACAAATAAAAATACTGTAGTGAACGAAGTCGACTCGGGCAAACAGCGAGAGCCAATCAGGTGGCGAGGCGGAAAAATTTGAACTGAGCAACGAGAAATACGTTCGACTAGTAAGTATTGAGACAAGGTATAAAACGGCTCGCTGCACACTATTAAATAATTTAACATCAATAATAATTAACCATACTGGTAAATCGCGAAGTTAAAAAGTGACGATCCCAACAGTGGGGCTTTTCGTTCCTGTTATAAAGACGCATCCAACGAGTGACATAATAACTCGTCACAAACGCGAAGTTACTATATATATATATATATATATATATTATTATATAATGGGTGTCACGTCCTTTCTTACGTGTATGGGTGTTACTCTTATTATACTCTTAGATGAGCTTTCCTAATTAAGCCCCACTGTTGGGTTCTCCAATTTATTATGTAACGGATACGTCTGTCTCGTTAAACCTCTCTCCGATTAGTGCCAATTTATTATGTATCTTATTTTAATATGTGTTATAATAATGTTAAGTATATCTCCTTTCCTCTCTATTTAATATAATTGTGTTATTGTGGGTGAAAATTATGTGTATAGGGTGTAATTCGAATTTTTCGCTCAAGCCTTTCTGCGTTGGAGAGAAGAGAAGTAATTTTTATTGTATTCTCCACTCTTTAATACCTAAGCAGTCCGCGAATAGCGCTGTGGTTCCTAGACAACGGAAATTTGTAGGTTAACCCACCGCGTACGGTGATTATTGGTTACACTCTTTACTTATCTTATATCTTGTTCGCACTACACTAAATCTTATATAAATGAAAAGATATCGACATTCTGAAAGGATTCTTTATTAATATTTAATATTTCTTGTCCAACAAAGTTGTTTCTTTTACGTTAGATACAAAAGGCTATATGTCAGAAGTAATCGATTATCGATCGGATTCAAGGTTTTATATTATTTTTAGTTATGATTTTATATTTCTTTAAATACAGGGCGTGAAGGTTCTTTCAACTGTTAGTAAGATCAGAAAATTCATAAATAGGAATACAAGGTATTACAATATAGAGTTAAGTCTTTATTAAATAATATTTTTAATAATTGTAGTTTTACTGTCCACTCGGCATCGTGACTCGATGAGGCCGTGTACAGATAACCTATTCGTCTTGTTCAGTCAATAACAGCATGAAGATGAATCTGCTATCGTCAGTCTTCGCTCCAAGTTGAAATAAAGTTTAATTCCTGGTCCTGGGATGATGCAGAAATACCGCTCCTTTTATTCACCAATGTCAGAGTTTTGTGGTTACGTGCTTCGACGAAATTCAAATCCAATTACATTTTTTCTATTGAGTTGTGTGAGCTGAAGTTCCGATATAATTTGGTGTTTATTTTCGTTTCTTTTACGTTATAGGATTATATCACTTTATGCAGGTAGTTATTTCTCTGGTTTTGTTAATTGATTAAGTTAACATTTGTTCATTTTATTGAATTTTGCAATCAGAGTTCTTCCTTTATTTTTTGTTACTTTCGTGTATAGGTTTTAGATTGTCCAATTATATAATACGGTTAAATGATAGTGGACCATACTATTGTGATTTATTATTCAGTTGTTTAAATTTCTATGGACTTTGTATTTAAATTACATCAAATCTTTCAATCAAATATATTGCAACTCACCGTCTGCGGCTTTTTGAAACAACGTCTTCACTATAAAGTTGACATGTTTCAGGACACTTGTCCCATCCTCAGAACTTAAAATATTCGTGTATCATTTAAAGTTGATACAGTTGTCAAATAATTAAAATATTAAAATCCAATATAAATGTTTAAAAACGAGCGCCACGGTTAAACGATGTACATCGTACGGCGACTGACCGCGCACTGAATTACGTCTGACTCCCACCACGACAATAACGCATGGCAGTGTCGTACAATACATTCGACTTGAAAAGCAGTTGATCATTTAAAACACGCGGCTTGGTATCAGTATTATTGTACGCTTTATAAATTTCGTACTCTTCAAGGGCGTTCATATATCGCCCTTTCTTACATATGTGAATAGGTATCAAGTTAGTTTTAAAATTAGTGTAATTATGATTTTCGGAAATGACGTGTTCTGCAAATTTTGACTTGATATTGTCCAAGCTGTGACAGTGTGTAGGCGGCCTATGTTCTATAAATCTTTTTAAAAAACCACGACCTGTCTGGCCTACATAAAAGGCATCACAATCGTCACATATCAATTTGTAAACACCAGTTTTGTGTTCAAGGCTGGTAGTTCTGCGGACATGAAGATTATTCATAATATTATTAGTGGTTTTGTAAGTGACCTTTATATTGCTGTTTTTATTAAAAATTGACCCAAAAATCTTAGGCATAAGGTGTGTGTACGGTGTTGCAATGTATTTGTGTGTTGTATTCTCGCGAGTTTTATGTCCGTTAATGTTTCTATGCTTTTTCTTATGTTCTCGAAGGATGTTGTTCACCATATCGACATCATAACCATTAGTAACTGCAATGTATTTAATGGTGTCTAATTCCTCATGGTATTCTTTATCACCGAGGGGCAAAGATAAAAGTCTATAAATCATACTATGGAAGGCAGCCAATTTCTGGGATATAGGATGAAAGGACTTAGGATGTATTACGATATCAGTCGTTGTGGGTTTTCTATAGATGTTAAATTGTAGTTTTTTATTTATGTCCTTGGCAACAGTTAAATCCAGAAAATTCAGTTTACCATTGTCTTCACTTTCAAGTGTGAACCGCATATTGCCATTGATATTATTCAAATAACTATGTAAACTATAAATTTGCCTTTGTGTGCCTTTGTATATTAAAAAGGTGTCATCAACATACCTGCCGTAAAATATTATATTTTTCTTGTGTCTGTTATTAGTGAAAATGAATGAATTTTCGAAATTATTTAGGTATATATCCGCAAGAAGGCCTGAAAGCGGAGAACCCATTGCTAACCCATCTTGTTGGCTGAAAAATTGATTATTGTGTGTAAAATAGTTTTGATCAAGAACCAACTCTAAAATATACATCAATTCATTTATACTATCAATATCTGGTTTATTAGTATTAATAAGGTTAATCTTAAGTATACGCAGGGTCTCAGCTACTGGTATATTCGTATATAAGTTTACAATATCAAAGGAAACAAGTTTGTAAGACGGTTCAACTATTAAGTTTTTAACCTTATTCACAAAGTCAACACTATTAATTAAACTATGATCATTAATTATTTGTATATTGTGCTTTATTATGTTTACTAGTTTTTTAGCTGTTTTATACCCCGGAGCAGTGGTGAAATTTACTAATGGTCTCAAGGGGATACCATCCTTGTGGAGTTTGGGTAATCCCGTCAAAACGGGTGCTTTTGAATTTATAGGTTTCAAAGATCTTCTTGTTTGCTCATCAAACAAATGCATGCATCTGTTTATACACTGATTTAATCGTTTTACATAATTTTCAGTTGCGTCAGAATTCAGTATATTAATGTTGTTGTTAACAATGAAATTTTGTATCTTATTGTCATAATCTTCTCTGTCCATAATAACCACAGTGTTACCTTTGTCAGCTTTAGTGACGAGGGCTTTATTGTCAGATAATTTTTGTTTTATTCCTATTAAAATTTTTTGTTCTTTATTATAATTGATATTTGTTAAAGGAATAGAGGAATGAACATTATTATACCGATTTTTAATGATTTTAGTGAGTTTTTCGTTTATTAAGAATCGTGTCTCGTCTCGATCTTTTTGGTCAACCATTGCTTTAACGACAGTCTCTGCATTGATAATTTCAGCAATGATGTGCTTATGATTGAAACTCGATTTGTGTATGGGAAGATTATATTTCAAACCTTTGCTCAATAAATCAGTTTCATCAGTATTTAAAACAAGGGAAGTTAAATTCTGCAATCGCGTATAAAATTTGTGTTTACACTTGATATTGCTGGATATCGGTAACTGACTATTTAATAACCTTTGGAGTTTATCCGATTGCTTTATACGCATTTGATAAAATACTCGTCTGACGTCATTGTTTATAAAATCCAGATAATGATTCAGTACGGCTGGATGCGTGCTATCTAATAATTCTAAATGTAATTTGTATAATGTATAATTTAGATTTGACTTTTTAATGTATAGAGACTTAATTTCTTCTTTAACTCTGTAAATTTCTGCATGTTTTTTGGTTTTTGATTCAGCAATAGACGAACCTTTAAGTCTTATTATAGCATAATTCGGTATAACATTGTTCTTCAAACAAGATTTGTTGAACTTAATGTGTAAAATAGTTTTGTGTAGTTGGACTTTAACATTTTGAAATTTTCGTACTAAGTTTGCACGACTTGCAGTATTCATGTTTAAAAGGAATAAATCCCAATTTTAGTACCAAGCCACGTGTTGTTCAATCAAATATATTGCAACTCACCGTCTGCGGCTTTTTGAAACAACGTCTTCACTATAAAGTTGACATGTTTCAGGACACTTGTCCCATCCTCAGAACTTAAAATATTCGTGTATCATTTAACGTTGATACAGTTGTCAAATAATTAAAATCCAATATAAATGTTTAAAAAACGAGCGCCACGGTTACACGATGTACATCGTACGGTGACTGACCGCGCACTGAATTACGTCTGGCTCCCACCACGCTGCCATGCGTTATTGTCGTGGTGGGAGCCAGACGTAATTCAGTGCGTGGTCTGTCACCGTACGATGTACATCATGTAACCGTGGCGCTCGTTTTTTAAACATTTATATTGGATTTTAATATTTTAATTATTTGACAACTGTATCAACGTTAAATGATACATGAATATTTTAAGTTCTGAGGATGGGACAAGTGTCCTGAAACATGTCAACTTTATAGTGAAGTCGTTGTTTCAAAAAGCCGCAGACGGTGAGTTGCAATATATTTGATTGAACAACACGTGGCTTGGTACTAAAATTGGGATTTATTCCTTTTAAACATCAAATCTTTTTTGAGCGTCTTTTAACTAAACCGTCTTCGTTCATGTAAATTTATCCAATAATCAAATCAACAAATTCTATCTACTTTGTCGTCCCTAGCAACCATCTTTTTTATTCTTATTCAATATTATGTTATTATATAATCATTTCATACAATGTTCTTCCACTCATCAAAATAATCCCTTTCTAAATTTCCATTATATCCGAATATAATTTTACTTATAGCTTGTTTACTAATTCTTATATATTTTGCTGTCTTTTCCTCTTAGTTTATTTATTTTAACAAATATTATTTTTCTGTTACTAAACATTATCTGTCGGTATCATTGCACTATGGCATTATAAGAATTTATTTAATTTGAGTTTATTTATTTGTTATTATCAATTATTATTAACTTCTCCTAACTCATTAGCTTTTATTTAGTATTTGTTACTAATTTCTTTACCTAACCTTTCTGATCTGACTTACTATATAATGTTACTGGTTGTTAGGCCTATCATTATACCTTGATCTACTTCTGAATTTAACTTGTTACTATCTGCAATATTATAGAATCTTTTATCGATTTATGACATGGTTGTATTAAACTCTGTTGTATCTCGTTAACTATTATAGCCTTTTTGGCCAAGTTTACAATTATAATCATCTTATTATCTAAGTACATGTATACAAATAATTAACTCTATAAAATCTAACAAAAGCTTTATCGTGACCTATGGATAACACGTAAAATGAAATTAATTAGTATTCAATTACTGAGTTCAACAACAGCCCTATAATGGTAAATTAATAACACAATACTTAATTACCTGGTATTCTATTAACAGAAAACTTTCACTTGCTAACACAAAATATAACATCACTATCATGATAACAATATAACATGATACAATTAATAATAAGTACATTTGGGTAACTTAAGTCATACACTATTTACTCATTCTCATCTACTTTAAAACATCAATTATTATGAAACAGTCAAAATTCGTTTTTACATTATGTGTCAATGTCTGTTATTTACCTCTCACTGAACCTTGAGGTTTAATATTATTAACATTATCACTTGCTTATCTTTTTACCTTGTATTCTTATTTTATTTAAACAATCATGGGTTGGGTTTCTGACCTTTTACAAGTGTGGATAATTAATAAATTTTCTTCTCTACTCTAAATCTTATAAGTTGATTTATACAACGTCGAGGACCGTATTTCCGTTACGTTACATATGCTTCCCCTCGTAAAGAAGTTTAGTTTACCTGAATATAATTTGGGTCAAAATAAACTTATATCTTTTTCATGCCTTTGAATATCCTCCTTATATTCATCGCAAAGTTTTAATGGTAATTGATGGAATTCTTCATGTAGCATTTTGGACTTGTATTCACCTTTCTCTATTTGATGACAATTTATTAATTATATTAATACTCTTGGCTTGTTTCTCTTAAACATTACTTGTCAATGATTGGTCACAATAATCAGTAAAACTTAGTTTAAATTTTCTCCTATTTCTAGTTACTTCTACAAATGCGTTTCTCCATTGACCTTCTGTCAGCTATCTTTCTTCCGTTTTCTTCCTTCATACTTTTGGAATCTGATGTCAATCTTCGCTATTATCCCTTAAATATTCAATTTCCCTAACGTTCCCTAACATGTGAGCTCTTACAGTTCAGAGAGGCACTGTTTGGCTTCATACTCTGCTGGCAACACTACACTTCAATATAATACTGCTGGAATTCATCTACAGCCAGCTATAAAAAATATAATAATATCATAGTAGTCTCTTTATTTAACTAATAATAAACATCTTGGGGATTCGTTACGCTGTCGCGTTTTGTATTTAATTATTCATATATTCCTTTCTTCTTGATTCCATCTTATTTTCATTAGCTATTTTCAGATAACATTTTTGACAGTCATTATTTGTAACTACTTTTGATCTTCTTTTTTGTGACAGAAATTGTACGTACTATCTCTTCGTTTATTATTTTCATTTCCAAGGAATTCTAAATTGTATTTGCATTAATGATCATTACTTAGTTTCAGCTTAATTATAGTCATTAAATTATCCATTGTTCTTCTTATTTTACCATCTTGTCTGATCACCTTACCATTAATTATGTTGATGTCTATTTTTTCTTGCGGCTGGTGGCGCGTTGTACTAGCCATGCAACCGTCACATTGCACACAACAGCTGCGCGGTACGCCTTGGTCCTTTCAGGGGCTGTTGAGCGGGGAGGTTTATATTTTTTCTTATTCCATTTTAAATCATGCTGGTTATAAACAATTATGTAATCTGTTCTTCAATTCTCTTGGCATTTTGGCATGTATCTTAAATCATATTGGTTCTAATTATTTTGTATAAGTTTTTCTTTATATAGTTTTTTAACATTGGGGTTTTTTTATTCTTAAATCTTCAAAATAATTTCTTTGTAAACACATAGTAAGACGTTCTTACTTCTTTTTGAATTTTTGGGGTTTTATTCTTAAATATTTAAAATAATTTCTCTGTAAACACGTAGTAAGACGTTCTTACTTCTTTTTGAATTTTGGGGTTTTATTCTTAAATCTTCAAAATAATTTCTTTGTAAACACATAGTAAGACGTTCTTACTTCTTTTAGAATTTTGGGGTTTTATTAAATCTTATGATTTCGAATTATTTAGTAAGTTGTACTTACGTACTTTTTGGATTTTGAGGTTTTATTCTTATACTTCATCTTAGTGTTTCTATTAACATATTATTTTTTATTCCTTATTTGATATTATTTCTTTAGTTACTTCCTTCCAAATGGTTGCCTGGTCGGTATACTAAAAATCAGTCCCCTTTTTCTAGTTGATCAATTCTTGTTTTAACCATGGTCCATTAACTCATCTTCATTTGTCGTTCGGATTACTGCAGGGTCCATAATGATTTTTGCCCTTATTGAATAACTCTCTATCATCTGGTATTGTAACTCTGCTGATATTGAATTTTCATTAGATTCAATGGTTACCATTGTTTTCCGAACTCTTTCTTTCTTTGTCACATATTCTTCTACTACCATGTCTTGTAATTTTTCTAATACACCTATTTCTATCGTATTTAGGTGTAGTCTATTACACAAATATGTTGATGATATATTATTTACTGGTGATGTCATTGACCCTTTATTTACTGGTATATTTAATTTAAATATAGATTTAGTTAAGTTTTTTCTATAACTTTTTAAAACAGTCAATTCTCTGTAATGAACGATTGGGAGATTAAGTACATTAACCAGCCCATTCTTAATCATATCTACTTCTTCTCGTGTATTTTTCCGTTTGTTAAGACACATTATTCCTCTTTCTTTCGTTTTCTTAATTATTTGTTTCTTTACTCCCTTAATTTTAATTTCTATGGGCATTATCTTTTCTTTCTCTGTGTTAGGTTTATCTTCAGATAACAATGCACTTTGGTCTTCTTTCGTACCTTTGGAAGTGCTATTTAGTGTTTCATTCATATTCTTTAAACACATATCCATTTTTTTATTTGTCTCCTCCTTGTATTTATCTACTCTTTGGCTAAGTGTGTTAGCATTTTCAAACTTCACCTCGAAAGTTTCCCTTATCTCCTTATTGAACTTCTCCATCTTACCCTCAATCTGCTTTAAACTTGCTTCGTTTATTTTCTCAAAATTTTCTTTTTATATTTTATATTTTTTATATTTATATTTTTCTCAATATTTTCTTTCATCCATTCGCCTTAAATTCTCTTCATTTATGTGTCTGATTTCCTCCTTCATTTGTTTTATACTCTCATCGTTCCTATCAAACCTTTCATTAATTTGGATTAAGCTTTCATTGTTTTTATTGAACTTCTCGTTCATCAGTTTTGAAGTTTCCTCCTGTTTCCTAAAATTTTCGTCTATTCTGTCGAATTTTTCGCTCAAGGTTTCATTTTGTTTCCTTGAGTTTTCCTTATTTTCCTCATTTATTTTCCAAAAATTTTCCTCCATTATTTTCTTTGAGTTTTCCTCCTGTTTCCTGAATTATGCTGCCATGAATCTCATCATTTCCTGCCAACTTGGTTCTTCTCTGGCTCCCGCTTTATCTATTTGGTCCCCTTGAGCATCTTCTTCTATTATTTCCTTTTCTGTGTCCCTAATTACTTCAGTTTCTTCTTCATCGCCTGTCTGTTGTTCCATTTCACTGTCTGTGACTACTTCTATTTCTTGTTCCTGTCCACCTTCTTCCTTCTCCGTGTCTTCTGCCCTCTTCTTCGATTTACCTCTGGTATTAGGCATTTTTAGTCTCCAACAGTTGCCTACTCGGGTTAAGTAATATTTATCAAATCTATGTTTTACTTACTTAAGCCCTACATTAGTTGAGCGCCAATTTATTATGTAACGGGTGTCACGTCCTTTCTTACGTGTATGGGTGTTACTCTTATTATATTCTTAGATGAGCTTTCCTAATTAAGCCCCACTGTTGGGTTCGCCAATTTATTATGTAACGGGTACGTCCGTCTCGTTAAACCTCTCTCCGATTAGTGCCAATTTATTATGTATCTTATTTTAATATGTGTTATAATAATGTTAAGTATATCTCCTTTCCTCTCTATTTAATATAATTGTGTTATTGTGGGTGAAAATTATGTGTATAGGGTGTAATTCGAATTTTTTGCTCAAGCCTATTCTGCGTTGGAGAGAAGAGAAGTAATTTTTATTGTATTCTCCACTCTTTAATACCTAAGCAGTCCGCGAATAGCGCTGTGGTTCCCAGACAACGGAAATTTGTAGGTTAACCCACCGCATACGGTGATTACTGGTTACACTCTTTACTTATCTTATATCTTGTTCGCACTACACTAAATCTTATATAAATGAAAAGATATCGACATTCTGAAAGGATTCTTTATTAATATTTAATATTTCTTGTCCAACAAAGTTGTTTCTTTTACGTTAGATACAAAAGGCTATATGTCAGAAGTAATCGATTTATTGATCGGATTCAAGGTTTTATATTATTTTTAGTTATGATTAACTAAAAATAATTTTATTATAACACAAAATGAAATTAATTAGTAATCAATTACTGAGTTCAACAACAGCTCTATAATGGTAATTTAATAACACATAATACTTAATTACCTGGTATTCTATTAACAGAAAACTTTCACTTGCTAACACAAAATATAACATCACTATCATGATAACAATATAACATGATACAATTAATAATAAGTACATTTGAGTAACTGAAGTCATACACTATTTACTCATTCTCATCTACTTTAAAACATCAATTATTATGAAACAGTCAAAATTCGTTTTTACATTATGTGTCAATGTCTATTATTTACCTCTCACTGAACCTTGAGGTTTATTATTATTAACATTATCACTTGCCTATGTTTTTATCTTGTATTCTTATTTTATTTAAACAATCATGGGTTGGGTTTCTGACCTTTTACAAGTGTGGATAATTAATAAATTTTCTTCTCTACTCTTAAATCTTATAAGTTGATTTATGTAACGTCGAGGACCATATTTCCATTACGTTACAATATATATACTTAATATAACATGATACATTTTAAATTTTCCTATCTACATTCTGTATGCCCCTCTCTCGTTAATTCTTATCCCAAATTCAAAAATATTTCCCTGATTCCAATCAGAATTTAAATAACCACTTTCCGTTACATCATTACAAATATCTTTCATTATCCAATTTACATCATTATATAATTATATAAAATTTAAATAAAAAATTAATACAAACTAAAAAATGAAATAAAAAATATGTGCCTCGTATTTTTTCATATATTTTTCATTAAATCAAAAAAACCGGGGGGTTAAAAAAATAAATGTTGTCCATTGAACTTAAAATAGTTTGAAAGTGAATTTAATGATTCAGAACGTCTGTGTAAACGATGTTTTTTGTAAAAACTCTTTCATCATTTGCTAAATGCCCTTGGCCATTATATTCGGAAATATAAAATCTCAAACCATCGAATGATCGAACTCTACTTGCCGCGACGTACAATTGACCATGTGTAAAAACTGGCTGCCTCAATAAAATTCAAATTTTTTCGAATGTTTGTCCTTGAGACTTATTTATTGTCATCGCAAATGCAGGTATAATTGGAAATTGAGTTCTTTGAAAGTTAAATGGTAAAACAGTACCCAAAATGTTAAATTTATACGTGGAATCAAAATTCTCTTATTGCGTGCGGTTCCAGTTAAAACTTCGCATTCAATAGCATTACGATGCATACATTTGATGCGCATTGTTCTTGTTCCATTGACTAATGCTTCCTTTGTATTTAAGTTTCTGATCAGTAAAACGATGCAGTTAACTTTCAATACTAACTTATGTGGAGGCAAACCACTAATAGTCAAAGAATTCAAAAACTCTACTGGATAGTTATTGATTTCATTGTCATCATCACAAATTATTTTATCGTAGCTATGATATGTTTTCTGTTCACCTGGTATTCGATTAAGTATATCAGTATTAATAAAAGTACAATCATCATTTTTAGGTGCTAAAATAACTGACTTCAATATGTTATCTGAGAGTATGTTTTCGGAAATATTTCCATACACCTCATTAATAATTTTATTTCCATCTCCTATTAATTGCTGAGGTATTTCAATAATATTTTTACCAAACTGAGGGAATTGTGGGGCTTCATCATTACCAATTTTTTTTCAAGAATTCGACAAATTCTATTTCACTTGGTAAGACTTTCATATTTTGAGTAAACGTTACTTTATGAAAATAAACAAATTTATGCCAACTCGTGACACAATTTTCAATTAAAGTTGCACGTGATCCATGTGGGACAACTAGTAAGATTTGCCGAAAATCACCGCACAGAAGTATCGTTTTCACTCCAAATGGTTTATGTTTATCATTTTCATCGCATAGATCCTGCAATAATCTATCTATGATTTTCAACACTTGCAGTGGGCACATAGAAATTTCATCAATAATTATCGATGATGAATTTATGTAACGTCCATAGCTACTATTTGCGGTAATATTCGCTACAGAATTTTCCAAAATGGGTATAGGCAATTTAAACACATTGTGTAAAGTTCTACCTCCAAGTAATAGACTTGAAGCTATGCCACTGAACGCTGTTGCAATGCAACTAAGATTAAGCGAATTTAATTTGTGAATGATTGCTGTTTGTGTGAATGTTTTTCCACAACCTGCATGAGCGGTTAAACAAAAAACATTAGATCCAGTATAATGGTGCAAAACTTCACGAATCACACGATCAATTAGATTACGCTGTTCAATATTTGCAGTTTCATAATGCTCACAAAACAGAAAGTCTTGTTCTATTGGATCAATAGCATTTGCTTCGTCTGTTCTGTGCAAATACGTGGGAACTGGTAAACCAAGTTCTTGACATGACAAATTATGAACATTCAAAGTATCTTCAATTTCTAATAGAGCTGTGTTAAAGGATACTTCTTTGTTGTAATCTCTCAAAAAATCTTTACTAAGATATACTTTAAATTCATTCCATAATGCCAATGCATTGGCTGGCACATTTAATGCACAAATGTAACTAAATAAATTTTGCATTTGTTTTGGTGAATGTAATTCTTTTGCTTCATTTAAACATTCGCGCCATTCATTATCATTTGAAGCAGTGCCGCGAGCTTGGCATGCTTCAACAAAAGAAGTGTGTATAATTCCATTGTATGTTCTAACATCCTCAAATGATTTTGGACCACAGACATGTAATAAAAGCAATCGTAAATGGAAAAGTTCGATGTCTTTTGGTGATACTACATATATGCGTGTAATGATTTTATCACCTCCACGCCTTCTCTTCTTCCATTTTTTTCGGGAATCTTCCCACACATAATGCAAAGGAATTTCAATATACTTATATTCATGCGCTGATGGATCTGATCGATTCAATTCAAAAAATGCTAATAATTTTGTTTGTCTTGCATTTTCAATTGCTTGACGTTCTTGCCCTTCTCGAAAGTAAACATTCTGTCTACGCGGTAAATGAATGTCAAGTCTAACGATGACATGTGATTGAAAATGCATTGGTAATTCATAGATGCGCCATACAGCTTCAGTTGATCCGACATAACGGCCATTTAAAAAATTTTTAACTTCATCAATTTGTATTTCTTGACCTGGTTCATTTCTCTGTGAACGTAATTCAACAGATGCACTGTCATAGCCTTTATACACGTATTTATAAATGTATTTAACACTTTTAACTAGTGCATACTTCAACATTTATATGGCAATTAAATTTGGCAAGTAAATACGGATTGTATGGTACAACATAATGATTGTCGAGGCAACTACCGCGAACTTCAGCATTAATACCATTATCACGCCTTCTGTATAATGGATATCCATTTAATGATTCACATGTAAATTCATTAAATCGTTTTGGATAATCTTTTGTGCATTTTCCATCTCTCATACATACAGAATTTGGATTAAGTACACTGCATGGACCATGCATCATGTGTTTTACAACATATTCATGTAATATAGGATGTGTTTGAATGTTAGGAATCGCCGCAGATACAACTTTATCAATATCGGTAGCGTTAACAGTTTTATCTTGCTCATTTAAAGAGAGTAAAATGTGAGCATGAGGCAATCCTCTCTTTTGAAACTCAATTGTATAAATGAGTGCTTCAACTTTACCGAAGATTTTTTTTAGTGTAAGGCCCTCAATTAATGCTTTCAGTTTGGACTTGAATACACGCACAACAATATCAGGTCGAAAATTAGCTGACTCACCTACATCAATATTGCTAACTATTTCAGGCCAACTTGGATTGCAAGTCATTGTAATAAACAAAGAAGGCTTTCCAAAATGTTGTACAATTGACATTGCATCTAAATAATTCTGATACATATTTCTTGGAGATCCATTGAATGAAGATGGTAAAATTACTCTACGGCCAACATTATTGGCATTGGGGTTCAATTCTAAATAATCTGTTAAATTGTTGTAAACTTCAGACCTAAGACTTGTTTGATTTTGTCGAATGAAATGTAACCTTGTGCCCTCTATTCTCACATACATATCAATTATCCACTGCAGAAATAATTTTTGTGAATGGTGCAACATGCTAAAATCTTCTCTAATTGCAAGTCGATAGGCTGCATACTGAAGCATGGTTAATTTATTTCTGGGCGCTCTTGAATGTGTAGTTGGCACATTATGAGAAATATTGATATGCCACCCAGTATCACTATTTGGAAAAAGTAATGGATACGCTAAAGGGTCCAATGATGAATCCAAAACAGAGATATTTTTAATGGTACCATTAACTTTTGAAAACGAAACCATATTTCATTCAAAGGGTGGCTCACCATCAACTGTACTAAATATTACTGCTACATCAGTTTGAACTGCATCATTATAACGGCGTAGATCTAAATCACGATTTACTTTAATGAGCATACAATTTTCTTTATTTTGATTTTCAACTCTCTGACAAAGATCTTTCATTGCAATGAATGACCGAACGAAAAGATTAATGCGTTCCAATTCAAGAGAGATTTCGCGCATTATATTGTTATTGCATGTTTGATTATAGTGTTCACGTACTCTATAATTGACAGCAGTGTCAACATCATAAAAATATAATTGCGCATAACATGGTGAGCGACCATATCCAGCAGTCATTGGACCTGATCTGTGATAAAAAACATCATGTATTTTAAAATGATACACTCCACGCATAACTGTATCCGAAATTTTAGCTTCTGAGCTAACCATAGCAAATGATGAATTGTATTTACGAACGTTTTCAAAATAATTTTTTGACTTTCTTTTTGTTGAAGGTTCATTTGAAGTAAGTCCATCATACAATGATTTAAAGTATTCATTTTGACTTAAGGCCGGTAATATTGCTTTACCCTTATGACAACATGAAGTGAATGCAGTCCTTTCACCTAAAGTGACCTCAGATTCGAAATGTTTTGCATTGCAAAACCTGCATTGTAAATGCATTAATCCACAATCAAAAGTATTCAAATTTCTTGGAATGACATTCAGTGCGCATTTAAATGTATCCCTCAAAATAATTTCATCATTTTGTATACTATTTACACTATTTAAATTTGCACTTGGTCTATTATCATTTTGACTTTCACGCGAATATATATTCCTTCTTCTTTGTCTCTCACTCCGACCCGTTAATGTTATACTATTTACACTATTTAAATTTGCATTTGGTCTATTATCATTTTGACTTTCACGCGAATATATATTCCTTCTTATTTGTCTCTCACTCCGACCCGTCAATGTTCTATGTCGAGGCATAATGGAAGTAGGTGCGAATATCTGAATGTAAAAAAAAACATGTAATGAAATTACTGAAACTAAGATTAGACAGGGTTTAATTTAAAAATAATAAAATGTACTTACTTTTCTGAAACCACCAATAATAATTAGGCGAGAGTAAGTCAATTCAAATTGCTGCTACAAAATTTTCCTTTTGCAACAGGTGTATATTAAGCAAGCTGTATTTCACTTTCAACTGCACATTAATATATAAAACACAGATATCTAATATACAAAATATAAAATAAACGCTTTTTTGCCTTGACATACACTCCACAGACTATTGAAAAAGGAACATTTGAAATCACACAAAATTCACAGCTCATTCAGTAATTATTTGTTGGCAACATTTTAAAATTCTTTGGCGACAATCTCTACTCTGTGCGACTGTTTGACCACAGACTATTATGTGTTTGACATTGGCATTATGAACGTACACTAAAATGAAAAAATTATAATTTTATTGCCTGGCCACAAAATTATTTTATTTTTAACAATTACCATTGTTTGAAAAAGTTTAAATGAGTTTTCAAGTGCAAATGAATGTTTTATTTAATTTAATTTAATGTATTTGTAACACATATTATATATAAATTTTAGCTTTCTGCACTCCTTCTCCATATAAACTTTAACTATGCCAAATCTCACACTCCTCCGTGCGCGCAGTATGCTTAAAAAGGGGTACAAAGTTTTCTCTTCACGTATTAATGTATAGATTGAGTAATAATATAAATGATTTTATATAAAAATATAATGTGATGTCATTTGGAAGCAAGAATTGAATTTTCGTATTTTTCGTAGAAACAATCTGGAATCGGCAGTATCACCTATTAGTAATGAATTTAATGGTTCAGGCGGTGGATGCAATTCTGGTAAAACAGCTTTTCCGGCAGCGCAACACATTCCAGGAGTTTCATTTTTAAATTTTAATGCATGACATAATTGACATACTTTATTCATATCTCCAATAATTATTTTTGAATGTGATGAGTACTCAATTTGTGGATCGTATTCAAATGCAAGGCGGTTAAATGATGCTGCTATTAATGCCCGTCGTACTTGAATTCGTTGTCGTTCTGCTAATAGTTGAAGGCGTCTGTTTTCATTAGTTAAACGTTGACATGCCTGTCTGTGTCGTAATCTGTCTGCTTCTAAACGTTGACTGCGCTGCTCTCCACTTTCTTGCGCGCGTGAACGTACATTTAAATTCCTAATATTTTCATTCTCCTGCGAGTGTTGTTCCTCCGTTCTTCTTTGTCGTCGCGCCTGCTCGTTTTGAGCATGTTGTGATTTTCGACCGATGTTTGCTCGCCCTCTTCTTGGCATTTTTCTATCACAAATTTGACAAGTGTATATATGAAAATAAAACGTTTTAATTGTAACAATTTTATTATAAATACATCACGCAGCATTGCGGTTATATTGAATTTCCTTTAATTGATTTGTTGTTTGCAGCACATTCCTAAACAAAATGTAAATAGAGTATTATATTCACCACTAAACAAAATGTAAATACAGTGTTTTTAATCACTGTGTTTTTCATCCCACCTCCCAACGTGGACCAAAACACCTATCCTATTGTTGCTTCTCCCGTTGCATAAAATATTTCTGGCAAGTTGGTTGAAATCGGTCCTGCTGTTTTTCATATTTTCCATTTTTGACAACCCCCCTCAAACCACCCATTTATTAAGCCCAAGGGCCCAAAAATTTTCAGTAGTGCATACATGCATGTAAAATTGTTACTTCCATCGAAATCCCCTTTAATTCGATACCCCATATGCTGTATTTTCATTTTTTCCAATTTTTACCCCCCCTTCAGGCCAACCTCACACTCGGCACATGTAAACCTTACTCTGAACCTAACGAACATATGATGCGAATATGAGCTCTATCAGATAAGTGGTTCAAAAGTTTTAAGAACATGTGCAGACATACACAACTGCCCATTTATTAAGCCCAAGGGCCCAAAAATTTTCAATAGTGCATACATGCATGTAAAATTGTTAGTTCCATCGAAATTCCCTTTAATTCGATACCCCATATGCTGTATTTGCATGTTTCCAATTTTTACCCCCCCTTGGCCAAACTGACACCCCCAACCGCCCAAAAATTTTCAATAGTGCATACATGCATGTAAAATTGTTACTTGCATGGAAATTCCCTTTAATTTTATACCCCATATGTGGTATTTTCATTTTTTCCAATTTTTACCCCCCCCCCTTCAGGCCAACCTCACACTCGGCACATGTAAACCTTACTCTGAACCTATCGAACATATGGTGCGAATATGAGCTCTACCGGATAAGTGGTTCAAAAGTTTTAAGAACATGTGCAGACGTACACTGAATTTTTATATATAAAGATGACAATGACAAAATTACTCCCTCCATTTCTTACACTTTTACGATTAAAACATGAATACCATACATTGTTTTCTTTAACATCAACCTTTCTTCAAGATATTATTGCAAATTAACTTGTTAAACATTGAAATAGATGCTGAAAAATACTAAACTACCTTCTTTTAACGTAAACCAGTGCTTTTTTATATATTAATTAGGTACCTCCACACACACACACACACACACTCACGCAATTTCACCCAGTACATTCTTTTTATTTTTCATTCCCCTCATATCTTTCTTTTTTAGCATATGTACTTTAAATGACCATTTTTTAATATTTATAGATTTGGCTTTTATTTATTTGTCTGTTACTTATCTGAACCTCCTCCAGACGATTCCCCTTATACCATGCACTAACCACTACTTGTTTGGTTTAATACTGTTTTAGATCAAAATATATCAAATTTTCACATATTTTAGTTGCTTTGCGGGCCCACAATTTATGTTCCAGAACTTTTATGTGCTATTCGCACTAGAGATGACTGCAGACTGGGAACGAATGTATTACGTTCTTTTCTGAGGTGGTAGGGGTGTCACGTGACCAAATCTCATTGTCTTTTGGATATGACGAACAAGTTTTTTAAGGCGCGGCGAATTATGCACTGCATTCCTTATGACGTATTTGCAGGCTTGGCATGGTGACTTAATCGGTCAAAGTTCGTTTGGCTAAATATAGCTGTTGTTTTTGCGTATACAATGTTGACCTTGATACAACTTCCTGCACTTGATATTATGTCGTTACAAAACTTTACCATTTATTATTTATACTTTTGAATTAACAATAAAATTTATATTTGTTTTTTTCCCAAACCACTATATGGACAGAAATGTACCGTTACAATCAATTACTGTTTTATTAAAAATCGTTACTCAAAATCCAACATTTACAACATTTTTAAATCATTTACTTTCATTGTAAAATTTCATAATTACATATATCAATTCATATTCATAATCAATTCTCATTATCATAAAACACTCAATCAAAATTATTAACCTTGTTGATTACATAACATACAATGGACATAACAACAACATAACTTTAACACAACATATTTAACACCAATACAAAATTATCTACAATTTTTGTCATATTTTATTGTTTACCACACCTCATTACATAAGTTAGCCAAGTAATTACCATAAACTAAAATAATTAAATGTTCATTCACTATATATCTAACCACCATCGTCGAAAATTAATCTTATTTTAATATAACAATTTTCATTTTTAATTACATTCATTATATTATTATTATTTATAGAATAACTTTACTTTTGGTTTATTCCCTATATTTCAAGAATAATTCACCAGATTACTCCCAATTATTAACTCATAAAACCTGTCTACATTGATAATTTTAGTCCTGTCTCTGTTAGTAATTATTGTCACACTTAAATAGTTTACCATTTTATCATTATAGACATCATTTGCTATCAGTATCCCCATTTTATACCCAGGTAAGTAGTTATTATCAATACCCTCAAAATAATCATCTGCTACTGTGTTATTTACTTCATAAGGTAAGTCTTTATTATTAACAATATAACTATCCGTTATTTCCATATTTACTCTCTCTATTAAGTCTTTATAACCTCTTTTTAACTTGAACAACTCTATCTCTCTTTCATTCTCAAAATCACTTATATAGCCCCTTCTTACTTTCTCTCTCTCATTCCACACAAAGGGCAACACAACATTATTATAACACATCCTGGCTTTTCCAGGGAACTCGTAATACACAGGAGAATTATTTGTAGACCTTTCATCTACCAAAAACACTTTCAAGAAACCTTTGTTCTTGCTAAACACACGTGAAGCTTCTACTTCACCTACTACACCGGGGAAATCTGCCCTTTGTCTCCACTCTCCCTTTAAACTTTCTCTCCATTCTTTCTCCAACTCATCAACACTCACTAACACTCCATTACTAACCCCAACTAACCTTCCACTCTCATTTTCACCACTATTACTTAATGTGTCATACATTGATACCCCACTTTCAACTATATCTTTATTATTATTCATATTCAACACTTTCTCACTATCATTTTTATAGTTATTACTTACCTCGTCTACTGTCACCTGTTTTGCATTTAAACTATCAGCTTTCTGATTATCACTTGTATTAACATCACCTACTTTGTCACTTTTTATCTCCACTGCACTTAAACTAACACTGTTGTTTGTAAAAGTATCATCATTATTACCTCCACTATCAGAACTACTTACCTGGTTTAGGTCACTTTCTTTATTCTCTTTTAATTTATCTGTATCTGGTTTCCAACGTTCTTTAAACATGTCATCTAATTTTGCGTTTTGTTTACTAAACATTTCGTCTAACATTACTTGGAACATTTTTATCAGCTCTTGATCTGACTCACTCATATTGCCTGTTCCCGGATCGCCTTTATTCTCGTTTGCTTGATCTGTCTCTCTACCATTTTCTACCCCCACTGCACTATCATCATTATCATTATTCACTGTCTTATTCTCTAACACTATCACTTCAACTATTTTACCTTTATTATTTGTCATATCACTACCGATATTACCTTCACTCCCCTTCTTATCCACTACCTGATTCATTTTACTTTCTTGTTTACACTCTTCCGTAATAGTATCATCACTATGCTTTTTAATTTCAGCGAATATTCCTTCTTCTTGTTCTTCCATTCGTCTCAAATTATCATCCAGTTTACACCACTCACCATCCGTCATTCTACTATCTATTTCATCAATTCTGTCATCCATACTTTTTAATGAATTACTCAATTTTTCATTTAACACGTTAAAATTACTTTCACATCTAACATTTACGGCATTGGTATCAGTCTTGAGTTCGTCAAATTTACTGTTTTGTTCATTAAAATTAGCTTTCATAAAATGAAACAGGTCGTCTATTGATACCTTTTCTACTCTACTGACCGTAGGTGTCGATTCAGCACTCGCTTTGTTCATAATAATCGATTCTGTCAAACTATTTTCTTTATTGATATTTATATCAGATTTATTCTCTAAATTGATTTCAGTTTCGTCAGTTATGCTGACTTCATTGTTAGTATTCTCCATTTTATTACTTCTTACTTATTTATAACATACATAAACAAATTATATAACCTAACAACATGCGTCTACTTAGACGTAACTAAAAATGTATTTATTTACCTCCAACAACCCGCTCCGCTCTCCAAAACAGGGCCACATTTACATAAATAAATTTTATGTAAATGTCCCTGTTCGACGCGCCAATTGTAATGTTAATTACTATTGTAAATTGTGTGACCTCATTTGTTTACAAACAAACAGCTATGTTCACATCCACATTCCGGACGCCATCTTGAATTGTTGCCAACGGTGTTATTTCACTTACCTGGGTCCAAAGTTCGTTTGAGCGAGTTGTAGAGCAGATTGGTTATTGGAAATAAATAATTCATTTACTTGTTCTCAAATCAATCTGATTTTATTAAATGAGAATCTAATTCATAAATGTTTTCCAAAAAACAATGAACACTCCTTTCAACCTCATCATTAAATACAAAAAATATTCCTTCTCCCTCCCTTACACTTTAGTTTTAGTAATATTCTCAAAAAAATAAAAATAACTAGACACAAACATAAATTTATCTTTCGCAAACCAGCGCTTCACACACACACACACACACACACGCTTTCATACTGTACATATTTTTGACTTCTCCCCCCTTTGAGCTCATTATATTTTTTCGAACTATATATAGATATTTTTTTTTAAATGGTCATCTCCTTTTTAATTTTGAGTGGTTATAATTTTGAAAATTCTTGGTTTACTCTCCCCGTTTGTTACCCCGTTTGTTACTTAGCTTGTCATTGTCCAAAACAGTCCAGCCTCCTTACGTATTTTTCGTCACTCCTCACATTTACTCTTTCACTATTTTATACCGAAACTGTTACTTCATTTAAACTATTTTAAAAAACTGATTTCTTTCATATTTTATTCTACTTGGGCGCCCGAAATTCTGTGACTGATCTGCACAAGAGTGTAATTTCAACTGGGTTTATATGAAACGGGCGAGCACACTGCCCGCGTCCGTCGTCACTAGATGTTGGTTGGCAACTGACTTTATACGCCAGGCACAGATTGCTGGCGTCGATCCAGGCGAGTTAGCCAACACTCCTGCATTCCTGCGTGACATCTGCTGGGCTCGGCTCCTTACGTCATGTAGCGTGACATCAGAATGCACAAAGTTCAAAGATCATTTGTCTAAAAATAACTGTCTTCCGCCGTTAACTCGCCAACCTTGACTCCAAATCGCGCAAATTGTTTTTTACCCAATAACATTTACAAATAAAACTTTACATTTTTCAACATTTCTCTTGGTGGGTTTTACCTGTACCGTTACAACCTTTTGTCATAGAAGATTCCCACCTGTGATTTGAACCACATAGTAACAGCTTGTTTGACATTGTCGTCATCATAGAACTGCTGGCTATGAAGGAAGGATTTAAGATACTTGGAAAGGTGATAATCACTTGGTGCGAGGTCTGGGCTGTATGGCGGATGATCAGATTGTTCCCAGCCAAAGGTTGTTAGGAGACGTTGCATTGCAGCAGCAGTGTGTGGGCAGGCATTATCATGAATCAACAAAATGCACTGGGAAAGCATCCCACGTCACTTATTTTGAATCACACAACGCAATTTCTTAAGCATTTCGCAGTAGACAGCATGTTGATTGTGGAGCCTTGAGGAAAAAGTCGACTAGCAAAATTCCTTTTCTATACAAAAAAAACTGCATGGAGTTTTCCGGGAGGAAAACGTTTGCTTAAATTTTTCCCTGGCAGGCAATGAAGTATGCCTCCATTTGATGGATTGTTATTTTGATTCAGAGGTTGTATGTGACACCCATGTCTTGTCCCCAGTGACTATATAGCTCAGGAAGTCGTCCACTTGCTCTCTGAATCGTGTCAAAAAAAGCCAACACACTGTCCCGTCATTTTGTTTTGTGTTTCCATGAGCATTTTTGGAACCCAGTGTGCGCACAATTTCCGATTGTTTAGTTTTTCAGACACAACTTCGTGAAGAAGTGAACGTGAAATTTCTGGGAAATGCAGGGAGAGTGATAGTGAATCATCTATCTTCTCTAATCTTTTCTTCAACTGCACGCACCATATCGTCATTTACTGAAGATGGTCACCCGCTCTGTTCGTCATTGTGAACATTTTCGTGTCCTTCATTAAAAAGCCATACCCGTTGTACTATATCCTTTTTATTGATAATTTAATTGAACTGATTTTAAGGTTACTGTTCACTGTTTACTGTCTAGAGTTTCTTCGGGCGCCATCTTGTATTTATTAATTACAAGAAACAGAACAAAAAAAAAATTTGTACTTACCATTTTTTCTCGGGTTCTTTTCGGCGAACAGGATATCAGAATGGTTGTTCAAAATAAAGAAAACTTTATTTTGTTTCCCATGATTTAAAATTTATTGGTAATTCAATTTTATCAAACAAATTATTCTGTTCTCCCTCTTTTACATTTTGTCCCATAGTAATTCAAGTAAAATATATATATATATATTTCAATCACTTTCTGCTATAGTCCGTTTCTTGATGTATATAATACTATAATACTTATAACTATTTTACCTCAAGATGTATTTTAATTTCAAAAATACATCTTGAGGTAAAATAGGTATAAGTATTATAGTAATATATATATATATATATATATAATGGATCATTATTAAGTTGAATATAATTTGTTCAGCAATAGTCAAAATAAAACAGGAAATATAAATTCAAAATAATTCGCTTAATGCTTAACTTAACTAACACAACGGAAACCAGCACTTTCACTCACACACACATACATATCTACCCCAGGATTCTAAGAGCGCTCTATTAATCGTGAAAATCTTTAAATGTGAATATTACAATCTTGAATATTTAAATCATAATCGAAAATTTTGTTTTCATTCTTGTAGACTACTTAGCTGCGTTTGAGTCCAGACGACGTCGCATTTCTCCACACACACATTTTACGTTAATGAATAATTTGTTTTACATTTCCGAAACTGTCATTATATCAAGAAAACTGTTCATTTACATTATTTACTCATAATTTTGATTTTATATCACATTTTTCTATACTGCGGGCGCGAAAATCACGCACAGCCGGCGGACACACACACTGCTCGTGTCCGGTGTGTTAAGATGTTATTGTCCGACTGACTTTGTTTGCTGTGTGTCTGACGAAACTAGTGGCACACACACCCACATTCCTCGTTATGTAAGGCGCTGACGTAACATCGCCTGATGCTCAATTACATAACTTGTTTTTGCTGTTTTGTGTGTCATTGGTTGACCTTGGCACAATTCCAGCTTGTTGATTCTGTCGCTTCAATAATTTTATCACCAGCAGTGCTACCACTGTCGCTACCACTGAATTTACCTTTGTTTACGTTTGTCCCTATCATAGTAAAAAAATGTTATTTGTTTTATTAAAAAAAATACAAACTTCTTTATTACCCCAAAATAGGCCCAAAATGTCCCGTTACACCGTCTCTGAACCATCGAATCACTTATTGGTACTTCTCCATAAACATCACAAATTTGGTGATGAATTTCAGCTGCTTTAATGACTCTCACATTCAGTATTTACAAACAGAACTTAATTTCAGGATATCCCTTGTATTTCTTATAAAAACAATAATTCACAGTAATTTAATCTCAATAATTGAATTTATTTAATGGAAATGTAAAGGGAAAGGATGAATGATTTTGCACCAAATAATTAAAAACAATGTTGATGGATGAATCAACAATCTTGAAATGTGTGAAGGAAAGATAATCTAAGAAATTCGAGGAAGGAGTAGAGTACAAGGAAATCAGAAATTTCTAAAACAAAAAGCTGGGTGCTGGAAAACTAGGTGTAAGATGTGTTAGTGAGAAAGTACATGAGTAAATATGGTATTTTTAAGAAAACATTTGGCACAGTTGGTTTGTTTGAGAGTAATTTTGTCTAGTTATCTCTTTAGTTATCATTAAAGATGATAGAGAGACAGGTATATCTTTTACCTTTTACATCAATGTATCATAAGATATGATAATAAAGTATAGTATTACTGGTTGTTTAATTAACACCGATGGGCTATTGAATATAAAACTAATAATATTTATGTGTTATGTTTTAGACGGAAGAACAGAAGGCCACGGAGGAACGTGTGTTCCAAGACAGACAATATCAGATTGATGCTGCTATTGTACGTATTATGAAAATGAGAAAGTCACTTAGCCACAATCTTCTCATCAGTGAACTTTATAATCAACTCAAGTTCCCAGTCAAGGTTTGATATATTTTTTATCTTTTGGTATTAAAGACCGTGCTAAATTTAGAACAAGAGATGTTAAAGTATTTAGATTAAGAGATGTTAACTAAAGTTTGACACATTTAATCATTTATTTGGTACATCATCTAATCTATTTGTGTGGATCAGGTGGTAAGTCTTAAATTTAAAACATTAGTATAATCAAAAACTGAAGTACACATTTTAAAATACATGTTTTGTTACTTGTCTTTCAAATGATCCACCCAAATATTTTTAGAGACTATTGTTTTATTCTTATATGAAATGCTATTACACTACACAAAATGTAAAACATATTACTGGCTAACATTACACGCAAGCTTTACAATTAAAGTAACTTATTTTGGTGAATTTATTGGTCAAAATTTGACGTATTGCTTTAGTGGCGATATGTTCAGAGAAATAGTTCAACCAGTACACCAGTTTACTAAACAAACTAGGCGCTTTGTTAAAATAACAGTGTCATTTTTTATTGTAAAGGATGCAGAAATGTATTCTGTAAGAAATACATTTTTATGTGAATTACAGTGAATATTTGATGTACAAAAACTTACTAATGAATGGTGGTGGCAGATGGAAAGGGGGAATCATGTCTCTTCACATTTGTAAAAGATCATAATGTAAGGTTAGGAGTAAGAATGCCCCCCTACTTACCTTCCTTAGCAACATAAAACCCCTGAAAAGCAGATGACCGGCTCACCACCACATTTTTACGGCCGGTATGTGGAAACTACTTCATTATCCCCATTGAAACAACCTAAAACACTGAATAACACAATTGGCCTCTTAAAAGAATTTTTCACCAGGTCCGTTGAGCAAACTCACATAGGTTGAGTTAAGGTAAGATGACATTTGAAATAACTCTTGTTCATCTTAACATAAAATCATTTATTAGTAATCATATGAATTATGTTTACTGAATGTTATTGTTACCTCCACATTTACATTTCAAATTGATACCAATAGTTAACATTTGCTTTTACTTATTAAACTTTTATTATTTATATTTGTATAAATCCTTAATTCAGTAGTGATCATCAATCAATAAAGTTTAATGATGGAAGGTTTAGTGAGGATCAGAGATAAAGTATAACACAGATTTTACATTATTTGTGTTAATGTTTTGACAATATTTATTGTCATCGGGGCCTGTGTGCAGACACAAGAGAAAATATTAAACACAACAAGATCAGTTAATTGAGTGATTGTGTGTGTGTGTGTGTGGGGGGGGGGGGGAGTTGAGACAGTTTGTGTTACATCAGCAAAATAATTACATTCCTTATATATTGTTATGTAATGCAGAAAAAGTGTTACTTGTAATGATCGAAATTTAAAAAAAATTTTAATTCCTCGATCAAGTGACACGTTCCCACACTCAAGTCGACGGACACAAGCCCAGGTCGTAAATAATGACGAATCGAGGGCACGTCAAACCCGACGACAGAGCGAAGACAAAGAAAAAATGTCTGAGCACTGCACACAATGAGTATTTCAAGGCGTCACTGACAGCTAGCCGTTTGTCAAAATTTACAGCACCTAACAATCTGAAACAAAGACTTCGTACAGCTGCCGAGTTACACGGAATCGAGATGGAACGCCTGCTGTGGAAGCAAAGTGTAACTGCTCAATTATGAAAGGCTTTACTATGTTACAAAGGGAGTACAGAGCAATTTTAACGGAGAGATAGACAATAGACGTAACTCAGTGAATACTGCCAGTGTACCCTGCACAGCGTGAAAACAAACCCTTGACAGTTTACTGAAATTTACGACTGAAAAGTAGAGTTTCACCGAAATGAAGACAACGAAGGGTTGATAATCGGCGGAACGAACGTCGTGGAACTTAGACAATTAACCAAGACTTTGGAGTCTGTTAACAAAAGCTCAGTCAGAACCCTAGGGAAAGTCTAAACAAAGGATAACAGAAGGCCATGAAATTGTCCTAATTTCTTAGAATCTGTGCTACGCTCGTCACATGAAACACTCCGGGGATGACGACGACCAACCAGCATCAAGCATCTTCTAAGAGAGCTCGTGGAGAGAGTAGGAAGGGTTCGGCCGACGAATCGTGAAACAGTGGATGAGATCTACAGAAGGGTAGGAATTTGTACGACCAATCAAGAGCCCTAGAAGGCGTAGAGATCGAAACTTAGACTTATGGGTAAGATGTTCCAATAAAACTGTTTGGCGAAGACGCGGAGCGGGCAGTCAAGTAGTTAATCGAGAGTCAGTAATTTTCAATCGGATAGTCAAGTATTCAATCGAGTAGTCAAGTCGTTCAATCGAACAGTTAGTCGCAGTTAACAGTCAGTCGGTAGTCAAGAGTATGTAGTTAATAGTAGCAGTTGATAGTCGCAATTAATAGTCAGAAGTTAGTGCGTACGATAGACAGACGATTGATTATGTCGACCGACCGGATTCACTAATTTGTAAATTCATAAGTGAACAAAGACATCGGTATAGTCACACTTATACACAATTCTGTGCGGAAACATAAACTATAAGTGCGTACGGGACTTGAAATCTCAACTGACGCGCACATAATAATATACTAATTAACATTTAAAGTAGAACAGTGAGTGTCACCTCAAACATTCTCACATCATAACGTATCACCATGTTGAACAATTAGTTGAATAAACTATACCAAACAATTAAGCACGCAGTACGCGATACACCCAAATAGACGGCACAGTTAACCATGTACACAAATATGGCAAACTTTCAGAACAATTCAAGTTAATGACAACATTAACACCTCACTATTTGAACTCCGGACACTCGACATCAGCGGGTTACCACAATACCATACACATGACGGGAGTGGAGATTTAGTGGAGTGAAGTGAAATTATCAGTGCTCTGCGTAACAGTGATTATGATCTTCGACGAATCATCTAGAAAGTGTCTTCTCACGACGACGGAATTGGATAAACACTCTCAAAGATAAGCTTTATGTCTACTTAATCTTAGTAGTATATACTACACTACTGTTCTGTTGCCTCTTTTCAAAGAACTAACCCCAAGAGAATAATTACATATGAGTCATATGAATCATAAAATCTATAAAATAACACTAACGTAATTCGTTATCTGAGAAATAATGAACGCATTTTAGGTAGGAATAAGTATAATTGTTGATTGTTTATTATTCGTGTATGTTTTATATATGTGCATTATTTACTGCATTTGAATGTACCATGTGTTTATGTTTCAGGAAACATCGTATAAATTAAATAATTGTATTTATATCATGTGTTTTAATATGTATGTAATTTGCAGGATATAGTTACTTACTTCAGTAAGATGTGTAATAAATAAGTAGTTAATTTACAGTATTCATGCGTCCATTATTGAAATTTCACCTTTGTTATTGATGTATTTTCATTCTAAGTATTACACTAAAAATCTCATAACTTATGCTAAACATCAATGGATACAATAAACTCGACCATTGAAACGTCTGATTAATAGACTCATAAAATCGTATTTAATCAGACACTGTGTTGAGTCAAATCTGACGAATAGAAATAATTTTAGATATATCAATTTTAACGTATTACATAAATCTTTAATTAATATGATTCATAATTGTTGAGAAATTAATCCGCGCAGATAATTAGCACAGATTAATATTCACTAGATGTAAATGGTTTACACAATTAATTACCACAGATGTAAATTATATTTACACCACTAAATGTAAATGGCTGCACAACGCTTGGCATTAAATGTAAATGGCATCCAGCTTTAGGGCGAGATACATATGAGAAAGTGATAAACTCACATAAAATACCACTAGTCCCATTTACTAAATGTAAATCATTTATATCACGATTAGCATAATAAATAAACCCCATTTATGCTAACTATAAATGGCGCCCATCGCATGGCAAAAGAGAGCAGACAGTAGTATTTAGACTAATTACAATAATATAGTACGTAAGACATTACTAAATAAGTGTAAGGTTAGCTTGACTGGTAAATGATAACGCGAAGCAAGGCAAAAATGGCTAGCGGTAGTTCTGATAGCATGGACTTTGACGTTAACAACCAGTTGGGCGCACCCGACACCAACGAAGAAAACTCATCAGTCACCGAACCAAATATGACGGAGGAGACGTCAGAGGTCAGAGCGCGGGGACAGGAGTCACAGCAACCACAGAACCCCCAACAACAAGGAGAAGTCACATTACAATCATTGATGGACTTCATGAGCAAGAAACTTGAAGTGATTCAAGAAATCAACCAGAAATTCGATCAACAGAAAGAGGAAATCTACCAGAAATTCGATCAACAGAAAGAAGAAATTAAAGAAGAAATCAATCAGAAATTCAATCAAATTAATGAAAATTTTAATAACCATAAGGAGGACGTCAAGCGACAAATGGACGAACAGCTCGCGCTTATACGATCAGAAATGCGTGACCATAAGACCAGTTGCGACGATAAGATAAGTGAAGTCCTAAAGAAACAAGAGGATGCTACAAAAGGAATAAAAGATGACACCAATAAGAAGTTTGAAGAAGTGTGGGAAGCCCGAGAGTCGGACCACCAAGAACTCAAAAGCCTGGCACAGACCACACAATCTAGTATGAAGAAAATCCATAACAAGCTAGATCTACACATCAATAGTAGTCAGAAGAAGCAGGAAGAACTGAAGACCGAATTATACCACACGCTTCGACAGCAGCAGCAAGAGATAGGTGAAGCCAACCACACATTGCAACAGAAAATCGAGGAAGTAGACGGCTGACAAAGGACGACCGAACAGAAGCTCGACGAGAACGTCAAAGAGAAAACAACCCACATCCAGTAACTCAGGTGTCAAGTAGAGAGACTGCAGCGACAGATCACCGATGGGGAGTCTGGGCATCACAGAATAGTAAACGGACAAATACAGATTGAATTGAAATATGACGGAACCGACAGATTCCCGATGGAGTTCCTAAAGGACTTGTCGGAGTTTCAAGAATCCTATTACCCGAGCAGCGACATCAGGTGGATCGGCAAACACCTAGAGAAGGACGCAAGCATATGGTGGCGTGTGATCCGGGACCAGATAAGTACCTTCGAAGAATTCAAGGAGGCGTTCACACTGAAGTACTGGGGGTTGGAACGACAGGACATTATCCGCGACAACCTTGAGTACGGCAGGTTTGAATGGCAGGGACCCGTCACAGCTATACAGTACGTCGAGAGGATTCTTTTGGAAAGTCGTCAGTTAACCCCAGCGTTGACCGACCGCCAACTGATAAGGAAAATTTCGAGGCACTTTGGAAAAGACTTGCAGATCGCCGTTATAACACGCGGGATCGTCACCATACCCAATTTCGAGGCCTTGATCACTGAATACACTAGCATTCAATCAAGCCACGCAGGAAATAGACGTGCGCAATATAAGATAACGAACGAAAGGGAAGCCGGAACTGTCGATCGTCCCAGTGGTAACTTTGTCAACAAGAACGAGAGTGAAAGGAAACCAGTTTGGCAAGGACGGGCGCACGGCGGTAACCGTTACGAGGGTAAATCACACGGAGTAGTAAACACCGTTGAATACCTGAACTCCAAACCGGGTACAAGCCAGGCAAGCGACGACAGTAATTCTAGATCGAACAATGACCAAAGCAACAAAAAAAAAAACACCCCTACACAGCGAACGACATAGTTTTTGACGACAACAAAAACAACCCCACCAATAATGTCAATATCCTGGTACCTGACTTAAGAGACGACCTACTGAATGAATATGACGAGGACGTCACGAAACAAATATTAAAATGTCCTGAAATAATCATACAATTTAATAATAACATTAAAGTTTTAGCACTTGTCGACACCGGCTCAGTTATTAATGGGTTGTCAGAAGAATGGTTCAACGCAAACAAAAGGGACATTGAACCATATGAGATTTTACCCATGACAAACTCTCTAATCATTAGTGCTGTTGGGAACAAGTCCAAGTTAATTAGAAAACAAATACTGTGCGACATAGAAATTGACGGGATCAAAAATGAGTGTGTCTTTCTAATAATACCTGACCTTATTAAACACTGTATATTAGGGATAAGTTTTTTACAGGAGGTAGGATGTCGTATCGACATTGGCAGCAAGAAAATAGAAATAGTGAATGCGGCTGATGAAGAGGTGCACGCCGTACCCATCATGAACATGGAACTAATTGATAATGGAGAAGAAGAAGAAGAAATCTTGAGGTGCATCGACGAGAAGATATCAAACATGGACTGTCAAGACGAGGAGATATTGGGAAATTTGAAGGGAATACTTGTTAAGAATAGAAGAGTGTTTAGGGAATGCCCGGGGAGAATAGACGGATATGAGCATGAGTTTCAAGTTACGGACAGTACGCCCTACTTTCAACGGGGTTGGCCTGTACCACTTGCTTATCAGAAGAAAGTAAAGGACGAGATAGATAGAATGCTGCGATACGGCGTGATTGAACGTTGTACAAGCCCGTTCATAAATCCACTCGTAACAGTCATAAAAAGAGATGGAAGGGTCCGTCTATGCCTGGATGCAAGAAAGATAAACGGCGTTACTATTCCCGACTATGAAGGCGTTTCTCCAATAAATGAAATCTTGGCAAGATGCAGCGAGATGCGATATCTGTCTACTGTCGATTTGTCGAGCAGCCTTTGGCAAGTACCTTTGAAGAAAGAGTGCAGGAAGTATACCGCGTTCATGTATGAGGGAAGGTGCTACCAATTCACCGTTACACCATTCGGCCTTAGTACCAGTTCAGCGGCACTAACACGCGGATTGGATACGGTCTTAAATGAAGATGTTAAGAAAAACACATTAATATACGTGGACGATTGTCTATGCTATTCTGACGATGTTAAAACACACTTAGAGCATTTAGAGGCATTATTAAATAATCTGAACGAAAATAACTTAACCGTCAACTTAAATAAGTCACAGTTTTTCAGGAAAGAAATATCGTATCTTGGATACCAACTAACAACACGCGGCATCCAAGCTACGGAAGAGAAAGTGAAAGCCATTATGGACTTCCCTAAACCCAAGAACCAGAAACAGTTAAAGGGTTTCCTAGGCCTCACTAACTTTTATAACCGTTTTACTAGCAAATACGCGGAGACAACACAACCCCTCCATGAATTATTGAAGAAGAATCACAAATTTGTATGGACGAATGAATTAAACGACTGCTTTGACAGAGTCAAAAATCTATTTATTGACGCTGTAGTTTTAAGATTTCCGCGCCCAGACCAGAGGTATTATATACAGTGTGATGCGAGTGATTACGCATACGGAGGACAACTTTACCAGCTCGATGAAGACGGGGAGATCGGCGTAATCGCCTTCACTAGTAAGACATTCAAGGGTGCTGAGCGGAACTATTATACTACGGAAAAAGAGCTTTTAAGTATTGTCCGATGCTTAGAAAAATTCCGAATATACGTTCTCGGACAACCATTAACGATCATCACCGACAACAAGGCGTTGACATTCTTAAACAAATGCCATCTAAATAATTCTCGGATTACACGATGGATTCTTGCAGTGCAGGAGTATAAATTCGATATAATTCATTGCAAGGGTAAGGAAAACATCGTAGCCGACATTTTAAGTAGATATCCACACAATACAAAATTAGAAGAGATTCATGACAACACCCATGAATATTTAGTTAACCACATAACCGTAAAAATGAGACTTGAGGTGCGTAAGTTAATCCAAAATATCGGAAAGCACCAGATGGAAGACGATAAGCTCAAAGCGATCATCACTAGATTTAAGGAGGGAAATATAGACCCTAAATTAACTAAATTTTATAAATATGTTAACGATAAGTTGTATAGACGACAGCGGAATGAATGGAAGCTGTATGTTCCTAGCAACATATCTGGGGACATAATTGCTGAAATCCATCATATGTTCGGTCATTTAGGAACAAAAAAGTGTATTAAAATGATCCAGGAACATTTCACATTCGACCGGATGTCAAAGAAAATAAAAACATATATAAAAACCTGTGACCTATGCCAGAAGTGCAAAGACACCAACAACAGAGAGCTATTTGGTGGCACACGCGCTGTGATACCTACGGCCAAAGGAGATCTGGTAAGCGCAGATTATTATGGACCCCTACCGACAGGAACGGGTGGAGTCAAATATTTATTGGTCATAGTGGATAATTTCACGAAATATGTCAAGTTATTCACCCTCCGGAGAGCAACAACCACTACGACGTTGCGGAGGATAAAAACGTATTGCGAACTATTTGGACGTCCGCGGACCATTTTGACGGACAACGGAACACAGTTCACATCCAAGAGATGGGTCAACGGTCTAAAGGAGTTGGACATACAACCAAAGTTTACTGCAATACGTAATCCATGTACCAACCTTGCCGAACGGATTAACCGGCAACTGGGAAACTTATTTCGCATTTTCATAAGTGACCAACACACTAAATGGTCCCAATACGTGAAAACGATTGAAGCGTGTCTAAACGAGGTGTATCACGAGACGATCGAAATAACCCCTCACGAAGCACACCTCGGCACGAGACCTACACGAGCATGGGAGCAATGCTTGGACAAAGGAGTCATTAGCAGCGAAGGAAAACGCGAAAACAATATATTTGTAAAGATAAAGGAGAAGCGAGAGAAACACGCGAAACGCTGCAATGAGAAGAAGAAAATCACAAAATTTGCGATTGGCGACAAGGTTCTGGTAAGAGCATTCCACCAATCCGACGCTGCGTCAAAGAGAATTGACAAGTTCTTCGAACTTTTCGCAGGACCATATAAAATCAACCGCATCATCGGCGAGGCCACATATGAGCTCGTGGAGTGCGATAGCGGGAAGACGAGAGGAAAATTTAATATACGGCAAATTAAGGCGTATCATGAGCCAGCGAACGGAAGTATAGATAACACGAGTGGTAGCGACGACTCCCGGCGACCAGCAGCAGACATAGTTTAGGTAATTTGCTCGCGCGGCCAGTCCAGCTAACCAAATAATGATATGCATTTTATTTGTTGTGTTTAGTCTGTATTTCAATGCTAACTGTGTTTGTGATCAGCACATAATTGTCATTCGTTATGTTAATTAGACGTATAAATATCAACATATACAGAAAGTGATTTGTGAAATGTACCATGTGTCAGAAGGACAGTGTAATACTATGACACAGGACACCAAAGACGTTAATAATTATGAATAATAACTTGTTAAAATGTAGAGACTCGAATAATTTGTTTATGTAAATAATAATTCAAAATGGACGATTGTTTTATAACTTTAAGAGTATGCATCACGAAGTATGCTGATTCCTTAACTATTTAATTAATATGTATGTTTCTTTTACCAATGTAATCATTTATAATATGTTACGAATTGACCATATGTATATATTTGTTAGTATCAACTGTATTCTAGAGACAGTAATGACAAGTTTAAAAGTATTTTATTGCTATATAGGTCATCGACATAAGATCGATTAATATAATGGGTAGCTAATCTACAGCTTATCTAATACATTGTGTATAAAGAGTAACGAGACAAACTGTCAAATGGACAAACGTCCATGTCTTAAATTCAATTATTTACTCGAAATCGTATTGTACAGTCCGCATATGGACAGACAAAGTGTAAAAATGCGTTCATTCACTCAGATGTGCGGCAATAAATTCATATGACCATATAAAACATTAAGATGGGGAATAACAATTAATTGCTTCCTATGAGAGATAGATGCCAGTCAACCATGTCCATTCCGAAGCAGACATCCACGACTGGGACAGAGCGCAGAAATTGGATCAGATGTCTCCCGAAGTCCAACATCCAATCCAATTTGGGGACAATGTAATGATCGAAATTTTAAAAAAATTTTAATTCCTCGATCAAGTGACACGTTCCCACACTCAAGTCGACGGACACAAGCCCAGGTCGTAAATAATGACGAATCGAGGGCACGTCAAACCCGACGACAGAGCGAAGACAAAGAAAAAATGTCTGAGCACTGCACACAATGAGTATTTCAAGGCGTCACTGACAGCTAGCCGTTTGTCAAAATTTACAGCACCTAACAATCTGAAACAAAGACTTCGTACAGCTGCCGAGTTACACGGAATCGAGATGGAACGCCTGCTGTGGAAGCAAAGTGTAACTGCTCAATTATGAAAGGCTTTACTATGTTACAAAGGGAGTACAGAGCAATTTTAACGGAGAGATAGACAATAGACGTAACTCAGTGAATACTGCCAGTGTACCCTGCACAGCGTGAAAACAAACCCTTGACAGTTTACTGAAATTTACGACTGAAAAGTAGAGTTTCACCGAAATGAAGACAACGAAGGGTTGATAATCGGCGGAACGAACGTCGTGGAACTTAGACAATTAACCAAGACTTTGGAGTCTGTTAACAAAAGCTCAGTCAGAACCCTAGGGAAAGTCTAAACAAAGGATAACAGAAGGCCATGAAATTGTCCTAATTTCTTAGAATCTGTGCTACGCTCGTCACATGAAACACTCCGGGGATGACGACGACCAACCAGCATCAAGCATCTTCTAAGAGAGCTCGTGGAGAGAGTAGGAAGGGTTCGGCCGACGAATCGTGAAACAGTGGATGAGATCTACAGAAGGGTAGGAATTTGTACGACCAATCAAGAGCCCTAGAAGGCGTAGAGATCGAAACTTAGACTTATGGGTAAGATGTTCCAATAAAACTGTTTGGCGAAGACGCGGAGCGGGCAGTCAAGTAGTTAATCGAGAGTCAGTAATTTTCAATCGGATAGTCAAGTATTCAATCGAGTAGTCAAGTCGTTCAATCGAACAGTTAGTCGCAGTTAACAGTCAGTCGGTAGTCAAGAGTATGTAGTTAATAGTAGCAGTTGATAGTCGCAATTAATAGTCAGAAGTTAGTGCGTACGATAGACAGACGATTGATTATGTCGACCGACCGGATTCACTAATTTGTAAATTCATAAGTGAACAAAGACATCGGTATAGTCACACTTATACACAATTCTGTGCGGAAACATAAACTATAAGTGCGTACGGGACTTGAAATCTCAACTGACGCGCACATAATAATATACTAATTAACATTTAAAGTAGAACAGTGAGTGTCACCTCAAACATTCTCACATCATAACGTATCACCATGTTGAGCAATTAGTTGAATAAACTATACCAAACAATTAAGCACGCAGTACGCGATACACCCAAATAGACGGCACAGTTAACCATGTACACAAATATGGCAAACTTTCAGAACAATTCAAGTTAATGACAACATTAACACCTCACTATTTGAACTCCGGACACTCGACATCAGCGGGTTACCACAATACCATACACATGACGGGAGTGGAGATTTAGTGGAGTGAAGTGAAATTATCAGTGCTCTGCGTAACAGTGATTATGATCTTCGACGAATCATCTAGAAAGTGTCTTCTCACGACGACGGAATTGGATAAACACTCTCAAAGATAAGCTTTATGTCTACTTAATCTTAGTAGTATATACTACACTACTGTTCTGTTGCCTCTTTTCAAAGAACTAACCCCAAGAGAATAATTACATATGAGTCATATGAATCATAAAATCTATAAAATAACACTAACGTAATTCGTTATCTGAGAAATAATGAACGCATTTTAGGTAGGAATAAGTATAATTGTTGATTGTTTATTATTCGTGTATGTTTTATATATGTGCATTATTTACTGCATTTGAATGTACCATGTGTTTATGTTTCAGGAAACATCGTATAAATTGAATAATTGTATTTATATCATGTGTTTTAATATGTATGTAATTTGCAGGATATAGTTACTTACTTCAGTAAGATGTGTAATAAATAAGTAGTTAATTTACAGTATTCATGCGTCCATTATTGAAATTTCACCTTTGTTATTGATGTATTTTCATTCTAAGTATTACACTAAAAATCTCATAACTTATGCTAAACATCAATGGATACAATAAACTCGACCATTGAAACGTCTGATTAATAGACTCATAAAATCGTATTTAATCAGACACTGTGTTGAGTCAAATCTGACGAATAGAAATAATTTTAGATATATCAATTTTAACGTATTACATAAATCTTTAATTAATATGATTCATAATTGTTGAGAAATTAATCCGCGCAGATAATTAGCACAGATTAATATTCACTAGATGTAAATGGTTTACACAATTAATTACCACAGATGTAAATTATATTTACACCACTAAATGTAAATGGCTGCACAACGCTTGGCATTAAATGTAAATGGCATCCAGCTTTAGGGCGAGATACATATGAGAAAGTGATAAACTCACATAAAATACCACTAGTCCCATTTACTAAATGTAAATCATTTATATCATGATTAGCATAATAAATAAACCCCATTTATGCTAACTATATACTTAATACGGAATGTTCTACAAGTTTCTCGAATATTCCAGCTGTAGTGTGTGTGTGCGTACATAATGCTGCTACTTTGCGGTGAAAGACAATTATGCATCAACTATCGGGTCTATACTAGACCATACTGGTCAGGGCAGTGTGTTCAAGGACACTGTTTCTAGAGGATTCTCGAGAGCACCTGTTTGTTTAACAAGTCATCCAAAGTGACAGATTATTCTGGAAATCAGCGGGGTATAAATACTGCCATTCAGTGACAGTCAAGTCAGTTATTGTCGGGCGATTACACAGTGCGTTTAAGTGGCGATTTACACAGTGCGGTTTGAAGTATTGTGGTGAAGTATTATGTGTTTTATAATTGTGCGGTACTCTATTAGTGGACATTTTTATTACATGTGAACAATTTTTATTTGATTTGTTGTAAGAGGCTATCTTGTTAATTACAAACTGTTTAATGTGATAATTAAAGCTGGTGATTAGTGACTTAATTGGTGTCTTGTATTTTGCTTTCTGCTGTAACATACGATGATCAGTTAGACCTTCATAACAGTGGGTCAGAAGTGCGACAGACCGTTAACAGTGGAAACATTGGATACTTTGTACAAGACTAGTGTAATTCGTAATTAATATGTAAACATGGATGCCAGTCAGATGATGGAAACTTTCCAAACGCTGCTGTGGCAGATACAGGAACAACAAAAATTAAAATGACAAAAAGAGGCAGAAGAAGCAGAAAGATAACAAAAAGAAGAACGAAGACAAGAAAGAAAGAAGCAGAAAAACAACAGGTGAGAAAGCGGAAGAGAGACAGGAAAATCTCCTGCTGGAAACAGAAGATAGACAAAAAGCTCTGTTGATCGAGTCGGAAGGGCGACAGGCAGAAGAACATAAGCAGGAAGCAGATAAAACAGAAGCTCTATTTGAAGCTATGCAAGAACATACTACCGCAGAGTTGGGACTCCTTTGAGGTGATTTGTGCGAATTACGCAGTCATCTGAATGGTCAAGAGGTAAGATTTGTGGAGAAACAAACTATCTACCTTTTTATATGCCCCATATTCCACTTACCCTGATTTCGTTAAACTTACCTTTTATATAAAAACTCCCCAGTAGATTCCAAACTCGCTAAAAAGGACGCCACGATGTTTTAAGGATATACATCGAAACCATAATACTTACACTTACTTAATTTTGATCATGTAATGCCCTTAGATCAGAAGATTCACAGGTTTCGTTTAGACGAATTCTCGATGCAGAAGTCATATTATGGGTGTGATGTAATAGGTTAATTAGTTTAACACATTTTTATGCTATTTAAACCAACTCTTTTATTTCAATCACTTTTCAAATATTTTCTTTCTTTCTCTTTTCTTTATGAAATATTATTTATTCTTACCTCTATCATATAAAAGTTTTCTTATACATAACAAACCAGTACCGTACTTTTACTTTTGTTTTTCCCAAATTTCCTCACACACACACTCACGCTCTTTACATTTCTCTTTCACCCCTCTTTTACTGAATTCTTAATTATTTAAATATTTAAGACTTTGTTGGCCAACATATTCACTGTACTTAACTTTCTCCTTGCCATTCCAATTGTTCTGCCATCTTCGCGTTCACTTACACTGTCCCTACCATACAACGGCTATCACTGTTTTAAGTTTCTGTATTTAGTAAATTCAATTTACTTTCAATATAATTTTGGGGTAGGCCGGGCGTACTCACAAGCACTGGCCTCCCGTCACTTTTTCACTGATACTGTTGCTGATGCGTCCGACTATATTGTTTGACGAGTGGTGAACAACTGCCCGAACCTTGTGCGCGCTTGGTTGCCTACCCGCCATGCGTTAGGCGTCGCCGACAACTCGTACTCTGTGATGCGTTGTTTCCATCGCATGTTCGGCTATGGAATTTTCGATACGTGACTTTCACGTTGTGAAAAGGGTGGCACACTCGCGCGCTCGTACACATTCCCAGACGCTAATCGCTTTTGTGACTTGTACGGCTTGGTACGGGTGGACTACAGGGTGTTCAAAAATGTCAAGCATTTGTGATCAAAACGTTGTTCAGCTTGGGTTGCTGCTGCTTTTTACAATTATTATAGAATTCAAAATAAACCCCTGGGTTTTGCCCCGTTACAGTACACCCCCAATGAGAGGTTTTCTGTCGAAACAGAAAAACTCTCATTGCCTAGAAACCTAAGAGGACCAGCTGGGATATGGCGCCATTGACTCCGTAGTAAATCCTTATTAAAATCATGGGTAACCTACCACCCTAGTCTGGTGATTGTGGCCACTAAATCACCAGACTCTGAAACAATTCATAAAAACATCAATAACTGGCCTTTCACTATACCATATGCTCAACTGATTTGGTTCCCCTTAGTCGTACTGGTTTGTCTTTAGCAAAGTACTGGTTGCATTTATACGTATATCCTTAACATAAGCATATTACAAAATTTTTATTTTATTTTTTTTAATTACATCATAATATCAATTACACATTCTATATCATCAATATAATCCCATTAATAATAATCATCAACTTTCTCCTCCACACACATTATTGCCCCCCCCCTGGACTGTAGCGCCCAGTAGTCTCCACAAGGACTGAGGCGGAAGGGGTGAACACTTTTTTCTTTTCTTTCACCCCATCCTTGCTCTGGCGTTACATAACGTTCAGGGTACCAGTACCCCTACTAATAAACTGATTGATACGCCCCTATTCAGTCTAATAGGTGTATAGCCGTGTTCCAAAAACAAAATTCTTAGATTCACCTTTTGTTCCCTGTTAAATTTCTGTTACACCAATTTCAAAACAACCAAAACCACGGTCTGGGCTGGTAAGGCCGGGACCACCCGAAATGTGGGAAATCGCATTTAAAACATACTATACATGTTTTATATATACCAACACAATTACATAATCAACATAATACAACCTTATAAACACTCAAAATAAACATTACCATTGTTACATTAACATAAACATTTCGTCTCTAAATTTGAATAAAATTTCCTACCATTACACAGCTTTTAATTTCAATTTCTATTGATTCAACATTTTAATCATTTAATTTTAATTGTCTACCATTTATTATCCACTTCAAATCAACAAATAAACTATTTAAATTTATTACACATTTTTGTATCTTTTAAATGAATTTAATTTACCTGAATTTAATTTTCATTATAAACATTCATAATTACATACTGACAATTATTCAAATAAAATGTATTACTATTACAAAATCAATTACAACTATAAATTGGTTACACAAAATATGATATACACATAACATAGTGTCTCAGCTGATATCTTATCATAACAGCATAACCTTACACAGAGAACATGAAAAGATAATACAACTTTAATTTCAATTTTTTAATTAAATTTTACAACTGTTACATTATAATTTCTACTCAGAATTTTTTTTATTTTAGTTCATATTCTCATTTATCAATAAACGAGTGACTCCCTTTCAGCAATAATAATCTGTTTTATCTACGGGCATTTAAACCTAACCCCACTCTCACCTTCTTCTTCATATCAACAACTAACGGATTTGAAATAGGGTGACACCGTTCTCTCAATATTTCCCTCCACAATTTTCTCTGACTCTACTTGAATCATTCTCCTCTTATAACAAAGCACCTGATACCTTTTTTGTACATAGGATGTGTGTTCCCTTCCCTTATTAGTTCCTGGCCCTTTCCAGGTAACTCTACCAACACCTCTTTAAAACTTTTCACCTCCTGCCACAACGCCTTGCGTTGAGGACTCCTTACACCTCCACTCTCACTATAAAATTTATGTATCCTGCTCTCACCTATTTACTCTCCACTTTCATCACTCCCTTTCTCTCTACACACATTCACTCTCCCTTCTGTGTCCCCTCTACTGACCCGTGTTTATCTCACTTTACCTCCAGAAATCCTTATGTTGTCTAATGCCCGTGCAAAACTAACTCTGATCGGTTTAATTTCATTGTCTAACTCTAACAGCCATTTACTGAAATCAGTAAAAAAAAAATCGTTACCCAAAATCCAACTTTTACCACACTTTAAATTCATTTAAATCCATTTTTCCATTAATTTAAATTAATTACCTCAAATTAATTTAATTACGTTATTTTCAATAATGTCAATTACTTCATCAAAAATAAAATATTATTGTTGTTATCACTCACTCAAAACTGTATTATCATACACTCAATAAGAATTATCAATGTTAAGTACCCAAAATACAATGTACATACACATAATATAACCTATTATACAATCCATACTGCCTGTAATCTCAATGCATTAACACCTTTTACGTTTAATTATTCGTCATTTATTATACAATTCAATTCAAAATAAATTTCTCAAATGTATTATCAAAGTTTCACATCATTTAAATTAATTAACCCATCTCAAATTAATTTAATTGCATCATTTTTCAAAACGTAAGTTACTTGATTACATTATTCAAAACAATTTCAATTCATCTCCTTTCCTTATAAAATTCACAATTACACCCTGTTAATTATTTAGTCCAATGCAATATTATTATTATTATTATTATAAAATCAATACCTACTACAAACACTTGTTACATAAAATACTGTGTACAACATAACCTATTACACAAATATATTTAATACCAATACATATTTATATACAATCTGTTTTACATTAATAGTCATTGTTTACACACACAAAATCATTCCTTGCATCAAAATTTAGTCTGATATTATTCCAACACTTTTCATTTTTGTTTACATTTATTATATTATCTTTTTTAATATAATACCCATTTACACCCAGGTAAGTGCTTATTCTCAAAATACTCCTCATTTGCTACCGTGCTGTTTACTTTATAAGGTAAGTCTTTATTTTATTAACTCTCTATTTATTTATACTCTGTGTTAACTCTTCATGATCTCTATTCACCTTAAATATTCCTCTCTCTCTCTCTCTCTCTCTCTCTCTCTCTCTCTCTCTCTCTCTCTCTCTCTCTCTCTCTCTCTCTCTCTCTCCTCTCTCCCTCTCTCTCTCCCTCCCTCCCTCTCTCCCTCCCTCCCTCCCTCCCTCCCTCCCTCCCTCCAATTTCACATTTTCATTCCCTGCAGAGGGCAATACAGCAACATTAAAATATCATCTGGCCTTACCAGATACACAAAAACCACTTATTGGACTATTTGTCGACACCTTGTCACCCCAAATATCCTACAACATTTGTGAAGCTTTTCTTCACATATAACCCGGGAAAATCTGCTCTCTGACCCCGATATCCACTAATACATTCTTCATACTCCCTCACTAATACTCCTCTAACCTCAACTAACTCTCTACTCTCAAAATACCTCTCATCATAACACCATTATTTACCGTTATTACTTGTTATTTCGCTATTAAACTCGTTACCATAATTACTACTTACCTCGTTATTATTTCTTCGTTACTCATGTTTTCATTTGCACTTAATCTGTCAACCTTATATGTTACCTGTTCATCTTTATTCTCGTTCATTTCGTTCTTTCATATTATTAGATATTTTTCCCTATTATTAATTATTTGTTTTTGTATATTAATTAACTTATTAAAACCCTTATCCCATGATGGATCTACTTCATTTTCCCAAAATACCCCACACATAAAATCGTTATCAATACGTAAAAGTAAACACACAAATTTCACAGGCATGTTACACTACCCAAACATAACCATAGAATATACATTTAACATGTACAATACTTTCAAAAATTACGCATTACTCATCATGTAATTAAAATTACCATCCAAAAATTACGCATGATCATGTAATGCCCTTAGATCAGAAGATTCACAGGTTTCATTTAGACGAATTCTCGATGCAGAACTCAGATTACGGGTGTGATGTAATAATTAGTTTAACATATTTTTATGCTATTTAAACCAACTCTTTAATTTCAATCATTTTTCAAATACTTTCTTTCTTTCTCTTTTCTTTATAAAATATTATTTATTCTTACCTCTATCATATAAAACGTTTCTTATACATAACAAACCAGTACCGTACTTGTACTTTTGTTTTTCCCAAATTTCCTCACACACACTCTCACCCTCTTTACATTTCTCTTTCACCCCCCTTTTACTGAATTCTTAATTATTTAAATATTTAAGACTTTGTTGGTCAACATATTCACTGTACTTAACTTTCTCCTTGCCATTCCAATTGTTCTGCCATCTTCACGTTGTACAATTACTTACTCTTATATATTTGTTTAATTTATTTTATGGTTATAAAACAAAGCCTTCACTCAACTCGGCCGCCATCTTGCATTCTTACCAATCCTAAATAAAAAATTTTTTGTTACTCACCAGGTTTCGGATCAGCGAACTGGAGGAACAGAATTGGTTATTTGAAATAAATAAAGACTCTACTTGTTTTTACGTAAACTTGTGTTTATTCATTATTTAGTTTTGTTGTTGTATATTAATGACAATGCCAAACTACTCCCTCCCTCTCTTATACATTTACTATTAGAACATTAATACAGTACATTATTTATTTTAACATCAACCCTTCCTCAGGATATTACTGAAAATTGAACTTGTTAAAACACTAAAACATATACTAAAAAAAACTAAACTACATTCTCTTAACGTAAACCAGTGCTTTTGAATTACATAATTCAAACTCGCCCATACACTCACACACGCCACGCTCTCCCATTAGATAATTTATATTCCCCTTTGAGCTCATTTTGTATGTTGTGTTCTTTTATTTTATGTTAAAATAACAAGATTTTGTAAGTTACTTCCCTTTTATCATGTTGAAGGTACCCTCCTGCGATGTTTTCCTCGTGGACACGCACTACCTTCTTGTCTCCTCGTTTTCACTTTTCCTTTATCACCGAACTGTCATATTGCTTAAATTTTTTCACTGTATCTACTTGGTTTATAAAATACTGTTTAGATCATCAAAATATAAATCTTCACATTTATTTAGATGTTCATGGCCGACTGACTTTGTAAACCAAGCGTTAACAGACTGCTGGTGTCGAACACCTAAATTCCAAAGTGACGTATTGGGCTGACGTCATATCGCGGGACTTTTACAATGCATAATTTACAAAGGTCAAAGTTCGTTGGCTATATGTAACTGTTTTTCTTGCGTCTGGATGTTGACCTTGACACTATTCCACTCGCTTGCTTCCTACATTGTTATAATTCATGAATAATATTTTCTAATTATTATTTATACTTTTGTTCCCAATAAATTTTACCCTTATTATTTGTATTTATGTTTATGTCTCCCAAAATATTAGGTGGGCTGAATTGTACCGTTACAACGTTCACTTACACTGTCCCTACCACACAACAGCTATCACTGTTTTAAGTTTCTGTATTTAGTAAATTCATTTTACTTTCAATATAATTTTGGGGTAGGCCGGGCGTACTCACATGCACCGGCCTCCTGTCACTTTTTCACTGATACTGTTGCTGATGCGTCCGACTATATTGTTTGACGAGTGGTGAACAACTGCCCGAACCTCGTGCGCGCTTGGTTGCCTACCCGCCATGCGTAAGGCGTCGCCGTCAACTCATACTCTGTGATGCGTTGTTTCCATCGCATGTTCGGCTATGGAATTTTCGATACGTGACTTTCACGTTGTGAAAAGGGTGGCACAATCGCGCGCTCGTACACATTCCCAGATGCTAATCGCTTTTGTGACTCGTACGGCTTGGTACGAGGTGGACTGCAGGGTGTTCAAAAATGTCAAGTGTTTGTGATCAAAACGTTGTTCAGCTTGGTTTGCTGCTGCTTTTTACAATTATTATAGAATTCAAAATAAACCCCTGGGTTTTGCCCCGTTACAGATTGTCTACAGTCAAAAAATCGTATCAAATATAGAACACTATATCTACTAAAATGTCAGAACAAACTATATCTACTAAAATGTCTGTCATAAAAGACTCAATGGCAAATATAAAAGAGCAAATTAAAAATAAAGTTGAGCAGTTCATGAAGAAATAACCAAAACAAATTTCAGAAGAGACGTACAATGATAAACATAGAAAAGGCAATAGCGGTAGTCACCTTGCCTGTAGTTGGGACGGTTCATGTCAAGGCTCCAACCTTTGACAGAAGCGGTCACTGGGCAACGTACCTTCACCAATTTGAAGCTGCTGCATGCGCAAATAATTGGAGAGAGAAAGACAAGACAGTGTCACTAGTTCTAGCATTAAAAGGTCCTGCGGCAGAACTACTACAGAAAGTGCTGCCTGACAGCCAGAACACCTATGCCGAATTGATAAAAGCTCTAGAATTATGGTATGGTGATAAACATTTGCGAGATGTGTACTGCACTCAGTTGAGAGCAAGGCAACAGCATTCCAGGGACAGTCTTCAAGAGTTTGAAGCAAGTATCAACAGACTGATTAGATTGGCCTATCCTGAAGGTCCAGAAGATTTTCGAATAAGGTTTGCGGTGCAGACATGTATTGATGGCATCGGAGATTGTGAACTTCAGCAAGTGTTATGAATGGCAAGACACCGAAATAGCTCAGAAGCTCTTGTTCACGCCCTAGAGTTTAAAGCTGCCAAGTCAGCTTCCTGCTACATTAATGGGTTTATGCCATCACATTGTAGTCAGGAGATCCCTGTATCACATTGGCGTTACGATGGGTGGAGAAAAACAGTGTTGTCGGAGAAACAATTCAGAAGTTCAAGAGCGCCGCAACGATTTGAACGATGTGAAAAAGAAGACCTAAGTGTTACAACTGTGGCAAACGTGGTCATCTACAGGTAGACTAGGGAGAAGAAAATACCGAGAGAAGAGAGTGATCGCACCAATTGGAGAAGTAAAGCCCCAGAACAGCACACAGTTTCCACGCTACATAAGACCAGTGGAAACTTGATCGTTAGTGGATTTGCGGAAGGTAAACCAACATCATTTACAGTTGACATAGGCGCAGCAGTGTCCATTGTGCACCCTGACTTAGTCAGCAACCACTGGCCTCTAATTAGCTCTTGTACAGTACAGACTGTGGGTGGAAGCCCTGTCAAGGTGCTAGGAAAGGTAGCCGTACGTGCACTCCTGGGTCTTCTCGAGTTCAGCCACCAAATGCTTGTTGCAGACATTGTCGATGAATTGATTTTTGGCACGGACATTATGAATGCCTACGGATTCGTTGTGGACTTAAGAGAGAATGTCCTGAGGGTTGGCCAAGAGAAGATAAAGCTTTGCATGGCTAAAATAACAGGGTCTACCAACCATTCGATTAAGCAAGTGGCATTGGCCAAAGAAAAAGTCAACAGGTCTGGTTGTAGCTATACAGTTTCTTTTGTTAATAAAATTTTACGGATTTATAAAAAATTTACGTCTTTTCTTACCTTCGAGTTACCTCCAGGGTCCTGTAGACGAAACAGTTGCAGAGGGATTATTTGGGTTTGAGTTGCGAAATAATTACACTAACACAGTTTGTTGGTTCTAACAAATTATTTCTCTTTTATTGAACAAGCTAGATTTTACTTTACGTTGTTATTCAGTGTTAGTCAATATTACTCTGTTATACTGCCTCTATTACATCATCTACATAAGTCATATTATGGTTTGGTTATGCAATCTTACACTCTATCTTCCTATTTTTAAAAGAACAGACCATAGTCTGTTAAAATTACTTTCCTTAATTAAATTGTTTCTTAGGTTTCTATTGAACGAACCAGTATGCAATTTGTCCCCACACTCACACACATTCGTTCTTTTACACTGGCATTCTACTAAACCCCACTTTGAGATCTCATTACTTTGTAAAACATCTATAAATATAAATTAAAATATAGTTAAAAATTTTGATTTAAAATTGATTATAGGGTACTCAGCCTAGTTGTAGATCTGATCCAACTGTTGAGGCACTTATTTTACCCGCACTCTGAAAGTCAGTTGAAGCTAGTTAAAGTTATTTGGTCTTTTGACTGGCATTAATTGTCCACTGGTTACTAGAACCGCGTTTTTTTTTCATTTCACTTTTAATAATTGTGTCGGCTGACGTACTTACTAGCGAGCACTGGTTTTTTACGACCGTTATAAAGACTGGAAAATGTGAGTCAACTGGGTATATTGCTCGCACACTGTTACTAGTTACTGGAACCGCGCGTCCTTTACTGCCTCGTGCGGCTCTGCTGTGTCTACTTGACTGGTCCAACGATGACGACTGACTGTCGCCTCCTGCTGAAACTGGCTTGTGGTTATTACGTATTTTTCCGTAATTCACAGATAGCCTGGGTTGCAAGTGATTATGTAATTTGTCTAGACGAGCTATCTAGACATAAACAGACTGGTTTCTCATAACATTGTGTGCAGCTTTGTTAAAGCAGGGGTTCCCAAGAGGTTGTACACTGTTTTAATTAATATTTCTTACAATTCTTTCTCACCCAATTTTGTACCATTACAATACCCCCCCCCCCCCAAATGAGAGATTTTATGCCAAAGCATAAAAACTCTCATTGCATAAAACTTAAGAGGATCAGTGAAGATATAGCGTCAACCCCCCCTTAAATCCTTACTAAAATCAAGGGTTACTTACCCCCCTAGTCCGGTGGCTGTGGCTGCACCTATCCGACTTTACTGGACTTCCCTTGTCGAGATCCCAACACCATAAAATCAGACAGGCACGTCACCACAGTATCACCTGACTCTAAAACATTCAATCAAAATATCACTAAAAGAGCATTTCACTATACCATATCCTCTACCGATTTGTTTCCTCTTAGTTGTACTGGTTAGTCGTTAACAAAGTACTGGTTCGATTTTTTACAAGATACTGGTTTCATATTTAATTTGTTAATGTACAAATACATCTGTTCTACATTCATATGCAATTACCTACTACTCAGTTCAACACCTTATGGTTCACTCTTAAACTTGATACAACATAATACACATTTCAAATAAACCTTACCATTTTTACATTGACACAAATCTGTCACCTTTGAATTTGCATTGAAATTACAAACAGAACATTACCACCTTATTTGCTTCAAGTCAAAAATTAAATTATTCAAATTTATTACATTTTCCATCTGTTAAATTAATTAATTCAACTCAAATTATTTAAAATTCATACTCATACACTATCACAACAATTTCAATTCATCATAGTCAAATTGATTAGCAAGATTTCTATGTTTTACATTTTACATTAATTTCAAACAACCCTGTAACTGGACTACATAAAATACAATGTCTACATATCAACATAACCTTTCTGTATACTTACATCTAATACATATAAATCCCACACACATTATATACTGATAATTTTCTTCCCTAACAAAACACTATTCCCCACCAAAATTACAAATTGATTACATACAATACAAGTGAATAATGACAACCTTACTGTCGAGTACATGTTACATACACAAAAAATACATTGACAAAATGTATACCTACTTACAATGGCAAAATACCATAATCACCACTCTATCTTCTATACTTTTTTTTACTCCCCAACCCCCCTTTTTCACCTTATCCCCTGATACCCCTGTTACAATTGTGCAAGTTACCTCACAGGTACGCCAGTTTTGGTATTAACACGGTTGCATAAACATTTCATTTTATGCCCTGGCAGTAACATGGCCAGCACCCTTCCACACACTCTATTCCCCCCCCTGACTGTAGCGCCCAGTTGCCTCCACAAGGACTGAGGCGGAAAGAGTGAACATTTTTTTTCTTTTATTTCACCCCATCCTTGCTTCGGCGTTACAATAAAATTCGGTATGACTGGTCTATTTAGTACCAGTAATCCTACTTTAGTAATTATTAATGAGCGCCCTTGGGCGGTCTATCACCTCTTTTGGTGCCTAGCCTTGGATATGAAATTTTTTTAGTATATTCCCCTAAACTACCCCCAATTAACATTCACAATACACCAGATTGACAAGAGACAAACCATCATCCGGTTACAATTCTATTCATGGTTAGCCATAAATTAACTACTCCACGGTCGCAGTTCGGTGAGGCCGTGACCGCATTTAAACGGGGAATCTACAGTTAAACATATAACATAGGTTTATTGTCTTTCCCTATTTACATCATCAGTTAAATACACAACTTGTTTTACAAATACTACCTCAGCATAAACATTTCTAATCACATCAACACAAACATTTCCTTTGTGAATTCAAATAGAGTTTACAAATATGACCCCATTAGCTTCAATTTTAAGTTTGAATAAATATTTTAATCATTACGTTTCAATCAGTTACCATTTATTTTACAATTCAAATCAAAATAAATTTAAATTCATTACTAAAATTCACATTTTAAATTAATTTAATTCCTACTCAAATTTACTTTAATTACCTCATTTGTTTAAAACAGTTTAAGCTACTTTAATTACATTATTCAAAACACTTTCAATTTATTTAATTTCATCATAAAATTCACTTATAGCAATTATTCATCAAAATAGAATATTATTGTTATCAATTCCATCGTAACTGTAAACATTGGTCATACAACATACAATGTACATATCAGCTGATGCACTACCAGAATATCAACATAACACAATACATTTAACACCGATACAAATTTATTTACAATATTTTTGTCATATCCTGTTATTATTTACCACACCTCATTACATAAGTAAGCCAAGTAATTACCATTAACTCAAATAATTAAATGTTCGTTCACTATTTATCTAACCATCATCGTCGAAAATTAGTCTGATTTTGAAGTATTACTTGTTAATTAAAGATTGAAATATTTAAATCGTCCCTGTGTGGACGTTATTTGAAGTAGTACACGTTAATTAATTCTTAAATTATTGAAATTTGAAATGTTACCTACCTTTCGAAATTTACCAAGGTCTTGTCTGGTGTACTTTAGCAGAGAAAAAAACAGGTGAATGCAATGACAAATACATGTTTATATTGTTAATTAACACCTTTTTATTTTATCTGATTTCATCATCAAATGATACCAAAACTCCCACATCAACAATTTCTTTTACGTTACATTGATAATAACTGCTGGAATATTAATTCAACTTTAATTTATGTATTACTCATTGTCTTCAAAAAACTATTTATTTCACATTCATTTAAATATTTGATTTTACGTTACTTCTTTGTTAATTTCCCTTTTCCTCAGAAAACGTTGTTATATATGTATTATACATGAAATAAAAACTTGTAAAATTACTTATTGCTAACAATCTTAAATTATAATCATCGTAATAATAATAAGGCTACCCAGTTTGCTCATACTCACACACATACAGATTATGTAAAATAATAATAATGAGTTTGGTGGAATACTGTTACTTTCTGAAGCGGCGTCTCTGTCTACCGCGTGGCGCGTCCTGCATGGTTCGCTCGCACTATGCCCAAACTGTTGTTATTTTACTTTTGATAAAGAATTCACTTGGTTTTACTGTGTTCCATTTTGTTTTAAACTTTTCTACTGATTTACATCTTAGATACACACTTGGTTGGTCGCCCGACCCTAATTTGCTCGCACAAAAAGTTTTTACTGACCACACGTGGTCTGGAGTTTAAGTCGACTGGGCAGCAACTCTGTACACCACTCCCCACCTTTGCTGGTGGCTTAACAGGGAAGGCACTGCCTTCGTGTTACGAACTGTTCGTCACCGTAAATGTAGTGTGGTTTTTCAATGTGCCCAAGTTGTTGACGATATTAACCGGCGACGATACAGGAGGCACAGGTAGGTGTGGCCCCACTTAATTTCCTTCAGCATCAGAGCACATTGTGATATAATTGTTCAGCCTCGCCATTTTTTTGAAGCGTCGTTTCAGTCTGAGGTGCATCATCAGCGCGCGTGCTCGTTTTGCGCGTACTCTGTGCGTGACAAAACACTCGATTTACTAAAACAGTATTGCGTTCTATTACAACACCCTGTTCACAAAGCTATGTCACTGTTCGTGGTTTGAATAGAGCCTGGTTATGTGGGAATTACAATTGAAAGTTAAATAAATTTAATAAAGAACAAAAACCTCCTTTTTGCCCCATTACAATGCCCCCCAATGAGAGGTTTTATGCCCGAAAGCATAAAAACTCATTGCTAACCCCAAGAGGATCGGTGAGGATTTGGCGCCAACAACCCCTTAATCTCTTAACATTCCATGGGTAAACTACCCCCCGAGCTCGGAGACTATGGCTGCACCCGAACGACATCACTGGACTTCTCTGGGCGAGATTCCAACACCGTAACATTGGACAGATACTCACCATAGTACCACCTAACCTCAAATCATTCCGTCAAAAAATAAAAAACTGGCCTTATACCATACCCGATCCTCAACCGATATGTATCCCCTTACATGCATACTGGGTGTGTACACATACTCTTCATTACATTAACTATACATTTACTTTGGTACCAAAATCCAAAAATAATTTCTATTTTCTCGTATCATCTGTTAATGAATTTAATCATAATTTTTTTTTAATTCCAAAATTCTTCAACTGCCTTTAGTTTAGGTCTACTTCTACCAATTGGATGCTTACAATCATAACAAACAAATAAAATTAAACAACTTGTTTTTACCATAAATTCAAAGTAACTACACTTGATTACAAAATAACCTAAAATACACATCATGAATCAGCTAACCTCTGCTCTATCTACACTGAAACGTAAAATTCTTTACGGCCAAAACCTTTTTTTTTTTTTTCTAAAAAAAAAAAAAATTTAATTTCCAAAAAATATTTCTTTTACCAAATTCTTAAAATTTCCAAAACAACAAATTTATCTAACTATCTCAATTGATCAAGAAATATATGAGTCAATTACGAGAACCATATGGCTCTAACATCAGCCATCAGGTGATCTGGTGATCTCTCTGGCTCAGGTGAATGACCTTACCTCAGATACACTACACAATACTATAACATGAAAAATACATAACATATGTTTATAATCCTTACACTCTAACATAATACAACAAAATAAAACATAATAAACACCTTCTCTACTTGAGATTTTAATTATCTAATTAATTACAAATACATATACATAAAATTATTTATCTTCCACTTACCTTGAAAATCGTTTTTTAGTCCAGAGTTACGTCATACGAACTTCTAGGATGCAAGCATGATTTAATGTTGTGTGAATAACTTACGCAACTCGCTTTTTATGAAGAGAAATTAATTAAATTTTATTTTTTATTTAAAATGTTCTATATCAAATTATTCATTATTAATTTCTGTATGTTTAAAAACAATCTAGTACTTTTAGTCAACTTTTAAATTGAATACAACTTCCTTGAAATAATTGAACATTATATTGTACCATTACACTTATTTAATACATCTTACCTTATTGTATACAGACAGCCCAGTCTGCTTTCACACACACACATTCAATTTTAAAATACCTTTATTTTAAAGCCCCATTTAAATTAACCTTGATATATATCGATACTCCGGCCGACCACATGTTTCTTAGTTCGCCAGTTTAATGCACATTAATTAACTTTGTTCGATGATAACTTCACTTCGTACTTTCTAATTTTACAAGCCCGTTATTTTCTTAGATCCCGGTCGGTATGAAAGCTGTATTAGACTTAGTTCTTCATATGTTATAAAGTTCAGGCCGACCGGGCCCACGCGGCACTATATGCGTCCGTTAGGTGTTGTGGTTTCTCGTGGACTGCCCATACATGATGCCAGACATTACTGCCTTGCCGGCGAACAAATTTCGTCGCCGTGCACAGCCTTAGTTGTCAAAGTTTTAGTGGCTGTACACATGACACACAGAATTTACGTGTGTTGGACGCCGACGATATTTGTGTTCACTGGTCGACGTCAGTAAAGTAGGCTGGACTTACATCCGCCAGCTAGGATCATGTGTAAGACAAAATTCATCGCCAAGCCATCTTGAGCGTCTTTTAGTCAGCGTGGGTATGCGCACATGCTGGTGTAGTGCGTTTGGGCGTAGATGTCACACAGCCGCAAAGTTCTAAGAATTGTGTCACACGCACATTCCTTTCCAATTGTTTCACCACAGTTCCTTTGTTAGAAACTACGCTTTAGATTCAACCGGGGACTGGCCACACATATGGAAATGGATTGTGAAGTTTTACAAATAAAAATTTAATAAAATTTAACAAAAATAAAAGCCCCTCATATTCACCCCGTTACAATACCCCCCCCCAATGAGAGGTCTTCTGTCGAAACAGAAGAAATCTCATTGTTAAAACCCCTAAGAGGACCGGTGAGGATATGGTGCCAACAACCCCTTTTAGCTCTTATACATCATGGATAAACAACCCCCTTGGCTCAGCGTCCATGGCCGCATCTGAACGCGATCACTGGATTTCTCTGTACGAGATCCCAACACCATAAAATCGAACAGACACGCACCACAGCGCACCTAACCTTCTAACATGCAACCCCAAAATCCAAATCCCTGGTCTTATATCATGCCAGATCCTCAACCGATATGTTCCCCCTTATCATGCACACTGGGCTGCCTTTAGCAGTTACTGGGTTCGTACACACCCTTACAACTACATCCTAGCCAAAATTTCATTCTTACCTTCAAAAATTTATTTAAGTCAAAATCAAACAGCTATTTTCTTCAAAATCAAAAATAAAATCTTTTATCTGAATTGATTAATTCTCTTCGTTAGTATTGATAATTAGAAAACAAATAAATGGAACATTTGTTAAAAACATGAACTTCCTTATCCTAACAGTTGCTTATACATTTATCCTAAACAATATAATTCAATAACACTATTAATACATGCAAACAATAATATAATCAGAATCCAAAACATCAATTAGATGGCAGGCACAAAATCAAGTTTTTTTTTCTTTTTTTTTTCAAAAATATTTTAAATTTATTAAAATATATTTTTCTCAATATTCAAAATTATTTAAATTAATTAAGAAACAAAATTGGCATCACTTCATTGCCAAAACGGGTCTAGTATAGAACATCACCCATCAGCTGATCAAACTGGGTCAAGTCAACAACCTTGACGTACACAAGTTATACATAAGCTACATCAGAAAATACATTAAACATCTCTAACATTTTTACCTTCAAACATAATAAAATAAGACATTTAAAATTACCATAATATTATTACAATTAACAATAAAATTGACATTTAAATTATTCAAAATTACACACTTTACAACTTTACTTTACTCTCAATTCTATTAAAATTGTCATTTGGTTCCATTAAGTTTTTATATTTTTACTATGACTCTTTTTCTTTACCATTCTCATTCTCCATTAGTTTGGGTGATTCCATTATTTATACTAACTTGATTTACAACTCAGCATTTATATATATATTCTTAATCCCTTTGGACTTTAATACCACTAACAGCTTTAACTAATATGACACCCATCTCTATCAAAAACATCTATCAAATACTCTCTTAACCCAACTTACTATTCAACTCAATTCGCATCATTCTACCCTTATACAAAAAAAAAATACTCTATACCCCTTTGTACTCAGGATGTGTGTTTCCCTCCCACAGCTCATTCCCTTATTTGGCCCCTGGATTCTACCTAGGCGGCCCTTTCCGGCGCCAAACGGTCCCTTCCCGTCCCAACCCTTTTGTTGCGGACTCCTACCACACTATCCCCTCTAACAAAATTCCCATCCACTAATTACCATTCTCATTACCTCACTTCAACTACAACAAAATATCTCCAATTACTTATTACATCAAAATATCAATCAATACTCTACATATTATCCTCATAGCTACTGTGTCACTATCAATACTTCTCAAATTCTACATTACATTTATTCATAATAATATTATTCTCTCTATTACCCCTTTAAACTTAACATGGACTGATCTACATGTCCCAACAAAATATTAATCACCCAAAATCTACCTTTTACTATCATTTAAAATAAAATCTTTAACACATTAAAATCACTATTCAAACATTAATTACATTCCATTTTCCTCATATTCAAAGATTTCACTAACCTGAAAAAATTGGAAATCGTTTATAAGTGATATTGTACAGCTGCTCAACTGATTTTCTTAGCAAGGTGAATGACCTTACTACAAACATATTTCAAAATTCTACAAATCACACATTTCATCAATCCTTATCTCTAACACAATAAAATAATACATTTATAAGATAGAATAAAGACAGTATAATAAACATTCGAACACCTATTTATCAAATCATAGTACAAGCATTTAATTAGTGCAAGAGCGAGTTATCATCTTTAGGTTACAAATTTTTAATTCGTTGCTCACCTGAGCAACCCCCCAGCCACACACACTATTGTTTTTTCTGTTGGACTGTGGCGCCCATGTGCTTCCACAAGGACGGCATAGTTGGAGGAATTTGACATCACCGTGTCCTTGCTTCCGCGTTACATTTGAAAGATTTAGACATCAACATATCTTTTGATACATAATTATGCGCCCTTAATGCGGGTCTACCACCTGGCTTTGCTGTTCCTCCTCGAACAGAGTGGCAGCTGCTGTTCCATAGTTCCCGGGATTTCCCCTAGTTTCACCCCCCATCAATTTCTAATATCAACCAATTTCAAGCCAGCTATGGTCAAGGGTCTTAATTTATGGCCATAGCTGACCGCTAGCCAAAACCATGATTAGTGCTGGTAAGGCAGTAATCGCCCGAAAAGTCGGGGAAATCAACTTTACTTTCAGGCATGTTACAATCGTCATTAGTCTGCACGGCATGGCTATTTATCAGTGTACAATATGAAATTGTAAAAAGGGGTGTGCCGTGCATTTTCGCCATTTTGGCCTCCGATGGAGGTAACACTCTCTATTACCCCCAACACTTTCCACTATCCACTGTGGCACATGCCACCACAGCGATAGCACACTACTAACTAAACTAAAACTTTCTACAATAGCAGTCCCTACATTCCATTATTTTATCACTTCTATAAACACCACTCTACCCCCCAAAATTACACACACATCTTGTATAATACATTACATAACATTATAAACAACTAGACATTTACCTTGATCGTTAGCATACATTAAACAAACAATTCTCTTTTAAATAATTTGTATAGAATCTTATAAACATTATTACTTGAAATTTTTCCATCAACTCTTTTATATATCACCATTTCATTATTTATCCCTGTCTGGAATTAGATTCCTCAAAATTTCAAATTCATTATTAACAATTATTTTACATCACCTTTCAGTTATTATTATTTTTTAATTAGTTTCTATTTAGCACAATTATCTCAAATTATTTTATCATTATTGAGTTAAACTTTTTTCATTTGAGTTAAACACTTGTAAACATTTTATTCTCTCTGACTTGTATCATAAAATTTATACTTACAGTGCTTTATTCACCTACTGACATAAACACAAAATATACACACCTCAAAATATTTTAATTAAATTAATTATAAAAATGCAACATTTTAATTACTTTCACCAATTATAATAATTACAATTCATTTGTTATACTTTTCAAAATTATTTTGTCCTTTATTTAGACTGTAAAATATTATTATTATTATTATTATTATCACAACAACTTCCACTACATACACACATTGTTTACCTAACATTGTACAATACACACAATTAATTTTACTATCAATTATTTACAATTCTTCATCATTAATTATTCAGTTTTATCACACTTCATTGTCCAAATTCAGCAGGGTCATTACCATAAAACAAAATACTTAAAATTGTCCATTTATGAATTTAATGTTCAGCCTCCATCATCGAATATTAGTCTGGGTTTCACATAACAGTTTTCAATTTTATTTACACACATATGGCTATCTTGTGTGTAATAACCATAAAATTTTAGTTCATTCATTTTACCATAATAATCATATACCAAGTCAACATTATTTATTTCTGTCCAGTCTCCATTAGTAGTTATATTCAATCTAAGGTCAGTTATTTTCTCATCATAAGGTAAATTATTATTGTTTAAACACACTTCTAACATCTCTTTCCACTCATTATAATCTCTCTTCAATTTATATAATTCTATCTCTCTACCCACACACAACTCTCCATCTAAATCTCTCTCATCATAACACCATCTCTCACTTTCAACACCATTCCACACAGAGGGTACAAACTTATACAAAAAGGGGAAACAACTCAAATCTTCCAATAACACGGGACTCTTGCCCTTCGACAATAACATTTGCGAACACCTTGGTTCATCACAAATAAGGGGAAAATTTACCCTCTGCCCTATATACTCATCTACCCTCTCTCGCCATTCTTTCTCTAATTCATCAACACTAATTATTACTCCGTTACAACCTATCATTCTCTCACTCTCACTTACTATCTCATTATCTATTTTCAACGTATCACTCTCTGATACCACATTCTTAATTACATTACCATTTTCGACATCATTGTTATCATTTGTTACCTTATTTTCTAATACCACATTTTTATACATTTGTTTTTCTACTGACTCTACCATTTTCTCTATATTCTGTTCTAGTCTGTTGAAGCTAGTTTCTATTATCTCATGAGTATTCTCTAAACGTTTATTAATTTCTTGAATATCATTTTTTAATTCATCATTCTGCTTTTTCAATTCATCAAATTTAGCATTGAAATTATTATTCTGTACTTCTAATTTTAAATTGATACTACTATTCATTTTATTGATATCACTACTCAAACTCTCAGACATTGTTTTCATTAAAGTAAATATATCGTCCATTGACAACTCTTTAACTCTTGTCACCGTTGGAGTGGATTGTGCTGCCACATTTTTGTCAGTGAAGCTGACTTCATTATTAATACTCGTTAACAGTGACTCTGTTTGGATACCTGGGTCGGTATTTATTCGACTCTCTGTTTGACTGTCAGAGAAGCTGACTTCGTTCTTAACACTCTCATTATTATCCATTATTTATTATTTTATAAGACTTGTTACTTTACTCAAATTGATTTAATTCCCCATCACAATTTCAATCTTACATATACAATGCATACATTACGTACTTTTACGTGTTTTTTGCAAATTCCTAACTCAACTCCCAAATGACGCTTGCATCTGTTTGTAGGTATGGAATTTTAATTATTTAATTAATCAAATTCGTCCCTGTTCGGGCGCCAATTGTAATTATCTAATTAATTACAAATACATATACATAAAATTACTTATCTTCCACTTACCTTGAAAATCGTTTTTTAGTCCAGAGTTACGTCATACGAACTTCTAGGATGCAAGCATGATTTAAGGTTGTGTGAATAACTTACGCAACTCACTTTTTATGAAGAGAAATTAATTAAATTTTATTTTTTATTTAAAATGTTCCTTATCAAATTATTCATTATTAATTTCTGTATGTTTAAAAACAATCTAGTACTTTTAGTCAACTTTTAAATTGAATACAACTTCCTTGAAATAATTGAACATTATATTGTACCATTACACTTATTTAATACATCTTACCTTATTGTATACAGACAGCCCAGTCTGCTTTCACACACACACATTCAATTTTAAAATACCTTTATTTTAAAGCCCCATTTAAATTAACCTTGATATATATCGATACTCCGGCCGACCACGTGTTTCTTAGTTCTCCAGTTTAATGCACATTAATTAACTTTGTTCGATGATAACTTCACTTTGTACATTCTAATTTTACAAGCCTGTTATTTTCTTGGATCCCAGTCGGTATGAAAGCTGTATTAGACTTAGTTCTTCATATGTTATAAAGTTAAGGCAGACCGGGCCCACGCGGCACTAGATGCATCCGTTAGGTGTTGTGGTTTCTCGTGGACTGCCCATACATGATGCCGGACATTACTGCCTTGCCGGCGAACAAATTTCGTCGCCGTGCACAGCCTTAGTTGTCAAAGTTTTAGTGGCTGTACACATGACACACAGGATTTACGTGTGTTGGACGCCGACGATATTTGTGTTCACTGGTCGACGTCACTAAAGTAGGCTGGACTTAAACTTACATCCGCCAGCTAGGATCATGTGTAAGACAAAATTTATCGCCAAGCCATCTTGAGCGTCTTTTAGTCAGCGTGGGTATGCGCACATGCTGGTGTAGTGCGTTTGGGCGTAGATGTCACACAGCCGCAAAGTTCTAAGAATTGTGTCACACGCACATTCCTTTCCAATTGTTTCACCACAGTTCCTTTGTTAGAAACTACGCTTTAGATTCAACCGGGGACTGGCCACACATATGGAAATGAATTGTGAAGTTTTACAAATAAAAATTTAATAAAATTTAACAAAAATAAAAACCCCTCATATTCACCCCGTTACAAGATAACCTTTTAAAAATCAGTAAAGTCATCTATAAAATATCATACAGAGTATAACACATGTAAATCAATTACATGTCTAAATATTTATATGTAAATAAATTCGTACAAGTTGTCTATGGTAATCGTCTCTCAAATCAAACTACAATTATTTAATTAGCTTGTCAGCTAGTCAGCGTCATTAAGTTTCAAATTTTAGTTCGTTACTCCCCTGAGTAACTCCTTGCCACACACACTATGACCCCCCACTGAACTGTGGCATTCAGCTGCTTCCACAAGGACTGAATTTGGGGAGGAATTTTGGCATCTCCTGTCCTTGCTTCGGCCTTACATTTTAAAATGCCAGATATCAAAATATCTGAATGTTACATAGTTATACCCTTAAGACGGGTCTATCACCTGTTTTGCTGTTCCTACTCGAACAAGGTGATAGCCGCTGTTACATAGTTCCGGGGATTTCCCCTAAGTGGCCCCTGTTAATTTCAATTTTCACCAATTTCAAGGACAACCAACCATGGTCAGTTTTACAATTGCTGCCCACAGCTGGATGTCATCCAAAACCACGATTAGTGCTGGTAAGACAGTAATCGCCCGAAAAGGCAGGGAAATCATCTTTCTGTAGCATGTTTTTTTGTCATCATTTCTATACACTGTACGATAGCAATTAACATATAACATAATATTATATAAGGTTGTACAGTGTATTTTATGCCCTATTTAGGCCTCCGATGATGGTAACATACTTTGATGTTACTCATCAACACTTACTACTATCTACAGTGGCACATGCCGCCACTGCAATAGCCTACCTATATCTAAACTTATGTCTTTCTACATTGGCTGTCTCTACATACCACAGTTGATTTACACTTCTATTAACACCAAACAAACCCCCAAAATTACCCCTTAATCTTGCATAATATAACATAATAAACATTAACATTGCTACGTTTAACCAAACAATTCACATTTAAATAATTTGTATAAAAATTATAAACACTACTATTATCATTTCCATCAACTCTTTTATATCAAACTTTTAATTATTCATTATTGTACCCTTTAATTGTATAAAAATTCAAATTTATTATTAACATTCATTTTGCATCATTTCTCAATAATATTTTACCTAAGTTAGCTTCTTTCAAACTCATTTAGTGCCATTATAAGATTCTTTTACTTTACTTCAAGGTCATTATCAAATTCATACTTACATATGGTCAATCACTCCATCTAATAAATACATGATTACTGTCATTAATTCCAAATATAAACAACTCATCACCACAATATCCCGTACAACCATATGTACCTTCTGAAACATTTTAACAACCATATGATTCCACAACTAAACACATTTTATATTTATTCATTTACTATTTATTATCAAGTTTAAATCATTTAAATTCGTTATCAAAATTTATTACCATATTTAAATCAATTAATTCATCTCAAATTCTTTAATTCAATCAGTTGTTCAAAACACAAATTATTACTATATTTTAATTACTTTACTCCAAAACAATTACAATTCATTTATTATCACCTCCATAATTATTCTCATTATTTATTTAGTCTGCTAAAATACTCTTATTATTATTATTATTACATCAATTTCTACTACATACACACATTGTTTACATAAAACATTTTACAACACAAACACAATTAATTTCACTATAAATTTATTTACAATTCTTTGTCATTAACTTTCTGTTTACCACACCTCATTTCTTAAGTTAGCTAGGTCATTACCATAAACTAAAATATTTAAAATGTCCATTCACTGATTTTTTATTTAACCCCCATCATTATATATTAGTCTGGTGTATTCATAACACAAATCATTCTTATCTACATACATTACATTATAATTATTATTGTAATGTCTACTTTCGTTAATTATATTGACACAGTAATTAACTACATATTTGTCTCCCATTATTTCATAAAGCCCGTCTACATTGGTAATTTTAGTCCAGTCTCCATCAGTATTTTTAGTCAACATAAGGTAAGTTATTTTATCATCATATTCCTCCACTACACCCATCGCAACATCAGGTAAGAGTCTATCATTTATAACGGTATCATCTAAATAATCATCAATCTCTATTTCACAAGATAAGTATTTCATATAGTTTATTTTCTCCAATCCTAACCTCTCTATCAACTCTTTATAACTTCTACCCGACTTAAATACTTTTATCTCCCCATCTACACACAACTCTCTCTCAACATATCTCTCACTCATATTAGTTAATTTTTGGTTAATTGCTACACTTAAATCTTCTCTGATTTTAATTATTTCTTTTTCGTGTTCTGTTTGTTTACTTTTCAAACTAGTTACATTAGTTTTAATTGCATCAATTTGCTCAAAGTTACTTCTGAATTCATCATTTATATTCTCTTGTATTTTATTTGCTTTTTTAATTTGCTCACATTCATCAATTACACCTTGAACATTACTGTCAATTTTGTTTTTTAATTTTATCGTTAAATTTATTTGTTAACGCGTCAAATTTTTTGTTTGTCTCTATTAGTTTCTCGTTCTGTTTCTCATTGATTGTTTTTATATCATTTTTCATTTCGGTTTGTATTTTATTTATATCTATAGTCAGTTCATCTTTCACTCCCGCAATAGTCTTATTCTGTTCTTCTATTTATTGTCTATTTCTCTTAATTTTTTGTCTTGTTTGTTTATTTCCATTTTCAGTTCTATGTTATTAGCATTTATTTCTGACTTAATTTCAATCTTAAACTCATTCAAACTCGTTTTTAAATTATTTTCTGATTTCATTTCAGTTTTAAATTCATTTAAACACGCGTTATTATTTTCTGTTTTCATTTTCTCGTCTTGTTTGTCAAGTTTATCATTTACTTCCGTTCTAAACTCATTCACATTATCATTATTCTTTTTCATTACTTCCATAATCAACGCTAATTGATTAAATATATCTACACTATTGCTTTTGCTACTCTTAGTGTCTACTGTCTCAATCGTTAATTTGCCTGTTGTATTGTCTACGCTCTCGTTAATGTTTTTCGATATTAAATCGTCTTGCGTAACATTTAAAATTGACCCCTCCACAACACCTTCACATAAATTTGCACTCTTGCTCTTCTCTGCCATTTTGACCAGGTTGTAAATTAATTCAATTTACATTAAATTAAAAATTAATTTACAACGTCTACTGTTACGGGTGCCAACTGAAGTATGTATTGGTTTTACTGTGTTCCATTTTGTTTTAAACTTCTTTACTGATTTACATCTTAGATACACACTTGGTTGGTCGCCCGACCCTAATTTGCTCGCACAAAAAGTTTTTACTGACCACACGTGGTCTGGAGTTTAAGTCGACTGGGCAGCAACTCTGTACACCGCTCCCCACCTTTGCTGGTGGCTTAACAGGGAAGGCACTGCCTTCGTATTACGAACTGTTTGTCACCGTAAATGTAGTGTGGATTTTCAATGTGCCCAAGTTGTTGACGATATTAACCGGCGACGATACAGGAGGCACAGGTAGGTGTGGCCTCTACTTAATTTCCTTCAGCATCAGAGCACATTGTGATATAATTGTTCAGCCTCGCCATTTTTTCGAAGCGTCGTTTCAGTCTGAGGTGCGTCATCTGCGCGCGTGCTCGTTTTGCGCGTACTCTGTGCGTGACAAAACACTCGATTTACTGAATCAGTATTGCGTTCTATTACAACACCCCGTTCACAAAGCTATGTCACTGTTCGTAGTTTGAATAGAGCCTGGTTATGTGGGAATTACAATTGAAAGTTAAATAAATTTAATAAAGAATAAAAACCTCCTTTTTGCCCCATTACAATTTTCACATAACAATTTTCGTTCTTATTTCCACACATCATATTATTACCATTTATGTAATGACCATTTAAATCTTTTTTATCCGTTTTGCTATAATAATAATTCCCAGGCTCATCCCCCATTATTATTTTATCATATGCCATGTCTACATCAGTATTTTTGGTGTAGTCTCCATCAGTTTTTTCTGTCTCAGTTAAATAGTTTATACATTCCTTACTATAGTCATCAGCTATTACTAGTACGCTAACTCTCACAACAGGTGTTTATTATTATCCCTATAATCATCTACTACTGTGCTAATTACTTTAATCTTATTACAAGGTAAGTCATCAGTATCATCATTGTTATCATCATCAGTTACCTCAGTCTCATTACTAGGTAAGTTAATCTTATCACCTCCCTCTCTAGTTAAAATCTCCACTAACTCTTTATAACCTCTCTTTAACTTAAACAACTCTATCACTCTATCTCTCTCTTCATAATCACTTTCCCAATCCAATTTCACATTCTCACTCCACACAGAGGGCAATACAGCAAAATTATTTAAACACCATCTGGCCTTACCAGATACACTAACAACCAAGGGACATTTTGAAGATCTTTTATCTTCTACAAAAACTATGGAGGAACTCTCGTCCTCCAAAAACACTCGTGAAGTCTGCTTCACCAACAGCACAGGAAAATTTTGCCCTCTGTTCACACTCTACATTTAAACTATCTTTGTACTCCCTTTCTAACTCATAAACACTAAATGCTACTCCATTACTAACCCCAACTAATTTTCTACTCTCATCATCACCACTATGCTTACTTAATGTATCATGCATAAATACCTCTTTATCAACTACTTTGTTAACATAATTACCATTATTACTCACCTTGTCTATTTTCACCTGTTTTGCCTTTAAACTATCAGCTTTTTGATTATCACTTGTATTAACATCACCTATCTTGTCGCTTTTCATCTCCACTGCACTTAAACTAGCCCTATTTTTTGTGAAAGTTTCATCATTATTACCTCCACTATCAGAACTATTTACCTGGGTTAGTTCGCTTTCTTTATTTTCTTTTAATTTACATCTATCTCTTTCCCAGTTCTCGTTACTTTCGTCAAAACGTTTAATTATTCATCAAATTTAACCTCATTTATGTCAAGACGCCTATTTATTTTATCGAAATTTCTTTCACATTTGATTTTTTGCTCATTGATCTTAATATCAAAACGATTATTGATGTCATTACTTATTTCCTTAAATTTAGCATCATTTGCATCAAGCCGTTTATTTACTACATTAAAGTCACTCTTTACTTCGTTAAATTTTACCTCTAACATTGCTTGTAATCTTTCAAACATTTTATAACTATCATCTTTTTTAGCCTGGACCGGCGTCGATTGACTCGCAACATCGTTCAGTATTATGGATTCGGTTAGGCTTATTTCATTTACTACCGTTTCGGTTATTATCATATTAACTTGGTTGTCCGTACTAGTATTAGTTAAGTCAATTCTGTTGACTTCGTCACTATTATTTTCCATTTTTTATATTATTGTTTACATATACAATTATACTTTCTAATCTACAACACCGCCCTCACTCCCAAATAATCCTTCTCTGCAACTCAGGTTAGGTCTAGTTTGTATAATTAATAAATTATACACACCGTCCCAGTTCGAACGCCACTTGTAGCTATACAGTTTCTTTTGTTAATAAAGTTTTACGGATTTATAAAAATTTTAGTCTTTTCTTACCTTCGGGTAACCTCCAGGGTCCTATAGAGCAGCGGTCGGCAACCGGTGGTCCGCGGACCACTGGTGGTCCGTGACGTAATTTTAATGGTCTGCAAAGAAATTCAGATATTAAGGTATGTTTGCCACCTTAAGCAAATTTGTTTTATAAAACACAAAAAAATAATTTTTTCAAAATAAAAAAAATACTTTCTGCAATGTGAATCTTTAATAAAACAACATATAAATTTGTTAGAAGAAAAACGGTCCCCTTTTTCGAGCAATGACCAAGAGAAGGGAGGGCTGCAACTGGAGAAGTTAGGACACACGTGTTCCCTAAGTTCGCCACTTGTGTACAAGCGGTAAACTCGATTAATATTTTAATAACAGTTGAGAGTCAATGTAATTTATTTTGATACTAAACAAAGCCAATATTAATTATACAATATTCGTTCATAAAATCAGTACAGATTGTAACTGAGAGAGTTAAACATAAAAAACATTAGTTCTTTTAATTGTAAAGTTGATTCAGACAATCACAAATTTCTCTTAGTGTAAGTCTTAGGGTAGTCAGCCTGGTTGTAGATCTGATCCAACTGTTGAGGCACTTATTTTACCCGCACTCCGAAAGTCAGTTGAAGCTAGTTAAAGTTATTTGGTCTTTTGACTGGCATTAATTGTCCACTGGTTACTAGAACCGTGTTTTTTTTTTCATTTCACTTTTAATAATTGTGTCGGCCGATGTACTTACTAGCGAGCACTGGTTTTTTACGACCGTTATAAAGACTGGAAAATGTGAGTCGACTGGGTATATTGCTCGCACACTGTTACTAGTTACTGGAACCGCGCTCCTTTACTGCCCCGCGCGGCTCTGCTGTGTCTACTTGACTGGTCCAACGATGACGACACTGTCGCCTCCTGCTGAAACTGGCTTGTGGTTATTACGTATTTTTCCGTAATTCACAGATAGCCTGGGTTGCAAGTGATTATGTAATTTGTCTAGACGAGCTATCTAGACATAAACAGACTGGTTTCTCATAACATTGTATGCAGCTTTGTTAAAGCAGGGGTTCCCAAGAGGTTGTACACTGTTTTAATTAATATTTCTTACAATTCTTTCTCACCCAATTTTGTACCATTACAATACCCCCCCCCCAAATGAGAGATTTTATGCCAAAGCATAAAAACTCTCATTGCATAAAACTTAAGAGGATCAGCGAAGATATAGCGTCAACCCCCCCTTAAATCCTTACTAAAATCAAGGGTTACTTACCCCCCTAGTCCGGTGGCTGTGGCTGCACCTATCCGACTTTACTGGACTTCCCTTGTCGAGATCCCAACACCATAAAATCAGACAGGCATGTCACCACAGTATCACCTGACTCTAAAACATTCAATCAAAATATCACTAAAAGAGCATTTCACTATACCATATCCTCTACCGATTTGTTTCCTCTTAGTTGTACTGGTTAGTCGTTAACAAAGTACTGGTTCGATTTTTTACAAGATACTGGTTTCATATTTAATTTGTTAATGTACAAATACATCTGTTCTACATTCATATGCAATTACCTACTACTCAGTTCAACACCTTATGGTTCACTCTTAAACTTGATACAACATAATACACATTTCAAATAAACCTTACCATTTTTACATTGACACAAATCTGTCACCTTTGAATTTGCATTGAAATTACAAACAAAACATTACCACCTTATTTGCTTCACGTCAAAAATTAAATTATTCAAATTTATTACATTTTCCATCTGTTAAATTAATTAATTCAACTCCAATTATTTAAAATTCATACTCATACACTATCACAACAATTTCAATTCATCATAGTCAAATTGATTAGCAAGATTTCTATGTTTTACATTTTACATTAATTTCAAACAACCCTGTAACTGGACTACATAAAATACAATGTCTACATATCAACATAACCTTTCTGTATACTTACATCTAATACATATAAATCCCACACACATTATATACTGATAATTTTCTTCCCTAACAAAACACTATTCCCCACCAAAATTACAAATTGATTATATACAATACAAGTAAATAATGACAACCTTACTGTCGAGTACATGTTACATACACAAAAAATACATTGGCAAAATGTATACCTACTTACAATGGCAAAATACCATAATCACCACTCTATCTTCTATACTTTTTTTTACTCCCCAACCCCCCTTTTTCACCTTATCCCCTGATACCCCTGTTACAATTGTGCAAGTTACCTCACAGGTACGCCAGTTTTGGTATTAACACGGTTGCATAAACATTTCATTTTATGCCCTGGCAGTAACATGGCCAGCACCCTTCCAGACACTCTATTACCCCCCCCCCCCCGACTGTAGCACCCAGTTGCCTCCACAAGGACTGAGGCGGAAAGGGTGAACATTTTTTTTCTTTTATTTCACCCCATCCTTGCTTCGGCGTTACAATAAAATTCGGTATGACTGGTCTATTTAGTACCAGTAATCCTACTTTTAATTATTAATGAGCCCTTGGGCGGTCTATCACCTCTTTCGGTGCCTAGCCTTGGATATAAAATTTTTTTAGTATATTCCCCTAAACTACCCCCAATTAACATTCACAATACACCAGATTGACAAGAGACAAACCATGATCCGGTTACAATTCTATTCATGGTTAGCCATAAATTCACTACTCCACGGTCGCAGTTCGGTGAGGCCGTGACCGCATTTAAACGGGGAATCTACAGTTAAACATATAACATAGGTTTATTGTCTTTCCCTATTTACATCATCAGTTAAATACACAACTTGTTTTACAAATACTACCTCAGCATAAACATTTCTAATCACATCAACACAAACATTTCCTTTGTGAATTCAAATAGAGTTTATAAATATGACCCCATTAGCTTCAATTTTAAGTTTGAATAAATATTTTAAACATTACGTTTCAATCAGTTACCATTTATTTTACAATTCAAATCAAAATAAATTTAAATTCATTACTAAAATTCACATTTTAAATTAATTTAATTCCTACTCAAATTTACTTTAATTACCTCATTTGTTCAAAACAGTTTAAGCTACTTTAATTACATTATTCCAAACACTTTCAATTTATTTAATTTCATCATAAAATTCACTTATAGCAATTATTCATCAAAATAGAATATTATTGTTATCAATTCCATCGTAACTGTAAACATTGGTCATACAATATACAATGTACATGTCAACAACATATCAGCTGATGCACTACCAGAATATCAACATAACACAATACATTTAACACCGATACAAATTTATTTACAATATTTTTGTCATATCCTGTTATTATTTACCACACCTCATTACATAAGTAAGCCAAGTAATTACCATTAACACAAATAATTAAATGTTCATTCACTATTTATCTAACCACCGTCGTCGAAAATTAGTCTGATTTTGAAGTATGACTTGTTAATTGAAGATTGAAATATTTAAATCGTCCCTGTGTGGACATTATTTGAAGTAGTACACGTTAATTAATTCTTAAATTATTGAAATTTGAAATGTTACCTACCTTTCGTAATTTACCAAGGTCTCGTCTGGTGTACTTTAGCAGAGAAAAAACAGGTGAATGCAATGACAAATACATGTTTATATTGTTAATTAACACCTTTTTATTTTATCTGATTTCATCATCAAATGATACCAAAACTCCCACATCAACAATTTCTTTTACGTTACATCGATAATAACTGCTGGAATATTAATTCAACTTTAATTTATGTATTACTCATTGTCTTCAAAAAACTATTTATTTCACATTCATTTAAATATTTGATTTTACGTTACTTCTTTGTTATTTTCCCTTTTCCTCAGAAAACATTGTTATTTATCTATTATACATGAAATAAAAACTTGTTGAATTACTTATTGCTAACAATCTTAAATTATAATCATAGTAATAATAATAAGGCTACCCAGTTTGCTCATACTCACACACATACAGATTATGTAAAATAATAATAACGAGTTTGGTGGAATACTGTTACTTTCTGAAGCGGCGTCACTGTCGACCGCGTGACGCGTCCTGCATGGTTCGCTCGCACTATGTCCAAACTGTTATTTTACTTTTGATAAAGAATTCACTTGGTTTTACTGTGTTCCATTTTGTTTTAAACTTTTCTACTGATTTACATCTTAGATACACACTTGGTTGGTCGCCCGACCCTAATTTGCTCGCACAAAAAGTTTTTACTGACCACACGTGGTCTGGAGTTTAAGTCGACTGGGCAGCAACTCTGTACACCGCTCCCCACCTTTGCTGGTGGCTTAACAGGGAAGGCACTGCCTTCGTGTTACGAACTGTTCGTCACCGTAAATGTAGTGTGGATTTTCAATGTGCCCAAGTTGTTGACGATATTAACCGGCGACGATACAGGAGGCACAGGTAGGTGGCCTCTACTTAATTTCCTTCAGCATCAGAGCACATTGTGATATAATTGTTCAGCCTCGCCATTTTTTCGAAGCGTCGTTTCAGTCTGAGGTGCGTCATCTGCGCGCGTGCTCGTTTTGCGCGTACTCTGTGCGTGACAAAACACTCGATTTACTGAATCAGTATTGCGTTCTATTACAACACCCCGTTCACAAAGCTATGTCACTGTTCATAGTTTGAATAGAGCCTGGTTATGTGGGAATTACAATTGAAAGTTAAATAAATTTAATAAAGAATAAAAACCTCCTTTTTGCCCCATTACAATTTTCACATAACAATTTTCGTTCTTATTTCCACACAAATAAAAAATCTTACACTCTGTTTTCCTATTTTTAAAAGAACAGACCATAGTTGGTTAAAACTACTTTCCTTAACTAAATTTTTTTTAGGTTTCTATTGAACGAACCAGTACATAATTTGTCCCCACACTCACACACATTCGTTCTTTTACACTGGCATTCTACTAAACCCCACTTTGAGATCTCATTACTTTGTAAAACATCTATAAATATAAATTAAAATATAGTTAAAAATTTTGATTTAAAATTGATTATAGGGTACTCAGCCTGGTTGTAGATCTGATCCAACTGTTGAGGCACTTATTTTACCCGCACTCCGAAAGTCAGTTGAAGCTAGTTAAAGTTATTTGGTCTTTTGACTGGCATTAATTGTCCACTGGTTACTAGAACCGTGTTTTTTTTCATTTCACTTTTAATAATTGTGTCGGCCGATGTACTTACTAGCGAGCACTGGTTTTTTACGACCGTTATAAAGACTGGAAAATGTGAGTCGACTGGGTATATTGCTCGCACACTGTTACTAGTTACTGGAACCGCGCTCCCTTACTGCCCCGCGCGGCTCTGCTGTGTCTACTTGACTGGTCCAACAATGACGACTGACTGTCGCCTCCTGCTGAAACTGGCTTGTGGTTATTACGTATTTTTCTGTAATTCACAAACAGTCTGGGTTGCAAGTGATTACGTAATTCATCTAGACAAGCTGTCTAGACACAAACAGACTGGTCTCTCATAACATTGTATGCAGCTTTGTTAAAGCAGGGGTTCCCAAGAGGTTGTACACTGTTTTAATTAATATTTCTTAAAATTCTTTCTCACCCAATTCTGTACTGTTACATGGTCAAGAGGAACCCTCCCTATTGCAAGCGGATATGGAGGAAGATATTGCAGAAGAAATACAAATAAGTCTAACGACAAAAGAAGTGATTGGAAAGCCAACTATGGGACAAGACTCTTGCTTGTTCCTGAGTTAATGGAAGAACTCGGGGAAAACGGAAGATGGAAGTCACGCAAGAGGTTGGTGACGAGAATCAATCAGACTTGGACCAGCTAACGCCGTATAGGTCATCAGTACATGACGCAACGGTAGTGATTCCCACAAAAGTAGTGGTTGAGTGGAAGACTCATATTCCTGGAAACTTGATGTTCTGGTCTCATGAGACTGAATTCGAAGAACCAGAGAATTACTTTTCGCAAGCAGACCAGCTATGTAGATCGGCTGACTATTACTTCAGACATGGTTTGCCAGTTCGGGGCGAACAGGCAAGGGGCAGTGTTACGACATTACAGAACAATCTACGTGTTTCTCGAATGTTCCATTGGAACCAGCTATAATGTTGTGTGTGTACATGATTCTCAACATGCATTAGCGAGATTGTTCCGGACTCACCAGTCCACACGCGCTTTGCGCAAGGTCGCAACCAGCGTTCTGGTGTTTTCTAGTAGCATTGTTGATGTGTAGTATGGAATATTCTGGTATCTCAGCGGGGTATAAATACAAGTACTCAGCGACACTCAGTTTTCCGTTTGAGTTGCGATATATTAGAGTGCGGTTCGTAGTATTGCGGTGAAGTGTTATAGCCTGTGTGTTTTACAATTGTGCGGACAATCGTAATACAACTGTTTTATACTTGTTGACATTATTATTGCCTGTGAACAATTTTATTTTGATTTGTTGTAAGAGACTATCTTGTTGATTACAAACTGTTTAATTGTGATCATTAAAGCTGGTGATTAGTAACTTAATTGACTGTATTTTGTTTTCGACTGTACCATATGACGATCAGTAGACCATCGTAACAGTATTAATCAAGACTGTAACATCACATTTTACCATTACTTGAAGTTATATCAGGTGCGGCTTTGAACCCCAATTAATACAGTTCAGTTTCCTTTTGGAAACTTGTTCTCATCTGTGTTGACCTCAGTTACGGGTATGGATATATAAGAATTGTGTAATGTAGACAGATTGTTGTGGGAGAAATAGCCAAGAGCTGTTAACATGCAGTTTGCTAAGCTTGGAAGCTGTGTAGCTTTGAGTCTGATCTTCCATGATTAGGGTTTATTTCTAATCATAGCTTTCTTAGTACTGTGTTTGCTATACAAACTATGTAAGTATATCATATTTTTATACACATACGTTTTTGTAAATAGTTTGTGGGATTCTAAAATGTTTACTTTTAAAATCAGTTCCTTACAAAAGAAGAAAAGTGTACCATTTATAGAAAATATATGATTTGCCTAAACCATACATCTGAATAGAATTAATTTATATCTTCAATCAATTAAATTTACATAAAATTTAGTATAACATTATTTCCAAAATTTTTTACTTTCCTGTTTTCTCTCTTCTATTTTTGTAATAATCATGAACATAACTGTATTTGTGCCTCAGTTGTTCAATGTTCACATACAGTGTGTGTATGTGATAGTCAAATACACATTGTGATAGTCAGCATTAGCTCGTTGTTCTTTGTGCTGAATAACAAAGACAGAGAGACTTCTTTCTATTCTAACATTTTGAAGTTGTTTATCCAATAACTTTTATTTGTGTTTACTCATTCATATGTTTATATATTTACCAGGACACTACTCACATCTCAACAATAGAAATTTGTTGCACCATTTAAAGTTGTACCTCATAGATGGTTCGCTTTGCAGGAGTGGTTTTCTCAGTTGACACTTGATTCTAATATGCCTGGTGATGTTAGTATGTGCTGTTCACTAGTATGCGTTTTTAATTGAAAATTGAGCAAACATATATCTGTAGCAATCAGATTGTTTTATAAAAAGAAAATTATTCCTTGAAAAGAGGCTCACGCTGTTTTCAAAACAGGTTTGATGAGGCATTAGGGTTTATTCCTTAAAGAGGAATTAATTAAAAAATGTGAATATTAAACAGATGCTTATTTAGACTTTATGATTTGGCAATAGGGATATAGATAAGCCACTTTTTTGTCATCTATATCATGTTGTGATGTATTATGGAGTCAGTATTATTCCTATATTGTATACTATAAATGTGTTTAAGTGTGTTGTATGATTATACTTTGTAAAGTAAAATTACCTTTGTGTTTTATTCTGAATTTAAATGAACTCATGCTTAACTCATTCATGATACAGAAATCTTATTTTCTTTTTATTTCAGCCTGCTGATTTGAAGAAAAGGATCGAGTCATTAATAGACAGAGATTATATGGAGAGAGATAAGGACAATCCTAACCAGTACAACTATATGGCGTAATACCTGTTAGTTGTCAACCTTGTATTGAATTGTGTGATTTTGTACAGTGAAGGAAAAGACTTCAACGAATTTAGTTTGTTATATTTAAGATTTTTTGTTATTGTAGAAACAGTTTTGTTGTCATGAACTATTACCTATTTGCTTAATGGAATAAATAATATGAGAAGGAAATAATCTTATTAACAAGAAAAAAATTGTTTTTATTAGCAACAATTTCAATCAGTATGTAAGTGTTGTGGAGGCATTTCAAGGCAATAGTGATCTAACCATATTTACAAATTACTGTGTCACGGTGTTTTTGATTGCCAAACTGAATGGAATGTTTTACAAAATCTTAACAGTTGTTGATAAACAAACACATGAAGTCTTTATTGTAAATAAGGTGATTGATACATAATATTAGAATGGATATTTAAATTTTTGTAACAAAAGTTGTGGTGGAAAATGTTAGAATAAATACATTTTTTCATTTTTAAATCCAAACATTTCAAGTCTTTTTAGTAGCACAATATATCATGCAGAACATGTTTTTTAATTTCTGCTGTACATAGAAATTTCATTTCTTGTATAACATATTAATAATCTGATCCAGTGGGAAAGCATGAAAACAAATTGAATGCATAGAGAATTTTAATTTAGTTTAGAGTCTTAAAAATAAGAACACTGCAAGTATATGTAAATTCTTTAAATTTACATATTAAATCAAATATGTATTAAACAGTGTAAATATATTTATGTATAATCAAGTGTATTTTTCAAGTATTAAATTTGTCATAGAATTTCTATCATATATTTAATTATAGCCACTTATTAAAAGTATGTTTCTAACTTGCTATAAAAGAAAATTTATTATTTGTGGGTGAAATTGTAACGGAATGGTTAGCCCCAAAACTAGATACATCAAACAAAAGATGGAAAACCTGGAGTAGCCAGCTGCACTTGAGCATATAAGTTTGCAGCACCTATAAACAAATTTCCTAGTGGCTTATTACTTTACTCATATGATTTCCCAGTCTCATTAAGTAAATTCAACTTAAGAAAGAGACGAGAGGTGACACAAGAAACACATTAACTCATGCTTATTTAACACATTTATTAACAAGTTATTAATGGGACACATGATTTTGAAACTGCATGTTTTAGAACTGTACTTATTTTAACATTGACTTTTTATTTTGTCTGTTCCCCTCTCCTCAGTTATACTTCCTGTAAAACCTCACTAAGTATTTTTTGGTAAATCTGATGTGTTGTTTCATTTGCATTTGCTATTAAATTATTCTGGCACTAATTTAAGGTGTAACTGAAGTGTACATACACTTTTGTCGAGGATATACAACTCCTAATAATGTTTACTTATCAGTGGCATTTTGCACTGTTTAGATTCATGACAGAATTGTACATACTAAGTATTCCTTGTTCAAAATTATGTTATTTATTGCAAATGCCAGCCTTAATTACAGCTGTGTGATTCATACATAATTCTGTATTTCCCTCATTCTTTGCCCATACTTACTGATGCACCTGTTATTGGTTAAGGTCCCAAAATTGCTCACACTTTACAGACTCCTCAAATTTCACAAAGCTACAAAGCTATAGATTTTACAAAGTTTTACCACAAACAGTATACTTTGTGTGTAGTTCTAGAGGGAGTAAAACTCATCGCTTGAAAACATGGGGGGTATGTTAAATGATGATTCTAGAGAATAAATTGTATCAGAAATATTCATAAAAATGTCCGGGCTATTGAGCCTTGACCGATTGTTGATAGACATTATATTAAATGTTTCGGCAGCTCCCACAGTAGTTGTTTTCAGTAGTCTAGTTTCTGTTCACATGTACACAATAGATTAACAGTGTTTCAAGAGCAGTCAAATCAAGTAGCAGAATTTTTATCGGTAATTGACAATGACCTAATGGACCAGTAGTTTTTAGGAATACTTCTTGCAATGTGACATTTTTTTATACGTTTGAAAGTATTTTTAGAATATGGTTTTTGAAGTCTAACATTGTCAAGTATGATGGTATGGAATTAGAATACGTGGCATGCAGCAAGTACAAACTGTGTATGTGTGTAATATAATTACCATGAGTTATTTCAGACATTACCCTACCACAATCTGTTCAGTGTTCAGTGGGCTCACTTAAACGGACTTAGGGAGGGATTTCTACTAAAGCAGATTGGTGTGTGTGTGTGTGTGTGTGTGTGTGTGTGTGTGTGTGTGTGTGTGTGTGTGTGTGTGTGTGTGTGTGTGTGTGTGTGTGTGTGTGTGTGTTGTCAGCAAAATATTTACTGTTCTCATATATGGTTATACTTATATCTGTGTATATATAACGGTTATACCTATATCTATGAATATAAAATATAACTCGTGCTCTCTCTCTCTCTCTCTCTCTCTCTCTCTCTCTCTCTCTCTCTCTCTCTCTCTCTCTCTCTCTCTCTCTCTCTCACACACACACACACACACACACACACACACACACACACACACACACACACACACACACACACACAGACTCATGTCTAAGTACATTGTTAAGTACATAACAGTGTTTATGTGTTTAATTTAAGGACTTTTTCTTAACGTTGTAGGAGTTTTTAACAGTGGGTCACATTAATCACGGTACTTACCATAATCGTTTTTTAAAGTTTTTTTTTTAGATGTATGCATAAAATATACATGTGTTTATTTTAGATCTTGTTAACAATTTAGTTTAGAATCTGTTAAATTCTTACATGCAAATGCAAAAACTGTTTGAATAAGTTTTCCTGATGCCCGTGTCCTAGATAAATAAAAAAATTAAACTTATTTATTTAAATTTATTTGGTGTATATTTTGATTTTGTGATATTTTGTCCAAATAGCCCACTATATATATAGTTTCATTATTCATATAGCCCCCTTGAAAGTTTCATTTTTTAGAATTATACATGTTTTTTAAATTAAATGTTAAGGATGCTAATAATAAAAATAAAGTGTAGTAAACAAATATCATTATAACACAACAAAGCCTATGGTATCACTTGTGCTTTCGTTATCATCTTCCACTTCTTCAAAGCCAGATAGTTTAGTATCTTCTTCATTGTCTCTGTTTCCAATAAAATCATAGAAATTCAGCTATTATTATTAATGTTAATAATGAAAAACTTAGTAGATGTTTCCATATATTTCTGAGTAATTCAGTATTCTTGTTCCACCTTATTGGTGTAGTTACACTTTGATAAGAATTCTCTCATTTGATCCGAAATTTATTCATACACAGACATGTCTTTCAAATAAATAGTTGTATTATCGGATGGCGTCTAGTATTTTACTTCGGCCCAGACTGATTCCGCTAATTGAGATTACTTCAATTGAGTTAAATTCTGACATCAACCCCTTTGATAATGTTAGACAAAATAAGCTGTGGAATATCTTGGACATAAGAAGCGTACCAAACAACCTAATAGATGTCATTAGGAGCATGTAGAAGAACACAGATCATTGTAAAAACTGAATCTGGTGAAGTCCTTAATGAAGTGATAAATAAAGGGGCCAGACAAGGGTGTAGCATTTCATCCACACTTTTTAATTTATATTTGGACGATGATGTTAGAGAGTGGAAGCAGAGGCTAGAAATACTGAACTTCAGTGCAGTTTCAGTGAACGTAATTTTGTCAAAACTTTGATGTTTAAAAGGACCTTGTGGTGAGAAGGCTGATGTTGGTTGTGCCGCACTAAGATGTTCGGCGGCTGTGCCCGCTGTTCGTGGCGTACTACAGTCCTCCTCTTCTTCCGGCACCGGTTGTAGAGTTGGCTGCCGGCCCAGCGAAATCCATCGCTGGCGCGGAACTGGAGGGCGAAGACGCAAGAACGCCGGTTCTATTCTTCGGCCATTCCTTCCGGCTGACTCTGCGCCGATGTCGTCCGAGAGAGGAGAGGAGATGAAGAGTGCCCAAAATTTCTGCCGGCCCGGGTTTTATGCACTAACCGGGATCGCTGATTGGCTAGCTCTGAGCACGTTAGATGGTCACGTCTCGGCTGCTGATCGCTGATTGGCTCGCTGTGTCCGCCGCGGGTAACGGAGAGCAGATGTTCGCATACCGCTGCCGTCACAACTCCCCCGGGTCTTGAATGCTCTCCGATAGCCAGCCTACTGCTCTTCTCCGGATCTTGTAGAGGTGTCTGTTGGGCGCCATGTTGATTGGTGTGCCGGCTGGTAGCTCGCTGGCATAGCTGGATCTTGCATCCGCAAGATGATCATTGCCCCATGTTGGGCGCCACTTGTCACCGGACAAAAGGCTTGCCGCATGACAACTGGCGCCAATTGTACACTCTAGTTATTTTGGTGGCCTTAAAAAGGACCGAGTGGCGAGAACGGTGATGTTGGTAGTGCCACGCTGAGATGTTCGGCGGCTGCGCCCGCTGTTCGTGGCGTACTGCAGTCCTCCTCTTCTTTCGGCACCGGTTGTAGAGTCGGCTGCCGGCCCAGCGAAATCCATCGCTGGGGCGGAACTGGAGGGCGAAGACGCAAGAACGCCGGTTCTATTCTTCGGCCGTTCCTTCCGGCTGACTCCGCCCCGATGTCGTCCGAGAGAGGAGAGGAGATGAAGTGCGTCCGATGGCGTGGCGATGAAGAGTGCCCAAAATTTTCTGCCGGCTCGGGTTTTATACACTAACCGGGATCGCTGATTGGCTAGCTCTGAGCACGTTAGATGGTCACGTCTCGGCTGCTGATCGCTGATTGGCTCGCTGTGTCCGCCGCTGGTAATGGAGAGCAGATGTTCGCATATCGCTGCCGTCACAACACGTATTATTAATTCATATTTTATTAACTCATAGTATTTCATATTAATACATATTCAATTCAACCTTTAACATGTTGTCTCTGAAAGAAATACTATGATTTCTGTGTGTCATTTCAGATTTTTAGGTGATGAATTAGGAGCACTCTCTATTTGGACATTGTGATATGATGGTTGTGAACTACCAACATGTGCTCTTGGGAGGGGGGGGGGAGAAGTTATAACCATTTTAAATAGTTTTCTGAATTCACTTCATGATGTTAATCAACCATATTTGAGTTTGTGTGATGTCCATATTATGAACAGCCTGAAGTAAAACCCATGTCTCCTCATCTGTATAACCTGTTGACCTTTTGAATTTGGAACTAAATTTGTCTGGCCGTCTGCCTTTGTGTGATCAGTTGTGAATGAGTATGGCTCCTGTAGGTATACGTTTTCATACGTGTAGATTATTGGCCTGCCTTCTATCCCATTTTTCATTTTATTCGTTTTATAATTGGTTTTCAACTGAAAGTGACCTGTTTGTTTTTCTTTTAAGTCCAGTTGATTTTAAAATTTTATTTAACCTGTCTTTATTTGTGAAAATAACCCTTATTTCTTCAGTTTTAAAACTAGTTTTATAAGAATCGAAATGCGCCTTATGAAAACTAATTGCTGTTTTTTGGCATAACTTTCTTACGAGGCAAAAGAAACAAAGAAGTTGTGTTCTTTGTGTGTTTGTTACAGCCTTGATTGTCTGCAGTGTGAGTACAGATAATGGAGTTCTAATATTTTTGGTGCATTGATTAAGAATTTTCCAACTGTAATTTTCTCTATCCTAAAATCAGGAATATTTCTTATCGCTTCCTAACAGTGGCCTCATCATTCTTTATCTTTTCCAAGTTTTGAGATTTTTTTAATTGATGATGACTTTTACTCACACAAAAATAGTTCCATAACATATGAAAATGTTGTTTTTATTTTAAACATTTCTAAGCTTGCATGTATGACACTGAACAAAATGTACTGGATGTTATAACACAGAGTGCAGAATGGTAAAATAAATTGCAATTTTTAAAGTGAGATATAGGCTTAATTATACATTTTCACTTTGTTCTTTAGAAACTCGGAATAAAATGTGGAACAGGCGCATCTGACATTCATCTGGTCACACCACAGTAAGCACTACACCTATTATAGTATTTCAGTAATAAAACAAACAACTTAAGAGACATAAGTAGTTAAAGTAAATTGCTTGTCAACAAAAGTTAGTTAAAAAAAAAAAAACATGAGATTTAAACATTAAATAAGTAAATTTGTTAAACATATTATGTAACTGTCCTGGGTAAACACAGTTGTAGTCTGGTCACATGGTGTGCTGTGTCTGCCAACTACATTAAATGGGTGAAGAACAAAGTCAGAGATCTAGCCCAGGACAAGCTGTATATAAACACAGTTGGCTTGCTAGATCCTCTCAAGCAATACTTGATATATCTCCTAGTTAATGGGAACTAAGGAATTTAGTAGAAGATACTAACTTTTTAGAGATTGTAACATTGGGTCTCACCATTTCCTGCTAATATCAAATATTAATATTCTTGACACGTGGAAAAGCCCATGTATCATAGAGCGCCCGTGGTACAGACAAACTACTCCAAGGTTTAGAGGTATATGACACCTGTACAAGTCTCTGCTGGGTCAGTACGCATAACAAAATTTTTACAGTAATAATGAAATCAAGAATGGGATAATACAATCAAGATGTTCCAATGCAAGCAGCATTAGAAGTATTGGGGGATTCAATGCAAAAGATATGGAAACCGTGACCTAAATATATAGGATGATGATTCTGCTCAAATAATAGATCATAAATAGTAGGTGTATTTGAAGCATCTGGGTTTAAACACTAATCAGACAAAGTCTGAATATCCTTCAAACCTTGGGCACAATCCAAGAAAGCTCAATGAGCTGTCAGATGGGATGTGAAATAATTGAGACAAATATAACCCAACTTGTAAGAAAATAGTTCTACAAAGTGGTTGCTTTCCCTAGCTTCTTTGTGGGTCTGGAAGTTGGACTGGACAAAATGCCAAACCAGTCATTCAAAAGGCTGAATGAGATCCATGGGCATATGGCAAGAACTACAAAATATGAGTATACTAGGCAGAATATACCTAATATCAACTAAACTGGTTAGAGTATCTCAAATGAGTAAATAGGTTTTGTGTCCATCTGTAACATAAATGGGCATAGAAGTGTGAGATATCTGAAGAAACACTGGAATTTCCATTCTTGACTTTACTTGGGATTGGAACAAGTTAACCTTGGTTTAATTTGTCAAGCTTGTAATGATGATGATGATAGTATATCAGAATGTAACCTTGATGTTTACAAAAGTCAGGGTTCCAATTATTCAAAATATTGTATAAGACAAGTGAGTGATTACAAGATATATACTGTCACGACAATTCCGGAACCCCTCAAAGAGAATTACGGAAGTGCTCTTGAAGAGTCGAGAGCATCCTTCCACCCATTTCTTGGCTAGTCAAGCAGGTTCAGTCTCTCAGTCAAGGCCACACTAAAGTACCCTCTAGACTGTTCAAGTGCTTGTTAATTATGCAAATTATGCTGGCACGCTGCCAGAAGAATGGAACATTATTCTAGAACACCTGCATATATAAGCAACAGCGCCCTACTTAGTGAGTTAGAGCTGGCAGTTTATTCAAGTGCTGATTGAAGTATTGTGACAAAATGATTATTGTGTTATAATTAGTGTGGAACTCTAATAGTTGACATTATTATTGCATGTGGACAAATTTAACAAGAATTACTGTATGAGAGTATCTTGTTGATTTCAAATTGTTATTTGTGACTCATTAAAGCTGGTAATTAGTGATTTAATTTGTGTCTGTGTTATGTTTCCACTGTACCATACTGTATGATCCATACGGATCTGTGACCGTTGTAACAATATCTAAAACACAAAAATGTGTAAATCAATCAAAAATGGAGTATTGGTGAGGAACTCCGGCATGTGTGTGTGAGTAAAATTTAGTTACAGTCAGATTATCATAAATTTAAATAATTTAAAATTATCACATTAGCGTTCAAAGAAAAAAAATTAATATTAGGAAGTCTTATATATTTTTAAGTAAAAGAATAATAATTTATCACTAAGTGAACAAACTCAAATCAATTTAAAAAATGAGTTTCTTTAAAACAAATGTTCAAAAACTTAAATATTTAACACTAAACCCTTAATATAGTCATGTGGGTATTATAATTTGACATGTCTAAATCAAAATTACAAACAGCTGATCAAAATTAGCATAGGTAATGAATAAATAAACGGAAATATTACAGTATAAATAAATTATTATTCTGAGAATGTTGAACAGTAGGGTTCAATGAAATGTACATCTGAAAATAAATAACTGCTTTCATAGTAGGTCAACATTACAATATATACAAAGTGATCTGGGTCAGACCAGAGAAATCGATAGACTTAATTTTTATTGATGTGTCTATAAAAGTAATCACACTTGTATTACAGTTGTTCTGCTCTTTTATTCAATACATGCTATAGGCACCAGGTAACTGCAATACTCTAGAAAAGTTTATATAATGAACTGAAGTGTCCTATTAAAAAACTGGTTTTTTTTTTCGGTGACATTGATGATCATCTTAATGACAGTCGTCTAAAGTATTAACTGTATTGGACTCGATTGCCAATTAAATAAGTTGTGTTTTAGCATGTTTTTCAATTTTTGTAACATTCTATACAAGATTTAAGAACTTGCATAGACAGACGTTTATGTTAAGATTAATACAAACTAACATGATGAAAGTGTTGTAAAAAGCTTTAGATGGGCTGGAGTACATAAACTAGCTGTTTATAAATGGTACAAAATCTTGAATGGTAAATGAGTTGAAGATCGTAAGTCAGATGAAGATTCTGGTTTTTGTTCATCACTAGGTACAGTGGTAAAACGAGCACTATTTGGGCATTTTACATCACATATATGAAGCTATTTGTAGAAAACACAGTTTTATGAAAGGGTAATTTATTGAAATGGCACACGTATCAAACACCAGGATGCATGCCATTGCTTGTACAAGAATTTTAAACAAAACAACATCACACTTGACACTGCAACTGCCATATTTGCTAGATCTTCCCTCTTCCTAATAAGACAAAGTCCACGAAGGACAATATTTTGCAATTGTTGAAGACGTGAAACAAAAATCACTGAGCGAGGACAAGGCTATACCAAAAAATTCCTTTCAAAATTATTTTTAAGACTGTAAACAGTGGTGGAATAATTGTGTTATATCTGACTCGGGCATTTTGAAGGGAACCGTTTAAATGTAGATGAATCAAGCCGTAATTTTTCAAATAAACAAAAATTGCACAAACGTTTTGATCAAACAGAATACGTATTGCAGCTGAGGTTCAACTGTATGACTGTTATGATGTTAGAAGTGTGAGACTCATGGTTAATAAAATTTGTAACAATAACAGGTTTAGGTTATGGGAATAGTTCAAAAATGTTATAGAATAGAAACAGCTTAACCAGGCATAACAGTAGAAACAAACGTTTTAGTAAAATTTGTATATACACTGTGAGAAACTAAGTAGGTAATTGGAATACAGGAAATTAGATTGAGGAAAAACTGTGTATGCATATTGTAATATAAATGTGACTCCTTATACTCTTCGAAACTCTCGCCTAATTAAGCCCCACTGTTGGGTTCATATTTGTAATATTCTATAAGTTTTTACCAGTTAAATTAAAGAATGTTTAAAAGCCCCAACGTTGTCGGCATCAATTTGTAATATATTCAATCTGTTTATAAGGAAACAATATTTTATGTAGCTGATATTATTCAATTAGGGATAATATCTCTATATTGGGTAGTTCTTAAGTGCTTTACGAAGGAATAACGCTCTACTCCAGTTAATATATTGGGTAATTCAATATATTTCTTCAAGCCTAGTCTAAATACACTATCGAGAGAGTGGAGAGCGGATGAAACGAATTAGTTTTCTATTCTCCCGTATTTACCAGCTGTTCGCGGACGAGCGCTGTTGTTTACGATCGGCCTGTTATTATAGGTTAAGTTGTTCCGCTTGCTGTATTTCTCATGTTCCTTTCTCTGTAACTTACAACTTATTCGAAATGCACTAATTACTCTACAAATAACAAGAAATTGTCAAATTCAAGAAGGATTCTTTATTTTATATATTTTTTAATTCAAAACAGATGCTTCCTCATGCCACAGATACAACACATCAATTACACAGGACTGAATCGATTCGTCATTGAATTCGGGTTGTAGATGTTTTAAAATTTAATTATATTTTTTAATTTGTTCTTAATCTCAGGGTACATGTAGTTCTTTTGACTATTAGTAAGGTCAGGTAATGCAATTTAAGGTTACTAGGTATTACAATTTAGTTATAAAATCTTATTATATAAAGTTCAAACATGAGCTGGTTTTTTACCGTATGTTGACAAGATACTTAATATGGCCGTGTTTCGCTACACAGAGACGAGAGCAGAATGTTGGTCCAATGTCTGGAAAATATCAGCCTCCAGCTTCTCAATAAAAGTTTGGTATTGATGTCCCAGGATGTGGTAGAAGTTTCAGTTCTGATCTTCGCTAATCTTCACGGTTCTGGTGGTCACAGGTCCCAATGGAATTTGTGTAGTATTAAGACTTCGTTCGGTAGTGAAAAGTGAGGTTTTGGATGTTATTTTAAATTTCTTTGTTTGTTTTTAATATCTTTAATTAATTTGGCTTCTCCAGGCTATGGATTGTCTTCATTTATTTATGGTTAATCTTCATTATTACTCATTTGCCATTAATAGGTTGGTTAATTTATTTTTTAGAAATTCGTTAAATTTATTGGTAGATCGAATTATATTTGTTGCGTGATAGCTTCGGAAGTCGATCCACTGTCCTTTTAATGGATTACTATTTTTGAATTTTGATTTATTATACTGTATTCATTAGGTTTTTAGTTTCTTTTCTGGATTTGTATCAACTGAACTCAACCCATTCACATCTAACAATTAAGTCTGGATCAACAAGATATCTCCTATTTTGTCGTCCATGACAACCATTTCTTCTTCTGTTATTGGATAACATTTGTTATCCTAGAGCCGTAATTAGAAAATATTCTTGCACTTATTTAATAAAATACTCCCTTATTAAAATTACATTAAATCATATAAAACTTTCACCTAATATGCATTATTAAACTATATACATTTTACTACATTTTCTTCTTGATTGACTTAGTTTACAAGGTATTATTTTCCTTTTACAAAATACTAATTTTAGGCCTATTTGTTTTATTACATGTGTTATAATTTTTTTTATTTTTAATTTAACTTTTCTGACCTGACCTACTGTACAATGAGTCACTGGCTTATGGCCAATTATTCTAATTTTATTTTATCCTGATTTCAATTTATTATTATTTATTTTATTATTGAACCCTTCATCTGTTTATAACATAATTACAATGACCCCTTGGCAATTTATTAACAATTATTTCCTTCATGGACAAGCTTACAAATACAATCAAATAATATTTCTATTATTTATTAAAAGTCAGTATCCTAATATTTACTCTTATAAAGTTTAACATAAATGAAATTAACATCCATGAATTGATGCTTTCTCAAAGCAGTTGCTTCACTCCTGCTACATACAAAATACAAAATAAATACCATGCAAACAAAATAACATGACAAAATATAATAACATGCACATTATTATAACATTTTAAATAACAATTAATTAGCCTCCTCTTTAGTATGTAATTATACTAATTATCTATAGACAATTAATGAATCTGTCTATAGTATTTTTACATTGTTTTACACTGTTTATAGCTTACACCTTCCACTGATCACTTTATAGTTTGTAATTATAGACATTTTTATTTTTCTATTACCTAGTAACCTTACTAGGTATTATTAATCTGTTTATTATACAAAGGTTTACCTTCCTGACCTTAATTATTGCACACATTGGGCATTGTTTTATTTTGATAGTGATAAAGTTTTTGTGTAACGTATGGGACCTTAACTTCGTTACGTTACATAATACGCCCCCTCCAAAAGAAGTTTATTTTAGCTGAATATCGTTTAGTTGAAATAAAGTTATAGTTTCTGCATGCCTTGGAATATTTGTTTGATAAAGTTGGTATCAATTTATAATGGTTTCAGTTTTTTTTATTGTTTCTGCTTTAGTATGCAATTCAATGGGTTCTTTGGGGTTTATTTTCTATTTCTATTCCTTAAACTTTTAATTGCACCGGAAAACTGTGTTGATACTCCTTGTATATCTTGTCATTAATTCTCTACTGGCACCTCACTCAGTTGTAGACCTGTCCTTTTTCTTTGGAACTCATAACTTCTAGCTTATTACGCCATCATTTCTTATTATCATATTTATATTTAATTACCTCTCTTGGTGTATAATCCCTAAAATACTATATTTCCCTAACATTTTTCCCTAATATCATAGCTGGTACGGAATCAGAGGGGCACTATTGGCTTCCATTACTCTGCCGTTTCCCTAACTATATCTTCTAAGATCAGAGGAACTTCATCTCTGTCCAGAAAAAAATAAAAGTTGCACTATCACAACACAATACATATAATTATTACCTATAAGGTAGCTCCTTCGCTACAAACTTATATTCAAGGGATGATTACTATTATTTCTGAGGTATCCTAATACTTTTCTTAACTTCTTTATCTCGTTGTTCTGTAGTTCCATTTATCATATTATTCACCAGTATAGTAGTTAAAGCTGTTCAATATTTATTTTAAATTCTCCTTAGTTCCGTGCTGTCAATTAATTATTCTTTAGTATACGTATTTTCCTATTTTTGATTCACTCCCATTTACTTCTGCAATTAAACACTGAATCTCCTCCTTATCATAAATTGTATTGGCATATTGTTCCTTCATCCAACTCATTTCTAACCCTTCTTAAATAGCAACTAGTCTTCATTGTTCTTATCATTGTAATTATCCTGATTAATATGGTTATTTATATAATTATTATTGTCATTCATGGTATCTTCTTTTGTGATTATTAGTTTAAAGTAATTTCTTCTGAATTATATAGTAAAATGTTCTTAATTATTTTTAGAATTTTGTTGTTTTTAAATTGATTCCAAATAATTTATCTTAACTATTCTGTATTGGCCACTGTTCGGGCTGCTCTACCAATATGGTTTTCCGGTGGATTCCGTAGATTATATGCGGTTGTAAATCTTTCTATGGGATCGTCACAGTATGGATCATACACATATGGTTCTATGTCCTCTTCGTTCCGTCTATTCCTTCCCTCAGCATTCCCAGAATCGGGATTAGGTTTACGGTTTCCACGATAGTCCTCTTGATTATTCCTCTCATCCGCCATGATATAGTTTATTCGAGCTATATGGGTTCCCTGGTCATTACTTGGTTGATTTTCTGAGGGTATGTCTCTCCTTTGTTCCCTGTTTCCTCCATCATTCTCGACGCTCCGATTTCTGGGTTGATTTCTTCCGTCATCGTTCCCTCGGTTACTATTCCAATAGTCTCTTCCATTGTCAAAATTTCTGCGGCCTGTGCTGTATCGGTTATTATTAGGGTTATTATAATGATTATTGTTTTGGTAATTATTATTGCAGTAGCAATAATTCATATAATGGTCATTAACATTTTGGTTATAATTATTATGGTTATACCTATTCATTCCCTGACGCGGTTCTTGATTTTGCTCCTCTCTCCTATTGTTTGAATAGTCATTTTGTCTTCGAGACCTCTGATAATAGTCTTCCATTTCATAGCTGGCTAACAATGTTTCCATCGCTCCTACTGTCTTCACTTGCCCACTGCGTCTAGCACGAACTATTTCTTCTTCGAAATGGTATGATAGTTTGTTCACCAAACACTCCTCTGGTATTTGCGGTTCCAAATGACGCGCTGTGACAGTACGAAAATCTTGATGTCAGAATTATGGTATGAGTGGCAGCAAATTATTGTATTTTATTGTTTTACACACACATACATGGATAGGACGATTTCCCTTTGTAAAAGAGACAACGACGCAGATTTTAGCAGAGCGAAACGATTCCAAGGTCAGGAGCGGACGTGTGAAGTCGGGCATACACAATGGCGTTATATGTGCACACTGACTTTCAATATCCATTTCTCATTGGTCCATAAAGCGGGACGTCATTAAAAGATAAAGATGACCTAACAACAGTGACATGACAACAGGGCGTGAGCCAATTTGAAACAAAAGACAATGACGTGGATGCGCTAACACATACGCAAAATGTGTTTGCATCCCCCCAGTCAGCATCAGACCATCAAGGCGTCAACACGCTGTGAAAATTGCCGGCAGTTTTTGCCAGCGAAAGTGTTTCTTGATCAAATTAACAATGTGTTAACATGTAATAATAACTCTTAGACAGAAGTCACAAAGTAACTATTCAAAATGTAAATTAAAATCTGTGCAACCAAGGAGACCTCTGGGACGTTCGGCCGAACACCTGCCTGACCATGATTGCAATATAAGGACAGCGGAGACTTTACAACGCATATACAGGAAAGTCCAACTATTTATTTATTCCAGTCTTTATTATTAAAGTTGAGCTCAAATTATCAAAATTCAAATGTATGTGTAAAATCAATGTTGGCGAAATTGTGTGTGTGTGTGTGTGTGTGTGTGTGTGTGTGTGTGTGTGTGTGTGTGTGTGTGTGTGTGTGTGTGTGTGTGTGTGTGTGTGTGTGTGTAGACCGTACCGGTACATATAAATAATGTTTTTATGAGACGTTGGTTTGTGTCTTGTTAAACGTAAGAATTGATCAATTCCAAGATGATATTGGCAGTTGCAGTCAAACTTAAATTCATTATAAATTTCACAATAAGATTAATACATGAATAATGGAGAATAATAGAATTGTAATGTAGTGGAATATGTGGCCGTCATTTTGTTAATTGAGTATAACGATTCCATTTTGTTTTTATTGATTTTGATGTCGATCTTGATTTTCCATGTTATTAAAAAGCAACTATATATATATATATAATACGCTGTCTGATTTCATTATTCTGCACAATCGTCCCGTCTCTGATAATCGCTTAATCGAATCCTGGGACCCTTACATAAAAATTTTGAATCATGAAGTTGGCACTACAAGATGGCCGCCGAACTAGTAGGATATACACGATAATTATGGTAACGAAAGGTAAACACCAAAACACACAATTACAACACCTAAATAAGCAGAAGATAACAGCGCCAAACACACTTTTCCCAAAAAGTAGGTAGTTGGGGACTGTTCTTGATTAACGTTGAATCTTCCATTGGTGATATTGTCCCTAATCATGTTCTGTACGGAATCCGACCAGTATTTTGACCTAAAAACCTTCTTAAACTCTTCATAATTACTCGTTTCATTTCGAACCGCCCACCACCAATTATCATTTATGTTTTTAAAACAGTCATCCAACAAATTCCTGATTATGTTCCATCGGGTCACTTTAATTCTACCAAACCATTCATCTATTCTCTCTAAAAATTCTATGGGGTTTCCTCTATAAATTTTGAAATTAATGTTTTCCTTTTGATCAGGGGCTATGTGGTGCGCCAGGTACATTGGTCTATTTTGTAAATTTTCGATTGACTCCTTTATATTAATCAACTCCTGATTCTGTGTATTTTCAACGGTCCCTTTGTTTTGATCCACTTGGGTTTTTATTTGCGTTATTTCATTGTTAACATCTCTGTTCTCCCAGCTATGTTAATTTGTACTTCGGCCAATTTTCCTTGGGTTTCTAATCGTACCTCTTTTATTCTAGTTTCGTTATTGTTTTCTACTCGATTTATTTTGGCCTCTACTTCCACTCCGAGTTGTATGATGGTTTCAGCTGTCCTTTCTAGACCTACCTTAGTTTCAGCTATTTGTTGTCTTACTTCCTCTTCATAATCATCCACCCTTTTGCTAAGTGTTTCATTGACATTTGCAATCCTTTCATTGGTGACTTCCCTCAACGCTTGGTTTTGTTCATTGATGATTTGCCGCAACTCCTTATTACTGTTTTCAGTTCTTTCGTCTATTTGTTTGTTATTTTCCTGAATCTGCCTTAAGCTCTCGTCATTCCTATCAAACCTTTCGTTAATTTGGTTTAAGCTTTAATTTATCAGCCGGTTATTCTCATCAGTTTCCTCTTTATTTTTGTCAAACTTCTCATTCATTAGTTTGATTAAGTTCTCACTCAAAATTTCGTTTTGTTTCTTTGAATTTTCATTAATACTGTCAACTTTATTTTCTAGATTTTCTGAATTTTCATTTATACTGTCTATTTTATTTTCTAGCTTTTCTGAATTTTCGTCAAATTTTGTATTTAATTCTTCCTTCTGTTTCTTGGAATCTTCTTTAATACTGTCTGTTTTTTCATTAGTTTGTCTATTATCTTCTTTGATTTTATCTACTGTCTATTTTATTTTCTAGCTTTTCTGACATTTGTTTGTTTTTCTCGTTGGTTTATTTATTATCCTCCTTCATGCTACTCATTAATTCCATTAATTTTTCCCAGTTTACTCCTCCTCTGGCTTCCTCTTTATTGCCCGCCTGTTGTTCCATTTCGGTCTCTGTAATTATCTCTGCTTCTTCTTCTTGTCTATCTTCTTCCGTTTCTTGGTCCTTCGCTACCCTTTTAGAAACACCTCGTATGCATTCCTGTGTCTCTAATAGTCGCCTGCTCAAGTTAAGTAATAGCGATGTAGTCGATTTTTTATTTAACTAAAGCCCACTAGTTGAGCGCCAATTTGTAATATAAATGTGACTCCTTATACTCTTCGAAACTCTCGCCTAATTAAGCCCCACTGTTGGGTTCATATTTGTAATATTCTATAAGTTTTTACCAGTTAAATTAAAGAATGTTTAAAAGCCCCAACGTTGTCGGCGTCAATTTGTAATATATTCAATCTATTTATAAGGAAACAATATTTTATGTAGCTGATATTATTTAATTAGGGATAATATCTCTATATTAGGTAGTTCTTACGTGCTTTACGAAGGAATAACGCTCTACTCCAGTTAATATATTGGGTAATTCAATATATTTCTTCAAGCCTAGTCTAAATACACTATCGAGAGAGTGGAGAGCGGATGAAACGAATTAGTTTTCTATTCTCCCGTATTTACCAGCTGTTCGCGGACGAGCGCTGTTGTTTACGATCGGCCTGTTATTATAGGTTAAGTTGTTCCGCTTGCTGTATTTCTCACGTTCCTTTCTCTGTAACTGACAACTTATTCGAAATGCACTAATTACTCTACAAATAACAAGAAATCGTCAAATTCAAGAAGGATTCTTTATTTTATATATTTTTTAATTCAAAACAGATGCTTCCTCATGCCACAGATACAACACATCGATTACACAGGACTGAATCGATTCGTCATTGAATTCGGGTTTTAGATGTTTTAAAATTTAATTATATTTTTTAATTTGTTCTTAATCTCAGGGTACATGTAGTTCTTTTGACTATTAGTAAGGTCAGGTAATGCAATTTAAGGTTACTAGGTATTACAATTTAGTTATAAAATCTTATTATATAAAGTTCAAACGTGAGCTGGTTTTTTACCGTATGTTGACAAGATACTTAATATGGCCGTGTTTCGCTACACAGAGACGAGAGCAGAATGTTGGTCCAATGTCTGGAAAATATCAGCCTCCAGCTTCTCAATAAAAGTTTGGTATTGATGTCCCAGGATGTGGTAGAAGTTTCAGTTCTGATCTTCGCTAATCTTCATGGTTCTGGTGGTCACAGGTCCCAATGGAATTTGTGTAGTATTAAGACTTCGTTCGGTAGTGAAAAGTGAGGTTTTGGACGTTATTTTAAATTTCTTTGTTTGTTTTTAATATCTTTAATTAATTTGGCTTCTCCAAGCTATGGATTGTCTTCATTTATTTATGGTTAATCTTCATTATTACTCATTTGCCATTAATAGGTTGGTTAATTTATTTTTTAGAAATTCGTTAAATTTATTGGTAGATCGAATTATATTTGTTGAGTGATAGATTCGGAAGTCGATCCACTGTCCTTTTAATGGATTACTATTTTTGAATTTTTATTTATTATACCGGTACTTTATTCATTAGGTTTTTAGTTTCTTTTCTGGATTTGTGTCAACTGAACTCAACCCATTCACATCTAACAATTAAGTCTGGATCAACAAGATATCTCCTATTTTGTCGTCCATGACAACCATTTCTTCTTCTGTTATTGGATAATATTTGTTATCCTAGAGCCGTAATTAAAAAATATTCTTGCACTTATTTAATAAAATACTCCTTTATTAAAATTACATTAAATCATATAAAACTTTCACCTAATATGCATTATTAAACTATATACATTTTACTACATTTTCTTGTTGATCGACTTAGTTTAAAAGGTATTATTTTCCTTTTACAAAATACTAATTTTAGGCCTATTTGTTTTATTACATGTGTTATAATTTTTTTTATTTTTAATTTAACTTTTCTGACCTGACCTACTGTACAATGAGTCACTGGCTTATGGCCAATTATTCTAATTTTATTTTATCCTGATTTCAATTTATTATTATTTATTTTATTATTGAACCCTTCATCTGTTTATAACATAATTACAATGACCCCTTGGCAATTTATTAACAATTATTTCCTTCATGGACAAGCTTACAAATACAATCAAATAATATTTCTATTATTTATTAAAAGTCAGTATCCTAATATTTACTCTTATAAAGTTTAATATAAATGAAATTAACATCCATGAATTGATGCTTTCTCAAAGCAATTGCTTCACTCCTGCTACATACAAAATACAAAATAAATACCATGCAAACAAAATAACATGACAAAATATAATAACATGCACATTATTATAACATTTTAAATAACAATTAATTAGTCTCCTCTTTAGTATGTAATTATACTAATTATCTATAGACAATTAATGAATCTGTCTATAGTATTTTTACATTGTTTTACACTGTTTATAGCTTACACCTTCCACTGATCACTTTATAGTTTGTAATTATAGACATTTTTATTTTTCTATTACCTAGTAACCTTACTAGGTATTATTAATCTGTTTATTATACGAAGGTTTACCTTCCTGACCTTAATTATTGCACACATTGGGCATTGTTTTATTTTGATAGTGATAAAGTTTTTGTGTAACGTATGGGACCTTAACTTCGTTATGTTACAATATGTATGAGGTAATGTTACATCACCTAAAACATAATTATAATGACTATATTTGTGGGCATGTTGAAACCTACACACTTTTATAGCAATAAAGTAATGTACATTAGGTAAATATTTTATTGGCTGTTCCATCCTATAACTTTGTAGTATGTTTTTTATGAGATTTGAGACGGTGTTCCAACATAAAAAATTATTCACTTCATTGGTAGTTGTTTAAATGTTAAATTAATACAGTACTGGTATATAATGTTTAAAAGATACCTTCACAGGGTGAGTGTTTGGTGATGTTGGGGCACATGTCTTGAAAGATATAAAAAATAAGTAAAAAGTAAGTTGTAGGCTGGAATACCAGTAAATTTATTTGTGTAATATATATTACAAACTAACAATATAGGTTAAAATAATATATATATATATATATACATGAAACAATTGTATGTTGTAGAACAGTTTCATTGTTCACCATTGACTGATTAACTTTCCAGTTTGGTTATATTTCTGAATAATACAAACACTTGATTATGCATGGATTCAAAATATTACTGTACCATTATGTTGGATTAACACAAACGTGTTTATGATTCTTTAGTGTTAAATGAAACCAGAGACTGTTTAAACAAGGAGGTGTGAAAGGAAGTAACTTATAATCAATACTTCTTCATAGCATTTGTTAAACCAAAATTTCTCCTGAATTTGCATTTTGGTTATTGCATTTATAATATGCAGGTGTAAATATAAATGAACGTTTTTATGGAGTACCATAATGATTGATGTGAAGTAGGAGGTAGCATCTCAGACTCATAAAGGACCTAGTTGTCAACAAAAACAAAAGTTTTGTATATAAAACATGTAAATAGTCAACGCTCATCTGTATATTTACTTACTGAAGTGTGATGGGAAGATGCTAGTTTGTTAACAAAATTGTATTGTCTATTATATAGAACTAGTTTACATGTACTTCAGTGTTTACTTTTCCTTCTTAAGAGCACATTCATACATGTTTTTGTTTTTTTTTAATTTCAAGTACTGAGACAGTTAAGTTTTAGGAAAATTTTAGTGCTTATATGCATATGAGTAGGCTGTATTTAGACACTAGCTGTTCAAGCGGATTTAATCTGATGAACTAAAATAAATAATTTGCCACCTTAGTTAATGTAGGTTTTGATTTCGTCTATGTCAGTTGGTAACTGTAATTGTATACAGTTGCTGTTTATTTTAAACATGGATATAATTTTTTGTTTGAGATGTGAAAAAAATTTCAACTTGGTTGAAAAAGTTATTGTGTTCATGTGTTTTAAAGGATCCTTCATTAGTCACTATTTATTTTGTATAATTTTTTAATGTATATACAGTAAAATTGGAGTTATTGCTTTATTAAGTCCAGGTATTCTGTAAATTATTACGTTTATTACATACTTAGTTGTAAAATTGTCAATACTTAAAAGAATCTTAGTATTATCATGGCATAAATAAGATTTATGCGTGTATTCTGAGTTTCTATTTGTATAGAGTTTATTGATCATGAAGTGATTTTATGTGTTATTAGTAGAAATATCACTTTCAGCGCTTATTTTCTTTAAATCCTGGTTGGTCTCACTTCTCTTCAGCTCAGTTTGTAAGATCTTTAACTCGACAAAATTGGTAAATATTATTCCCTCTTACCATACTGTGTTAATGTGGTAGATTGTTTATTACCTGGAGTAGTCAGTGTCAGCACTTATATAGACAAGCGAATTTTCCAGACAATTGAATAGCCATTTAAAGCATTTAATTTTTGTTATAAGCAAATACATTTTCCCAAGTAAAACAACTTGTTATATTTTCCCCTTCCTACTTGTTGTTGAAACTAATTATGTAAATAAATTTGTATCCTTTTTTTTGGTATTGTACATATTATAGGTGGATGGCTCCATTATTATACTCTTTAACAACATGGGTTCAAATTCTTCCACTTTTTTTATTCTACTAAGGTTATCATTCAGGGAAAGCACACGATTATGTTTTTGTGATATTTTGTTGTGTATTGTAACCCAATATAAGAATGATTTAGGAACGGGAACTGAAAAAGGAAGCAATAGAAAGGAAAGTGACTATACGGTTTTATGGAAAGTAGAATGAGAACCTATAATTTGAGAGAACATTTAATCTAGAAGGTCTTGGATCATCTGTCATTTGCTAAATCTGGGTAAACTGTTTTATTCTTTCTACAATATGCCTGATAATTGATGTCCAGTTAATAAGCACTTTACTATAGTTAATATTATTTTATAACTGTAAAAACGACAACTGTCCAGCAACAGTTTTTGTTTTTGTTTCATCATCTGTGTTTCTGAAAAACATTACTTTTGTGTGTTTGTATATATAGTAGGACAAACTTCATTTTGTAATTTCTGTAAGCACTGTATGTGTATTCACACATGACCACACAATTATACATTTAGATGTACTTTTGGAATAAATGATAATGACGATATATAATAGATGTATTATAAAATAAATTATTTTTGTATTAAAATTGTAGAAAATGTATATCTAATTTTTATGTGCACAAGAATTGTGAGAATTTTCATGGAAGTATTAACATATTAATACTTACACTCATTCATTAGTCATGAGTGCTGTCTCCAAGATACATGTGAAGGACTAATCAGTAATAGATTTTTAGAATGTTGCTTTCAATTAATCCTCAAATGTGTGAAAACAATTTATGATTATGGTTACATAGAAATGAAAAATCATCTAATGGACTGAATGTGCCAAAAGTTGTAATAAATGTTAAGATTTAACAAGCAGAAATCAGAACACATTCCAGTGACACAACAAGGTACAAATACATTTTCAGAGTCTATGCAGTGATTCAAGAAAATCATTTAATTAAGTAAGTGATATTGCTCCAAAGCTGGCCACTAGTCAAGAATGAGTGTGTCATATCTCTGAGATGTTAAATTACAGAAAGCTTTGTGCCAGATGGGACTTGCAACAATTAACAGACCTCATAAAGGAACACAGGAAAACTGTTTCTCCAGAACTCCTCACCTGATATCTTATGAAAGAAACATTTTTTTCACAAATATGACTGAGACAAATTCTGAGTTACCTTTATGATTTGATAAGCAAAAGACAATCCATGGAATAGCATTACCAAGTTTGCTGAATGTAAGGTAATTTGAAACGGTTCCTTCAGTGCATAAAGTCACGCTCATCAGTTTTTCAGACAGTAGAGGCATTATTTACACAATTTTTGTATAAGGGAACAACGATTAATCTAAAAGATATTGTAAAACCTTACAAACATTGGAGCAATACATCCACAGAATGAGGCCGTAAAGAATTACTTTTCTTTTTCGTTTTAAAACAAAAAGCAGCATTGTAGTTGAGAAATAATGGAAACGGTGACAAGCCTGACATTCCCATTTGTTCTACACACTTTTTAGACCCCTTGATGCAATCTTCTGGTTGTTCCAAAAATTCAAATAGACATTGAAAGGTGAACATTTTTCATCCATACCAGAGTTGAAATTGCTGTGCACAAGTGGATCAAAAGCACACCACAACCTCTTTTCATGGATAGAATAAAAATGGATTGTGTTTTTTCCTTCATTTTTATACGACTTCAGTATTTTATGAAAGAATCTGTACACGTTGAAACCGTTATCAATCAATGGATATATTTATCAGTTTAGTATGTGTATAATTATTAAGATACTATAAGAAGCTTAATGTTTTCACTGTTTACATAATGTGTCTCCATATCACAAGAGCGTGTGTAATGTATGTGTGATGCTACAGCAAAGGAAAGTATCAATAATTAATTAATAATTAAAGTCTAGTACTTCCACAAACTCTGTTTCTGATGCCACCAATACTGTCCTATGCAATGTAATATTGTTTGTGGGTACATTGATTATCCATTAAAGTTGTATTTTTGTTGTTATTAGTTTTTGTAAGCCTTAGAAATGTCGTTAAATACATTCTATTTTTTGAGGAGAAGTAACTGACTGGTACAGAATAATTGTAATACAAAAAACTTAATGGTAAAACTATATGACATGTGTACAAAGAAAGAACTGCCAAGGAAATGGAATAAATACCAGATGGCATCACAGAACCTGTTATATGTGGAATGAAGTATGAAGCAAAACATTAAAGACTGGAGATGAAACATGCAGAAAGAAAATAGTCAGCACAAAGCTAAAGAGAACAAAGTGATGGAATTACCAAGTGAAGAGAAGAAGGACATTTATTGATATCTAAAAAGAGGAAGACAAAAGTAACTACATACACTAGCAAAACTTGGTAATGCAAACAGGAAGGGAAGTGGAGTTTCAATTGTGGAGACTGAAAGGTCTGTGAGGAAGGAGAACGAAGAGTATAAGATATAAAAAGATATTTTAGTGTCAGAACAGAAGAAGGTGAATGCTAATATGGTGGCAGCAGTAGACTAAGAAACAAGAACTGATAAAGTTGCAGCAGAATTTATAAAGTTCAGAGGAGAGACAGTGGTAGAACACTGATAAAACTGGGATTGTGCATGATAAAAACAGAAACTCTACAGCAAACACATAAAGCCATATGTGTGTGGTTCATACAACACCTTGAACTATGCACATCATTTAATAGACCACAATGATAAATATGGCAACGTAAACAAAACTATGAAACTTATAATGAGGAAGAAAAGGCATAAAACAAATCTATATTTGAAGCATAAACATATTACGATACAATCTTCTTAATCATCAACAAACAAACGAATCTGGATGGACACAACACATTCGAAGTGTTCCACAGATATTTAGTGAGCTTTACTAGTCACAAATGATAAATTAATTTAAATATTTTGTTCAAGAAGTTGGATAAAATAAGAAAAATGTTCAGTCACACAGAATAATAGTAATGGTAATAACCATAGTGGCAAGTTTAGACAGTGGTTGAGACTTGTTTCTGGCGTTCCTGGATTTAAAGATGGCTTTTTATTTAGTCCATAAAAACGAAAACATGGAATGCTTTATAAACAAAAATGCTTCTGAACAGAGTTTTGAGACATCAGAAGTGTATATCACAAACCAAAGAGAATTATGAGTCTGAATGGGCAAACTCTTTAAATTGAAATAACGAAAGGCATATGAGACCAGTTCTGGTCCAGGCACTGCTATATTCTGATGCTATAGTGTTCATACAAAACTCAAGGGATAAACTTCAAGTTACAGTACTGGAATAGAAAAGGAATTGGTAAGAAAGAATATGGATCACTGAATAGTAAGAAAAGCGAAGTGACACATGTTTGAAAGAAAGAAGAGTTCGTGAGAATTATTTATAAATGGAGAACAAACGGCTCGAGTCAAAGAGAACAAATATTTGGACGGAGATGGATAAAATAGGAAGATGGAGATGGTGTGGGAGATCAGGAAGTATCAAATTGTCTAAAGAAAGCAAATTCTTAAGTATTATGTGATAAACAACATTCTTATAAGGAAAAGAGATGTAAGTAGAAATCAGAACTTAAGATATTGTGTGTATATACATAAGATAGTCTGTATATCTACCAACAGTAATATATGGAATAGAAAGTTACACCACCCTTGATAAACAGCAAGAAGAATAACATTGGGAGAGATGTGGTCTCAGAAGAATAATGGGAAACATGATGAGATATCATGTTAGAAATAAGGCAATCAGACAGTAACTGCATGTAAAGTCTGTGATGGATTTAATGTAGGTGATGCAATTGAAATGCCCAAGACATATACAAGTAGGGCAGATGAAGGAAGAAAAGTAAAACAGTTCCTGGAAATAAATCTCGGAGAGTCAGTGATCTAGAAAAGTGTCAAGAATTACATATTATTTTAGAAAATTATGAAGGACTGTGCGAAACATTTATAGGAAATAAAGGTTTTATGTTTGGATAAGAATGGATAGAAAAGATAGACAGTGGCACTATAGACTCTGACAATAAAAGGTAGAAGGGTTTGGTAGGAAAGAAGAAATAGTAGCTGACTGCACTAAAAAATAGGGGTTGTGTGCAACTGAAACATTGTTGGATATTTCTTGTAGATTTCCACTTCTGTGTATATTAGGTATAGGTACAGTTGACAGGAAATTAAATCCAGAAAAATTTCTTTGTTACTCCATTGTGACATTAGATGTTAATGCTATATTGGTAACATTTTTCCTGTGTAAGTGCATATTGTACAGTTTTCCTAACAACAATTAAATGAGATAAATACCTTGAAATAAATTAAAACTAATATTAAGACTACAGCCATATAATCACCTGAAAAAATATCTGGAGAGGATAATGTAGCTCTTAAGTATACAGGTAATATACAAAGAACAAGATTTTGATAGAGTTGAATGCTGAACATGCAGGGCATTGTGATGAGCAAACTTTGGAAACATGTTTGGACAGATTGGAAAATAAAATGTGCTTCAGAGTGTACTTTTTAAAATATCTTAGTTTCAGTAGAGTTAATATTTTCAATTTGTAAAACAGGTGAATTCTTAATATTCATAGATATATATATAGATAGACTGAGCTTTAGAGCCTCAGTGAAAGGAACCCAGAAGGTTTAACAAGATTACACTGGAATTATATATAAATGATCTTGATTCTAAACTTCTTGTTGCATTTGAAGATTTAATAGTGGAAGAGTATCCAAGCAAAGAGTGTTAGTGTTTATAATCACAAACAGAATTATCACTGTTGCACACCACTAATGAAAAATTATTCCGATTAGCGCTTTCAAGCTTCTCAGCTCATCGTCAGATCGGAAGTATCGTCAATTGTCTGATTGGAGTGCAGGAGCTGAGAAGCTTGAAAGCGCTATTCGGAATAATTTTTCTATAGTGGTGTGCAACGGTGATAATTCTGTTTTTAATAAATACATAGTACACTAATGAATTTGGTAATTTTATATTAGACATATTAAACGTAATATTGCCAAAACAAATTATGGGAATTTCCCAGTAGGGCAGTAGAAGATTGTAGAAAATCATAGATCCAAAACTTGTAGGAAATAAAAGAAGACAAACGTATGCTATAGAAAATAACAGATTTTTGTTTTGCATCCACGTTTCCTATAGCTGGCAGTAAAACTGTTTCACAGAAAATAAGACACTTCAGAAATTGGATATTAACATCACTTTGTAACAGCTGTTTTTAGTATTGAAGACCAGTATTTGGCTAAAGTTGATTAGAACTGTAGGTAGAAGGAAAGTATAAATATATTTTCATGTATAAGGAATGGTAGTTGCATTTTTTGTTTTTATTCAATTTGAATCCAGTTATTTTGTCACTATTCTTAATACAGACTGGTATCTGGAATTATGTGTTGGTGATAATTACAGTTGAGACATGTTTATACAGTAACTAGCCACAGTAAATCAGCGGATGGATACGTCGGGTATTTTACAGGTAACACGTTTGAGTTATTTAGGTGCACAAGGAAAATCTCCGAGGAAGGAGTATTGTGAATGATCAGTGTGTTACTCTGGTGGCTATGCTATCAAGACTGCCTGGTTTGTATTTTAAATTCTTACTTCTGCAGGAGTACAGGAAACTCGCAAGTGGTTTTCATAAAATCCCTCAGTATAGCCTTTTAGACACAGAGTTAAATTATACATATCTTATACTGTATACTGAGATAGAAACTGTCGGTACAGTATATTTCAAATGCAGAGATGTCACTAAGTTATGAAGCTTTCGTGGCACATGTCATCATAGTCATTATTTAAAATTTCTGGTCTGATTGGCCATGGTTTATTGGTAACATTTCTTGATGTTGACATTTTGGCAACATACGCAACAGCCATCTTCAGACTGGGGGATTAATGCATTCCCACTTATTGATGCATGATTGTTATGTCTGAAATTTCAGTGGACTCTCTCTACAGGTGAGGGAAGTAACTACAGTTGTGACCAGGTCTGGCATCATCACACAAGCTGGAACAGTTTGACACCACACCAGAAACATCCAGGAATATTCTACGGAGGCAAAATTTCTTGATGCACTGGTCCTGAAAAAGGCCTGATGGTAGTCTTGGTCACAACATGTACCACAAACCTATATATATATATACACACACACACACACACTTTGCACCAGTTTCACTGTGACTCCAGGCCAAGGCAGAAATGTGTAGTGGTGGAAACACTCATTGACCATGCAGTGCACATTTGTGAACCCAATATTTCACTGGAGAACTGATTCACCATGGTCCCACTGTGTAGCCTTTAATATATTGTTCCAGTCAGTGTGTAACTGAACACTGGAAACAATAAAACAGTCATTAAGTTTTGTAAACTCTTATTAAAACACACTTAATACAGCAGTTTGTCTTAAAAATCCATTACAGACCATTCACATAATAATGGATATGAAATTTAGTTAAAACCAGATAACCACTTAATTAATATTTTTGCACTTATTACAGTGCACCCTAATCACTCATACAAACAAATGCCAATTCTTGCCGTTGTCTCATTTGTGTAGACAGCAATCAAGGTAACAGTGATTAATAAACTTGATCCTTCTAGAATTCACTGAAGGATTCACCATCCCCATATTGTTTGGTATATGCCAAACATCACTGTCCATTCTGCGGAAGGCGAGGCCAAGGTCTTTGCCAGCTTCACCCAAGAGCGCTGTTCACCGAGATATATCTGAACTGGTTCATGATGTTTTGGCCTGAGACTTCTTTTCTGGTATATTCTTGAACCCTCCAGCATACATCATTGATTTCTTTTTTGGCAGAGAGAACTTAGTGTAAGTTCTCTGTTAAAAGAATGGAGAAAAAGTTCTCCCCTCCCACTCCCTTTGATAGAAACAACCTTGTGTTGATTCTCTGTTGTCAGATTGAGAGCCCTCAGCCCCGGATTTCCCAACTTCGTAGTTGACATCCTACTAGAGCTATTCAATACCTGCCTCCAGTTCCTCACGTATGGAAGAGCCCAAGCATCATCATCATGGCCTTGAAATCCAAGAAGTCATCAGTGCTTCCTGTAAGCTACTGGCCAGTATCGCTCTTGTTAGCAACTCCTTTCCTGTTGGCCTGTATACAGCCTCTTGTGGATATCTGCAAGGAGCATTTGATTGCTGGCAAGTCTGCTCAGTTGCTCTTCAGCTAATGAAGGTGATATCCAGGTAGTAGATGCCTCTGTAAGCATCTGTCTGCAGATGGTGTCCTGTTTAATGGAACCAAAGTCTTTGACAAAATCTGACACAAAGGCTTGCCCTTAAAACTGACCATATACCAATGTATCGTGTATCTCTTATAGTCACATAGAAACAAGTGAACCTTCAGGGTGAGCACTGACAGCATGTACTCTTTAGAAGGAAAAATTGGAAGTGATGCATGAATAGTGGGAGGAATGTTATCTCCCAACTACAATATTAGGCAACAAATTCCTTACATATAATTGATAGATATCAATACAGGAATTGAAAATTCAAGGATTATTCAAAAACGGACACCAAGGTTTGAAGCTTGGGAAAGAAAAGCCAAATTTAAGTCTTTGAAAGGAAACTATTAAAAAGAATAGAATGGACATGTGGATGGACAGGACATGTGGCTAGGATGGAAGAAGGCAAAATTCCAAGGAAATGTCTTAATGCAAGACTGGAAAGGGGAAAGGAAAAGATTTAAGAAAAAACTGAATTCCATATGGGAGGGCACTGTGAGTGAAGGTACCAAAAAGTAATCTGAACTCTGTGCTGGAAGAGAACAGCTGGTGCCAGGATAGACTTAGCTAGTAACTTGGGAATTATGGAACATAGAAACCTAAGAAGAAGAAGAGACAAAATATTGGAACACATCAGATTAAATGAAATTTATTGTTGTATTATATGTAAGATGATAGATAGATTTTACTAGTCCACTTAGTGCATTAATTGTTTCCCATGTAAACAAGTCAAAATCCAGGCATAATGGTTGAAATAGGGGTAATTTTAATAAAAATACTGACGTGTTTTCAATTATGCTCCATATGAAGAAAAAAAAATTCACCAAAGTAATAGAAATTTGTTATAAAGTTTGAGTGATGCCTTTTTAATTAGGTAGATTCTGCTACTTCCGGATTACAGATTTTGCTGTAATAAATTTGTATTATGTATAGTATATTGATTATAATTTGAACTCATTGTATGAAAAAAAGCATACAATATGTTCCATGTGACATAGAGTGGAACAAGTGATTATGTTCTATGTAATGGGTACAATCTTCGTTCTTCAAAGTATAAGTACTCCTTGTATATAAATTTCAGGTTTTTCTTCCATTTGTTTATGAAATTTGCAATGAATTTCAGAACACGTTTGACAGTTGTGTACCATGTAACGATTCTGTAATTCAAGTCAGAGAAAAAATTAAATGCTATTTCTTGGATTTCGTTGTCCATGACGTGTCCGTTACTTAACTAAATATAATTAATTCACTACCGACTCGGAACACAAAGTTTTTTATAGGTAAAAACGTACAAGTTTTATCTTATAGCCTGAACTGGTTTTCGCTTTTAAAAAGCTTCTTCAGAGGCTGCCGTTGGGAGCACTGTCCGTCTTGTTGTTGGCAACAGTATCGACTATTGAAAGATCGATGTTGTGTATCTGGGGTGTGATATGTTCGAATAATGCGTGTGATTTGAATTGTGTCTGTTCATTTAGGATGTCGTTTTTATGTGTTTTCGTGTGTTCGCGAACAGTGCTCCCAACGGCAGCCTCTGAAGAAGCTTTTTTTAAAAGCAAAAACCGGTTCAGGCTATAAGATAAAACTTTTACGTTTTTACCTATAAAAACGTTGTGTTCCAAGTCAGTAGTGAATTAATTATATTTTAATGCTATTTGTTAAAAAATTGAGTTTTACATATTTACAGAAAATCATAAAATTAACATTTTTTGATGTGAATGTAAATCATTTGTAGTATTATTTACAAAGATTATTAGCAGAAATCAGTAACTTATTTCTAACAAATGTATTTGTGATATACAGTGGAAGTAAATGTAGGCATATTCCGTACACTAGTAGTTACAGTCGAATTATATTGGTAAGTCAGAATACACAGATACCTACATTTGATTGTGTGGTAATATCAGCACCTAGAAGTGATTATGCTTTGATCTAATGGTATTCAAAACTATTTGAAAGTAGAATAAACTAATGTTTTTCAGAACTGGTTGAAGATTAAATTGGTTAAATGTGGAACAAAATGAAACTTATTTAGTGTAATATTCAATTGATTTTGTTGGACTCTTAATACACATTTTAAATTCTTAGATTTTGTTGTCCATGTATTAATAATACATATTGCTCTATTTTTGAGTAAGGAACATTAAATTTTAAGTGAACATTTTTATAGGTTTGTTGCCTTTCACAGAGCTTGGAATGGGTGAAAGCTGGTTTAGGCAGAAGTAAATATTTCTACCTAAAGCATTAGTGTTACATGTCAAAAAAGTGTGTGCAAATTATTTGTAAAATTTTAAAAGAAATTTGATCTAAAAGTTAGAACTGTGTTGTTGGAAGTAGTGCATTACACATTAGTTAATATTTTACTTCTCGTCGAAGGAGTAATTTCTTTCCGTGTCCTAAATAAAATATTTTAATTAATCAGATTCTGTAATTTTGTGAAAATCATACAGAGCAGGTTGGACACTGTTCAACATGTTTGTCAGTTTTCCATTCATACTGATTTTATAGCAGTGTAAAAAAAAACTTTTTATACTATTATTCCTGTATTAATATCAACTGCAAAGTGAACTATAGTTAGTTTATTATATGCATGTTGTGTAGTTTTATAATTTTAATTACTGCAAAATGAACAGCGTATATTAATGACAGATTTACGTTTGAGATTTTAGAATATGAATATTGTGTTTATATATTTCTTTGTAAGTAGAAGGATAACATATTTCAGTTAAAAAAAGAGTACAATGTCATACATTTTTCTGAAGAATAATTAATTTTTGTTGTTTTAACAATAACTAATTAATCTGTGATCATTGTGTCATTTACATTTAATAAAGAAGATAAGCAAGATGATGGGTTGTTGGGCACTCACTTTTAGTATTGTGTTACACTATGTCATTCAAGCTGTAGACCAGTGAGGAACAATATTCAATAAAACATGTGCTTACACTGATGATGATGTGATAATAACTAGATCACGATGACACGTGGTTGAGGTTTAAAAGAGCTAAATCAAAATTCAGCTGGAATGGGATTAAACACTAGTATCAGAAAAACTAAATATGTGCTAATCTCAGTACGAGAAAGGAGAATTAATCTGTATAATCTGTGCAATGAGGGTAATTCATTCAAAGCAGTTCATAAGTTTAAATGTTTATGTAAAATGATAGATAATGAAGGGTGCATGAGCATGACAATTCAGGACAGAATACAAATAGGAAATGTGGCATACTATGTTAACAGTACAGTACTGAGAAGCAAGATTAATACTTGCACCACAAAAAATGGAAATGTATAGGACACCCATCATACCGGTTGTTACTTGTGGAACCAAAACATGGACACTAACAAAAATGGAGCAAGAAAGAATGATGAAATTTTGAAGGAAAATTATACAATGTGTTTATGGCTCAGTTAAAGAAAATAATGAATGGAGAATAAAATATAATCAGGAAATATATGGGATGTTGAAACATGAATATATCGTAAGGTTTGTAAAAGCTCAACAAATATAGTGGCTAGGCCACTTGCAACAGATGGATGAGCAGTGAATGCCTAGGATAATTCTGAGGACACGGGTATATGAAAGTAGAAAGAGGAGTCGACCTAAAATAAGATGGTTGGATGATGTACTTGGAGACCTTAGAAGAATGGGTGTGAGAGGTTATGTTGAGATGGCAGGAGATAGGAGACATTTGGAGTGAATTGATATCAGAGGCAAAGACTCATAATGGGCTGTAATGCTGGATGAGAAGAAGATCTGTGTCAAAAACTTGTCTAATCAGCAATTAGATGAGATTACATTTTGTTTCTTATGTAAGCAAAGTGACTTTGTAAATATTTATCTATTATTGTTCTAAAACATGTATCTGATGAAAATGAGAAATTGTTTATCCATTCCATAACAAATGAGAATAATCTGTAGCACAGTTAGACCTAAATTTAGTATTGTGTAGGGTTGAGTATGTAAAAAGAAATCAAGGTAAGTTGTCAGAAATGTTGGATACTGTATACTTTATCTGTTCTACGCATTGGTAACTGCAGTCTGTAGCTGCAGCACTGGGTAGAATGGGGAAAAGAAAATGTCAACTCTAATGCACACTGTAAAACCAGGTTCAATTAAGAAAACTGTATCAGAGAAACGCCAGTAAAAATTGGATTCCAGAGAACAAGTTGTTGACTTGATATTAAGAGATTCTGCTAGAAGTGTACAAGTTGATAAAAGAATTAATAGAAAATACACGAATCAGTAAAAAAAGGTGATCAAATATAGCCATTTTTCTGTATAAAACTATTACATGTCCAGATTTTTGTGTATTTATATCTATTACATTTACATATGTAAATCTGAACACACTTTCACACAAGAAATACTGAAGGATGAGTTATAATAAAACAATCTAAATATGGGCAGTCTTAAAAAAGTAAAATGTAGAGGCCTGAAAAATCCAAGATGACTTTAGTACGTTTGAAACTGAAATCAAGTACACGTGTTTTGATAAAATCATTATAAGACTTCATTCATTGTTTGTCTGATGTTTGTTATAACACAGATCAATAAGTTTTTTGTATTTACTTTCTAATTTGTATACGTTTACTTGTAACTTAACTGTAAAAGAATGTGGTTTTCATATTAAATGTTATTGTTATGATTAATGTGTCATATAACAGTACCGTATAAAATAATGTATTCAAGTTTTAAACGTTTGTGAAAATTATTCTTTATTGAATAAATAAAACATAAATATTTGTTTATTTATGTTTTTGCATTGTCAGGTCTAATAATGTGTATAACTGGAAACCCAAAAGACTTTTGAATAGAAAACATTTGATAGCAGAACTGAATGAATGGTTAATGGCTAAATTAATTTTTGTAGCGCAGACATTTTAAGATTGTAAACTATCCATGGAAAATTTAAGCTAGTGGTCGTATATGTAGGTCTACTGTTTGTAGCTGAAATTTAATAAGATACAAGCAAAACAATCATTATGTAACAAGGTCATTGTTTCGATTGTTATTGGTTTGTTAAACTCTGTTCAACCTTATCAGTGGAAAATGTACACTGAGGTTTTGTAGTAATTAAGATAAAAATCGTCTCTTGTATACATTTCTTTACAGTGATTAACAGAGTATAATCTTCAATACTAATACAACTGTTCAGCATGAATCATTGTGAAGCAATGATAAACCACAAATGAAAATAGTCATTTTTTATTATTTGTATATATTTGCTTTCATTAATTTATACATATGTAGTAATTATTTTTTGTATATATGCTTGTAATTGATATGTTTAATCTATGTTTTGAAGCCGTAATAATCTTATGTGTGTCAGACATTTTTAAAATATTGTAATTATTCTTGAAGGTGGTGTGTGAAATAAATTGTGTGTGTGTGTGTGTGTGTGTGTGTGTGTGTGTGTGTGTGTGTGTGTGTGTGTGTGAGAGAGAGAGACATATAATTTAGTGAAAGCAAATAATTTATTTGTAGTCTGTAGGAAAAAGTAAATTGTACATAAAGATTAAGGGCATCACTTTGATGTGGATGTAAAACATTTTTTAATTCTGTGGCATCAAAAAAAGCACACACACACATATATATATTTTAATAATCCTTACTTAGCAGTTTTATTGCTTAATGGATGTGAAGTGATTTAAATGTTGCAGATTAAAAGAAACATACATAATACAAATATTGTGTATATTTTGTGTATATTAATCAACATATTTTTTAATGAAATTAAAACGTATTAGTGCATCATGTTAAAGAGTTATTTTTATTTACAGTAGACTCCCTCTCGTCCGGCCTCGGTTGGATCAGCTGTCGGGATGGTTCGGCCAGCCATACGGTGAGTCACACAGTCTAGACGAGCCTCCAGTGACAGGCCCCAACTTGTTAAACGGAAAATATATGTACAGTAGCTCAGTTGACTCACGGTTTTGTTCATGTGCAGATGTATGTCTTATGTTGTGAGTTTTGTGTATATAGTCTGTGTAAATATGTCTGTGTATATAGTAATACTGTATGTATCTGTGTAAATAAAAACGTTTTCCGATATGAGTGCGAAACAAAAACACACGTTCGTGACTATGGACCAAAAATTACAAGTCCTTCAGTGTTTCGATAAGGGTGAATCGGTCCAGCGTATTTGCCAATAGTTTAATGTAGGCAAGAGTACTCTTACCTACTCTACCAGAGTTTAATGACTCGCGCGAAAACAGAAAATCGATTGAGACTTTCTGCACTCAAATTGAAACTGAAAAAGTGCTTTCGACACGATGCACTTTAAAAAAACCAAATAACGAATTAGTAGACGATTCTTTGTGGTTATGGTTTATGCAGGAACACCAAAGAGGCACTCCGATAAATGGACCAATTTTAAAAGAAAAAGCGGTTACCGTACACTCAAAACTTCAAGATGCCAGTATATTCTCGGCAAGTGAAGGATGGCTAACACGCTGGAAAAAGCATCATGGAGTTCATTTCATTGGCGTTTGTAGTGAAAAATTGTCAGCGAACCCATCAGCAGCTAGCGATTTTTCAAAAAAACTCTGACATCATTGCTAGTGAAAATCTTAGTCCAGAACAAGTCTATAATATTGACGAGACGGGGTTGAATTTTAAACTCTAGCCCAAGAAAATGTATGCTACAGCTAAGGAAACTTCAGCCCCAGGATTTAAAGCCAGTAAAGAGAGAATCACGGTGGCTTTGTGTTTAAATGCCTCAGGGTCCCACAAGCTGCCTTTGTTTGTAATCGGAAAATCAGCAAAACCCAGAGCTTTTAAGAATTTAAACATGTCATCCCTTCCAGCGTACTACAGAGGACAAAAATCAGCCTGGATGGATTCGTATATGTTTAAGGAGTGGTTCGAAAGTGAATTTGTTCCTAAAGTGAAACATCATTTGACGAGTTTGAAGTTACCAGTTAAAGCACTTTTAGTGCTAGACAATGCACCTACCCATCCGCAAGAACTTAAATGTGAAGGTTACAGTGATATAAAATTATTATTCCTGCCACGTAACGTCAGAAGTCTTTCACAACCAATGGACAAAGGGGTCATCGAGTCTTTTAAGAGAAGGTACTGCAGAAAGCTTCTTTCAGAAATTCTAGGTAAACTGGACAATAAAGGCAGCACAGGTCTCATGCCGGGCTTAAAGACAATCAACATGAAAGACGTGATCTATATGGTAGCTAAGGCATACGATGAAATGCCATCATCTACATTTACAAAGTCTTGGAGAAAACATGGCCAAATTGTTTTCTTCTCATTGAAAAGAATAAAGAGGACGACCCTAAAGCAGATGAATCAAATCTTCAGGGTTTTGAACCAGATGACAATGAATCTCTGTTAAAAGATCTACAATGATTGCCTTACTCTGATGATCTTGTACAACAAGACGTTACAGAATGGATTGCTGGTCAAGATGAGGAGCTTCAGAATGAGATCTTAAACAATGATGAAATTGTGCAAGCTGTCATTTGCCAAGAAGACAAAGAAGAAGAAGTCAATGATGAAGAGGGAAATGTCGAGGAGAAAATGAGCCACGCTGAGGGAAGAGCAGCCCTGGAATTAGCAACGACGTACATCGAGCAACAAACAGAGGCAACTGCAGTTGATGTTATGTTCATCAAGAAATGGTGTGATTTCGCATTCAACAAAACAGTTGAACAAAAAAAGCAGAAGAAAATAACTGATTTCTTTTAATTGTTATTTCCGAGTTTTACATTCTGTAGTGACACTTTTAATGTGTTTTTCATATTCTATAAAGAGTTGTGTTATTTTTGGCAAATACGTACAGTAATATCTGTGTGAGTTGTAGTAATGTTCCTTGTTTGTTTTGTTACTTGCTACCATGGAGTAAGGGTGAGTAATTATAATTATTAGTAATTTATATATACTGTATTGGGTCATTTATTGTATGGATCATTCATTAAAGAGCGTTATTTCATCATTATAGCGTATTTTCGGTTCGTCCGGCCATTTTGAAATCCGGTCTAGGGTCTGGTCTTGAGGTGGCCGGATGAGAGAGAGTCTACTGTATGTGATATCATACACATCTTCATAATTAAATATACAAAATGTATTTTTGATAAGCGGAAGAGAACTCAGAAAGGCCACATCACCGTACAGGAGGCAAGGCTTATAGTGAAAGCCACCAAGCGAGTAAAAGAAACTAGAAAAAATAAATTAGTCTATCTAAGAAAAGTCTCTAAAGCATTTTTCGAATTTTTTACTGATTCACAGTTCTTCCAATAATCAGCACTGATTCACAAATACAGTAATCCAATAGCTATGTTTACAGTAAACAGTATCATAGAAGCCATTAAGTTTACTAAATCACAGTTAAAAGCAAACTTAAAGTTATCGTGGTGGAACTATTTGTAACACTAGCATAAACTAGTGCATAAGCAGTGTAACACAACTCGGTATAAAATAAACTTATCACTGCTAGAAGATACTTGTTGTTGAATATACCATGTCCTGGAAAATAGCTTCTTACACATCTAATTATTCTACATGTTCCTAATTGGTTTAAGAAAGTTCTTTTCTTTCCATAAAGTTCTCTTGGTTGATTGCTATGACACTATTTCCTGTGTAACTAGAGTACATTTGTCCTCAAATAAGACAAAACATTATCTGTTGCTCAGAATTATTCCATCATTAGTGGTCTGTTTATCGCTTTTCGTATAATGACAAGATTTCCTACTTTGTGGATATTGTTCTTTCTTCATATTTCCGCTGTTTAAATGAAGTTGATTTTTCTCTTCAGAAACTTCTGCCATGGGTTTTTCTCCAACTCAAAAATAGATACCATCCTTTATTACAGGTGTCTCGTAGACTATGAAGTACTTTCATGTTGTTCTCAATCTCTTCCTCTGTTTCTGAAGATTCACTTCTCTATGGCTGATGATTTCTCCTTTAGTCACTAGTACAGTACAATAAAATATTTAAAATTTCTATTCCTGTAACTAAACAGAATGTTGTCATTTATTGGTTGTATAGCAAAATTAAAAGCTAAAGGCATATGCGCAGAAACCAGTTTCTTCATGGACAAGTCCACTCTGAGATTGTGAATGGCGGGAGGGTAACAGAGAATCAGCTGCTATTCAAGGTAAGGTGTTGCCAACATGCGTGTCATGTTTTAGTTTTGTTGTTAATTACTGTGTTGCGTACTACCTCAGTCTTACTTTTGTTACTATTATCAGTTTATTATTAACTTATTATGTCGCTGTTTTCCAGTTAATTTTAATCATTACTTAATTTTGTTGTTTAATTTCTATTGATAGTTTAATTCAATAATTATGTATTTTTATAATTTGTGTTAGCACTCAATAACGCGATTTGTTAAAATGGATACTGGCCCTTCAAACTGGACTAGGAAAGACAGGGAACCTCCATCTTCTTTAAGAAAAGTTGGATAAAGATATACGTCAGTGTCAAAATACACCAACTGATTTTTTTTAAATGAAACTATTCATGCTAGCTTCGCACATACTTGAGCGAGTCTGAAGGTGTTTTATTAACATTGTGCTTTTTATACAATAAAAATAAATAAGTATAAAACAAACAGTACAGAAATAATAGTAGAATATTAGTTATATTATGATTTAACATGTATGCATGTTGTGTGAGCGCGCATGTCTTCGTTTTGAATAATAATAAAATGATTAGGCATATTGAAATGATAAAAAAATATTGAATATCGCATGTTATAACTTTAACTTTTTGCTTTATTTACAATAAAAGATTGTTTTTCTAGCTTGTAAAACATAAATGATCTCTGTCATTCATCTGTTACTTTTATGGGTTGTAATGTTATGGGGTTGAAAGATGTTCTTAATAGATATTTTCTAAAATACTGTATTAAAATAACATGATCTTAAAATAACTTCTTCTTGAAACATAGTTTTGTTATCTAGGATTAAAGATTTTTGCAAGTAAGCTAATACAAAGAAGTTGTCCCTTTATGATAAACTGCAGAGATAGTCGAGTAATTAAGGACCAGAAGTGAAAAAGTGCATAGTTTGCACATTCCATTCCATTGCGATAAGAGTTGGTAGTACGTCTCAATGGCTACCCGTCTCAACAGCAGACAATTGCAGGACTAAAAAAAATCAGAGATACGGCATACAAAAAAAGACGTATAAATTCATTTGGTCTCTCGTTACTTGGTACAAAATATTGTCCAAAATTAATATTGTCAGCAAAGCTTTACAAAAATCTGATGTTGCTCTTTCAGAGGCAGTGACAGCAATATCTTAAGTAAAACACGATTTAATCAAAACTTGTACTGAGTCCGCGTTCAAGGAAATGATTAGTAACACAAAAACTGTTGCCCAAGAAGTTGATGCCAAAGCTGAATTTCCTGTAGTGTAGCGGTCATGTGCAACGACCGCTACATGAAATTTAAGACTAGGTTAGTAAACCTAGAGGAGCCAAACAGAGTGACAGGATTTGCAATCAACACTCTTTTAACAAGTAACAAAATTTATTAAGTTCCAGTTGGTGACACAATGTTCCAATCATGTTGTGTTTTCCATACAGTGATTAATTTATATTGTTGTAAGAAAATATACATAAGTTATATATACATTAATGTGCAGACCAGCATACCCCATGAGGTAGAACAACGCAAACATCCTTACAGTGAATACCAAACCAAACTAAGTTAACCGCATCTCTTAATGAAAACATGAATAATCCTTCACACTAATTATAATAAATAAGGGTAATACAGATCAGACTCGAAATAGTTTAAGGGAGGAAACCATGCTCTAGCAAAACCATTTAACTACTCCCTCATGGTGTATGTCCGACAAGTTACACAGTAGTCAGTTACAATCTTTTAACAACTTCAGTTCTTGTGATTTTGATATATTTTCAGTTCTTAATACAGATATTTAATGTGAACACAAGGGTAGCCAGTCTATGGAGTTGATGTAGATTGAAAAGTGATAATTGAAACGTTCCTTCTGTGATTTCGTGGAGAAGAACTAAAGTGATCACAACACGTATAACATAACATTAAATGTGTAGTACAATGCGTATAACAGAGTAACACTTAAAATAAAGAACCTAATGTTTTTAAGTTTACAAATTGGAAAAAACAGCAGAAAATACAAAATGAAAAATACAAATATTTATGATTAATGAAAAAACAAAAATCACTGTATTAAGGAATGACAACATATGCTCTACAAATTGTACATAATGGATGTTTGTTTTTTGTTAGTCACAAAACGAGTACTTGTCAGAAAACTAATTTTACCAAAAAAACGAGTTCTGCCACAAAAAGTGACAACAATAATAATAGGCAAGGGGTTGACACTTGGGCCACTCCTGCCTAACTTCGAGTTGGGTTTTTTGTGGTTTTTAGAAAAAAAATAGTTTTACATTACACGCGTATTGGTTTCCATGTATAATTTCAGTTTTCATGTTAACCTAACATAATCAATTTTTGGTGTCACAGCCACGACCCGGTGATAAATTACTACTACAGTCATTTACCATTAAAAAATGACAAACGAAATCAATTGCAATCACCAGCCAACTATTTTGCAACATACAAAATTAAAATTTGTATAATTCTTTCACTACATAAAATTATGTGCGATATTCACTACACATCTAAGCCCAAAAATCGCATTATCGAAATAACTGCAGGTACGCATAAAGGCAGTACCAAATGATTTTATATATAATCTGAGAACATGGAAATCATGTATGGTTCTCCATACCGATTTTTTACATTAAAATTACGTAAGATTCCAAAGGTTTATATCAGGTAAAAACATTAGTTTTGATTTAGGATAAGCAACAATATGGCACAAACATAATAAAAAAAGTCTCTTAAAACATTTCACTACAAAGTTATCTTCTTCTTCAGCACTACAGCCCAATGTGAGCTCTGGATTACAACACCAATCTTCTCCAGTGTCTCCTACCCACTGCCCTCTCAGTGTGAACTCTCACATCCTTTCTTCTTAGATCTTACAGCTCATAATCCAACCATCTTATCCTAGGTAGGCCCCTCTATCTGCTTTTATAAACTTGTGCCATCATGATTTTCTTTGGCATACGCTGATCATCCATCCGCTCTAGGTGACCTAGCCATTGTATTCGTTGAACCTTTATGAACCTACAATGTCCACATGCTTCAATAGTTCATCTATCTCCTGATTATATCTTATACTCCATTCATCACCTTCGTTAACCAGGCCATAAGTAAGTCTTACAATCTTTCTTTCAAGCCTTCTTAGTGTTTCTACAAAGTTATAAACATCTATATATGAAAACTATTCCTTATTAAAAATTGTTTTAAATTTGGTAACACTATCTTACCTTACTATCTTATCACTATCTTAACATTTGAAGTTTTGTAATGGTTTTTTTTTTGAAAATGCAGCTATAGTAAACACATCTTCCTTACTCTCTCTGATTGTGTTCACATGAAATACAAATATTGAATCATTTGTGGTGAAGTAAATTTTTAATGGAAGCATTATAGAAATGGTGATTGCATTATCTGCAGCTGATAGATTCCTGTTAACCCAATCCAATCCAATCTTGGGGCAGCAGCTGGATGAGCCTGCCCCAGTGGTTGCAATGTCCGGGCAAACCCAATGACTGCCTGATGCTTCATGGTAGCCTTACGCTAGAAAAAAGGATGGAACCTTCCTGCAAGGAGGGATGGAGGCTGTTATAGTGTATTAGAACCATGGAGCAATTCGCAGTGGTTGAGAAGGGATTTTTTTTTTTGACTTGGAAAGGAAGGAGCATGATTTATAGTTGATAGATTCCTGTTGAAAAAAAACTTCAGTGCTTCAGTGTAATTATCACAACTTGTTACCATGATAAAGTCCTCAAAACTCAAGAGTCTTAAAACCATTGTTACTCACTATTGTACTCTGACTAATGTTTATATTTATGTTTAACTAATCAATTGATTTGATTCCCTTTGTTTCAGAAAATTGCGAGCGCTACATAAAAAGAGTAAGTATGCTGTACTTGCCTTTGCTTATTCTTTGATGTGTGTGTGTGCTTAAATAATAGAATATTTACAGATTTTATCCAAAATGTATGCGAACAATCACATTTTCTTTCAACTGCAAACATAAACAAATAAAATGCCAACAGAAGGAATTTGTACATGTCACTGTGAAATATTCTGTAATGAATACTTTTTTGTTGGGCTAGATACAAACTCATACCAAGCCATGATTCTAGGCAATTAAAGAACAGAAACTAATTATGGGACACATATTGAGCATCAGACATTTTCTAACAGAGTAAAATACTGTGAATAAGAACATTAACAACTCATCCAGGAATATGTTAGCACCAGTCTGAAAAAATGTGTAAAAGGCAAACTTGTGTTTCATAAGGCTGATGCATGTGATAAAATGAAAGTAGTTAGTAGGGAAGGTTTGGAGATCACACTTCCAGGCTTACTTGCAAATGAATAAATACACTAGTAGATCAATGTTAACAATAGTTTTCTTTTATAATATTAACTAGACCAGTCTCGTAGCTAAGATAACAGAATGCTAATTAACATAATTTGTAGTTTGCTAAAATAGTGTTTTATAGTGAATGTTCAGCAAAATATCTAATGACTGAATTACTTGTTTTCAGATTAAAAAAGACAACGAAGATGCTGCCAGAATCTACAAATTAGTTGCAAAACCTCTAAGAGAATTCACAATTCACCAGTATTACAAGTATATGAAAATGGAACAGCCTGCAAACCCCCAAAGCTTCTGTAATGGTAGTGATCTTGTTGAGAATAAAAGAAGAATTGAAAAAGGAAAAATATGTTACTTTTCGACTCAGTGTTAGATTTAAGGAATCAGTGGCCACTTTTGGATGTACAGTAACAAAACACAATCTGTAAACAAAAAGACAGCTTAGGAACATTGTCCCCACCATGGTAGTCAACTGTGAGAGTATCCACCTGCCAAACGTGGAGACTGTCATAGGAAGCTTCCATGCTGGGGACATAATTGTTAAGTTCTCAAGACAGCTTTCCCGGTAAATTGCCAACTTACTTAGTAAGTTATCAAGACAACTTAAAAATACTGGTAGACACTGTGAGAGCGTCCACCTCCCACAGGCGGAAACTGTCACACGTGACTTCCATGCTGGGGACATAATTGTTTTAATGTTCATTAATTATTTTAATTGTTTTCTTTTAATCTTTATTGTTAATTTTAACAAAATCTTTTTTGTTTACAGATTGTTATTTATTGTTATATATATTCTGTGTTATTGTACACCTGAAGATAACCATTGGTTCCATGTGATCAAAACATTGTGTTCTGTAATTAGTACTTTACAATGGTAGTACAAATCTTAGATGGAACTTTATTCAAAATTTAGGTTCACTGCCAATACTGTGTATTTAATGAAATATTTAATACATTGTAATGGTTATTATTATTGTCATTTTTTTGGCAAAAAGTTAACCTCCAGTAAATTTTGTTATATTAATAAGTTATCGTCTTTTGTATTTAAATTTATTATTACACTTTGTTGGTTCAGGTAGTCGCCATGTGGTTGTTACCAACATAAAAATTTTACCTACGGGTTCCAAGATTCTATAAACGAGCGAAGAAACACTATGGTTGTAGAGAAATAATAGACTTTGACTGCATTAGATAAAACTTGTGTTTATTAATGATCGGAATTTTTCATATTTTATAACAAAATGGAATCATTCTGCTTCTACAAATCCAAGATAGCTGCGGGACATTTTCCCTACATCAGCCTTTATGCATGATACATTTACACAATATATATTTTGACTTCGAATTACTCTTGTTACATATGGAAATGAATACAAGCAATTACTGCTGTTTTAATAATTCAAATTACTTAGTTATGTAAATCACTTAACGTAAACCAATGCTTTTATGTGATTTATATAGGTACCTACACACCCTCATGCATACCCACACACACGCTATTTGACACAGTACATTTTATGTATTAATTACTGAACTCGAATTAATTAGGGGCAGCATTTTATCTAATTTAGAAAAGGTTTACTTTCCTGTGTTCAGGTGTCGAAAATCGACCCAGGCGTCACTCATGGTTTACACTGTTACTCGGCCGAACTATTAAAATGTTTCTTCTTCCAATTTTGCTCACTGCCTCTATTTATTTATAAAAGACTGTTTAAATATAGTAACATATCAAAATTCACATTTTTACTTGTTTTGCGGGCCCGCACAAATATGTTCCGAAACTTAACAGGTGTTGCTCGCGCGAGCATGGAATTTTGACTGGGCTGAGAAATAGGCGCTATTTTGTGAAGCAACTGTTGTGGTGTGATCAATTCTGATTGGTGTTCAGTTTGTATCCTTGCGCCAGTGGACTGTTTTTTGCTTGTTGACAAAACTGGTGACACACATCGTTACATAATTTGCTGACGCAACGCATCGCCTGATGTCTAGTTGTGTAACGTGTTTACAGATCTTGTTACATAACGTGTTTACGTTTTTTTGTGTTCGTCATTGTCCTTGAACTGAGTTTGGTACAGTTGCCGGTTATTAAAACTGTTTACACAATATTATTAAACAAGTCTGTATTCATACGGTTAACAGCAGTGCAGCCATGTTGCGATCGTTTCAAAATAACAAATTTACCCAAGTCTATAATTTCTGTCCCTCTCACTCAACAAGGGATAAAGTTATTATTATTTATTTATAAAAAAAATACAAAATATGTTATTTATTATCAATAAAATATAAACTTCTTTACATTGTCTCAGGTAGGCCCCAAAAATGCCCCGCTACAATACCCCCTCAATGAGATATTTTATGCCGAAGCATAAAAAATCTCATTGACACATTCATACTTGCTAAAGGGATCAGCCAGGATATGTCGCCACAACCCCCTGTATGGTTTACAAAAAAGAATAATCAACTCACCCTTGGTCTGGTGACTGTGACCGCATCTGCATGACAATACTGGACTTCTCTCTCGAGATCCCAACACCGTAGAGTCAGACAGATACTCAACGCCCCTGCCCTGACGCGCAGGCCAGCTCAGGTCCGCCGCCACAGCATCACCAAACACTGAAACAACAAATCAAAATATTAAATAGTGGCCTTATACAACACCATATCCCCAACTGATCTGTTCCCCCCTAGCGGTGCTGGTTTGCGCTAAGAAGCACTGGTTTTGTTTTTACTCACTTATTACTAACATGTATATATCAGAATACCTAACATAACTTAACATAAGAAAACACAGTACATTAATAATTCCTTTTAAAATAAACAACTTACAATTAAAATGTTACACTCTTTACATCATTAAATTGACATATAAAATCAAAAAATTACTTTTAAACTTGATTTACTCTTATCAATTCGTTTCTCAAAATTACAAAAATTATTTATTTATTTTTTTTATTTTATTTTTTTTTTTCAATTATGGCCATCATTATTCCATTTCATTACTTTGGGTGATTCTACGTTATTCATTATTTCATTATAATTTACTTCATCCATTTGGCATTTACTCATAATCTTACCCCTTTTATTACTCTAATGCTCCCTTACAAAATCTCTAACTAGTATGACACCCCACTATCAAAATTTTACTAACCCTTCTCTACCTCTAACTACTTACTACTTTAACTCCAATCGCCACCCTCTACTCTTATATAAAAAAAATACTCTCTAACCCTTTGTACATAGGATACGTGTTTCCTTCCCAAAACTCATTCCCTTATGTTGGTCCCTGGACTCACCCTAGGTAACCCTTTCCGGCGCCAATCGGTCCCTATCCCGTCCCAACCCTTATGTTGCGGACTCCCCAAATACACTACCACTACTACAAAATTACCATCCCCAAAAAATCTCACTCTCATAACTTCACTACAATTACAACAAATTAACATCAACAAATAAACAATATATCGCTCCAAACTCTACATAAAATCTCCATTTCTACTGTGTCTCCACTTATACTTCTCAAATTCTATAACATTACATTAACTCAAAACAACATTGCATTATTTTCATTTCCCATTCTCTTTAACTTTTACTTCGATTTGAACAGATCTATATGTCCCACAAAATTCAACTTGAATTGACTCAAACATTTTATTCAACTAATTACTATCACCCATTTCTATCTTTTACAACCTATTGAAAATTTTACTTATTACAACTATTTTTCATTTTATTTTAAAATCTGTAAACACATTGAAAACATATTATTATATTTTTATAATACTTATTCCTAACATACTAAATGCAAACAACACAATAAGACACAATAACACAATATAAGAAGTATTTAGTGCATCTAATTTTTAAATTCAAACAAAATTATTGAGTAGCAAATCATCATTATTAATTAAAATATATCAAATTTTTAATACGTTATCCCCTTGGATAACCTCCCAGCCACACACACTATTTCAAAATTATGGAAGACTGTGGCGCCTTTTCGCTTCCACAGAGACTGTATATTTTGGAGCAGGGTTTTACCTCTCCGTGTCTCTGCTTCCGCTGTTAAGTTTAAAATTGTTGAACATCAACATGTTCTCGTTAATAATTATACACCCTTAAACGGATCTACCACCTGGCTCTGCTGTTCCTTCTCGAACAGAGTGGCAGCCGCTGTTCCATAGTTTGGTGATTCCCCTTTTATTACCCCCCATCAATTTCAAAATACACCTTTACAACGATAACAGCTATGGCCAGTTATGGTCAGCGCGTAATCGTAATGTGCCCCAACCATAGCTGTTAAAGCTAAACCAATTCCACGGTCAGGGTTCGGTGAGGCCGTGACCGCCCGAAAAGTTGGGGAATCACAAGTAAAATTAAATTTATGAATTTATATTTAAATGACAATATTAATTTAGATGGGGTTTTAACCCACTTTGTATGGAAGCTTAACCATTATTAACATAAAATAATTAATACAAAATCTACAACCTTCCCCCATAGCAGTTCCACACTCCACTGTTATAATACAACACATAACACAATACACAAATAGCAATAAACCTGGATTATTAGTATACATCAAACAAACAATTCTCTTTTAAATAATTTATATAAAAATTTATAAACATTATTATTTAAAATTTTTCATTAACTGTTTTTGTTTATCATCATTATGAATTGATCCTGTGTTGCAATCAGCTTTTCAAAATTGCTTAAAATTTATTATTAACATATATTTTTAATCATTATGTTCCACAAAATTCCACAAAATAAACCATTCATTTATTTATTCATGATTATTAAATTAAAATCTCATCACACAATTTAAATTCCTTATAAAATTCAAACACATAACATTCAATCACAATATCTAAAGATCTCAAATTATTTACTTCAATTTATTATTAAAATTGAATATTCATTTATTAAAATAACATATTTCAATTATTATCAACATTCTATAAATCATTAATTATTGTCTTCATAATTATTTTGTTATTTAATTAGAGTGCAAAAATATTAATAATATTATTATTATCAATACAACATTTTCTAAAACATATACACATTACTTATTTAACATTTCACAATACACACAAATGAATTCAATATTATTTACAAAATATGCGTCAAAACTGTTCAAGTGTATCTCACTTCACGTCCACATCTGCCATGTCAAACAACCATAAAACAAAATGTTTAACTGTCTTTTATTGTCTTACAGTCTACCCTCCATCGTCCCAAATCAACCTTGGTTTTTTATAACACTGTTGCTTTTTATTTACAAACAAATGGTTACTTTGTGTGTCATAACCAGAACAACCAAATTCACTCATTTTACCAGAATACTCATTAAACCAGTCTACGTTAGGTATTTTTGTTACGTCTCCGTCATTACATTCAGTCACTATCGGTCTAATTATTTTTATCAAATCATTGTAATCATTATTATTCAAATATATTTCTAAGCCTTCTTTCCATTCATCATACTTTCTATTCAAATTATACAATTCTGTTACATACCATTCTCTATTTACCTCTCTCTCTTCATAACACCACATCACACTCTCACAATTATTCCGGACAGAGGGTACACAATTATACAACATTACTTCATTTAACAATAAGGGTCTCTTGCCCTGAAAAAACAACATTAAATCATCATCATCATTATAAACAATAAGGGGAAAATTTGCCCTCTGTCCCCATTCAATTACTACATTATTTTTCCACTCTCTCTCTACTTCATAAACACTCATGAACATTTCATTATCGCATTCTAAAACTTCATCAGTACTATTTGTTATTATATTTTCATCATTATTCTTCACCCCCACTATACTCTCAAAATTGTCTACTATTTCGTCATTTTTACATTTTGTCTTACTTAAAACATTGTCACCTAATTTCTCGAACTTCTGTTCTAACTTATTTAAACTGTTTCTTATTATTTCGTGAGTGCTTTCTAAATGTTTATTCATTTCTTGTATTTCATGTTTCAACTCTTTATTCTGATTTTTTAATAACTCTTCAAAACTATTCTTTTGGATATCGAACTTTTCATTGATACTACTTTTGAACTCTTGCATATCGTTTTTCTGTTCATTAAAAAGCAATTGCATCATCTTAATCATATCATTTTCTTGTATCTCAGCCATTTTAAAAGATTTTATTATAATACCTTTTATATAATATAATTCATCTCATACACACTAATTACCCTCACAATACTCATAAACACATAAACAAATAATGCACTACATACCTAACCCTATCAAAACATAACCCCATACGTTTAATTTACGTACATACGTAAATACACATTCCAAACAACCATATCATTTCTTCAACAGGTCCACCTTTGCATAATTTAATTTATGCAAACGGGTCCAGCTGTAAGGGCGCCACTGTTATATTAATAAGTTATCGTCTTTTGTATTTAAATTTATTATTACACTTTGTTGGTTCAGGTAGTCGCCATGTGGTTGTTACCAACATAAAAATTTTACCTACGGGTTCCAAGATTCTATAAACGAGCGAAGAAACACTATGGTTGTAGAGAAATAATAGACTTTGACTGCATTAGATAAAACTTGTGTTTATTAATGATCGGAATTTTTCATATTTTATAACAAAATGGAATCATTCTGCTTCTACAAATCCAAGATAGCTGCGGGACATTTTCCCTACATCAGCCTTTATGCATGATACATTTACACAATATATATTTTGACTTCGAATTACTCTTGTTACATATGGAAATGAATACAAGCAATTACTGCTGTTTTAATAATTCAAATTACTTAGTTATGTAAATCACTTAACGTAAACCAATGCTTTTATGTGATTTATATAGGTACCTACACACCCTCATGCATACCCACACACACGCTATTTGACACAGTACATTTTATGTATTAATTACTGAACTCGAATTAATTAGGGGCAGCATTTTATCTAATTTAGAAAAGGTTTACTTTCCTGTGTTCAGGTGTCGAAAATCGACCCAGGCGTCACTCATGGTTTACACTGTTACTCGGCCGAACTATTAAAATGTTTCTTCTTCCAATTTTGCTCACTGCCTCTATTTATTTATAAAAGACTGTTTAAATATAGTAACATATCAAAATTCACATTTTTACTTGTTTTGCGGGCCCGCACAAATATGTTCCGAAACTTAACAGGTGTTGCTCGCGCGAGCATGGAATTTTGACTGGGCTGAGAAATAGGCGCTATTTTGTGAAGCAACTGTTGTGGTGTGATCAATTCTGATTGGTGTTCAGTTTGTATCCTTGCGCCAGTGGACTGTTTTTTGCTTGTTGACAAAACTGGTGACACACATCGTTACATAATTTGCTGACGCAACGCATCGCCTGATGTCTAGTTGTGTAACGTGTTTACAGATCTTGTTACATAACGTGTTTACGTTTTTTTGTGTTCGTCATTGTCCTTGAACTGAGTTTGGTACAGTTGCCGGTTATTAAAACTGTTTACACAATATTATTAAACAAGTCTGTATTCATACGGTTAACAGCAGTGCAGCCATGTTGCGATCGTTTCAAAATAACAAATTTACCCAAGTCTATAATTTCTGTCCCTCTCACTCAACAAGGGATAAAGTTATTATTATTTATTTATAAAAAAAATACAAAATATGTTATTTATTATCAATAAAATATAAACTTCTTTACATTGTCTCAGGTAGGCCCCAAAAATGCCCCGCTACAATTTATCGTGTTTGTGGTGGGCCATTTTGGCTGTGGGTTCTAAACAAAATTTTCTGTGTTCACACGTTGACAAACATGAGTGAAATGTTTGGCTGAATAGATTGCATTAACACATAAACCCTCTATAATATCATTACCTTTACACTGGTTTGGGTAAAATCATCAGTGATGAATAACATTTAAAGGTGAGTCCATCGATAAGAGTACCTGAGATAAGGTTAATTACATATTTATTTCATAAATAATGACCACAAATAAAATATATGTACTTCGACTGGTAGAGATGCTACCATTTCTTTCTGGTCCCCACAAATACTTGAGTATGTCGTGGGTGAACTTTTGACATATGTGTACTGTAACTAGAATCTGTGTTACTGGGGTAAACGGGAAACTTTACTCCATTAATTATATAAAATAAAATAACCAGCATCAATTAAATTAAATGAAAAAAAAACAACTATGATAGTGAGTTAAGTGTGTGTCACAATTTTATACAAGAAATTGGCTTTTTAACCTTTTTAAAATTGAAAACTATGGAAATGTGATTAACACAGTGACAGGCTTGCAATTTCTGTGTATTACACTTAGCTTCAAGTTATTAGTTTTGTATGCGACAGTTTTCAGTCATTTTGTATTAATTCGCAATGATATCAACCAAATTCCTCAACATTACTTAATAGGAAGGAACGGGACATTACGTGTACGGGAGGAAACAAAGTAAGTTTACAAGTGAAAGTTTAATAACCAATATTAATTCAACTATTCCTCTTTCTTTTAACCTTCTTTCTTCCAGTTGTGTATTAATTCTGTCACTACAGCTCTTCCTGGGCCTTACACATCTTCTTTCCTTCTGAAGTGTCTTGTGCAAGATCTGTTTTGATAAACATTGTTCACCCATCCTTTGCAAATGCCATACCAGCGTGACTGTATATGTTTCATATTGTCGAACAGCTTTTGGGCAATTCCTGCAGCTTGTCTCCACGAGGCCATCTCTGTACCATTCAACAATTTATTGTTATATTGGAGTGTTAGTGGTCTCAAATATTTCTACTAGTAATTTTATACAAACCACTATGTTGTCTTTGGTATTGACGAGTGCTTCCTGACAGGGTTGGTAAATGACCTGAAGATGGCTTGCCTGCTGAAAGCGCTCGTCAATACCAAAGACAACATAATGGTTTGTATAAAATTACTAGTAGAAACATTCAACAATTGTTCACATCTGTAAGATCTAATGCTTCTTACCCTTGTACTGTATATCCATTTTTAGGAAGTTTTTGTGCATCAGATTTCATTTAGTGGTACTCCTTGCCTTTGTAGTAACTGCATCCAAACTCCCATCAGGTATAACTGCAATATTCAACCTTGTATAGGCCTTCTTATATTGACCACCATATAAAATCCAGTCCTGTTTTTGCCCGCTAATATTGCACAAATATTTCAAGGTATTCACATTTACGTCTTTAAGTGGTTTATAGTGTGTACAGAATGTTGTAACATGTGTTCATACAAAATAATGAGATTAGTGGTAATAATGTAGACTTTATTACAGCATCTCATTCATTCTGTGGTAAGCTAGACAATCATCAGTACTTTTATACTGCTTTATGTGGACAGACACACTAAATACTACATGTCTACTAATTGTACATGATTAGAGTTACCACTCTTTATCAGGACAATAATATATCTGTATTATTGTAGAATGGAATCATGAAAGTAATATTAAATCACAATATAGAATATTATGAATGTGTATTAAAATTTTGTTCACATATCAGTGTCATAGAATAGTATATATAGAACACCACCATTACACAAGAGATAGAAGAAAGAAAACAATATCAAGTGCTTAAATAGATTTGTAGTTTATATCTCTGTGCTGAACAAACACTTAGACAAGTGAGGTAGAAGAGATGACATTTAAGAAAGTATTATATAAATGTTTTGCAAGGTTATGGATTGAAACAGGAAAACAATGTGTAGAAATAGAAAATTTTATAAAAAAAAAAACAGAACCCGATGTAAACAATTGTTGGACAGTAGAGAAGCACACACAGGCAGACATAAAACATTACCAAAGTTGTGGAGGATTACATTGTGTGTGTGTGTGTGTGCGCGCGCGCGCGCGCTTACACAGAAAAAATCAATGTTTATTTACTCAAAATAGTACATCTGTTACAAATGCCTGACCATAAGAAAGGGAGACATTTTGAGAAATTCTGTATTTAACCATTTTATGTTTTTTTTTCAGGCAAAGATTCAAGTTCTTTGACAAGTATAAATTAACGTGTGCACAACTTCACTATATTCTGCAGAAAATTCTAAAGAACACTGAAGTTGATTGTAAACAAAATACTAACCTGTTTAACTGTACAAGAGCAAATTGGATCTTAAAAATCTGACATAGATTGAGAAATTTACTGTAACAGTTTATGAACTTGTATAATTCAGTTTTACATAAATTAATTAACTAAATATAATTATTTCACTACGACTCCGAACACAAAACTTTTTATGGGTAAAAACGTAAAAGCTTTACCTTACAACCTATTCAGGTTGAAAACTGGTTCAGGTTGTAAGGTAAAGCTTTTACGTTTTTACCCATAAAAAGTTTTGTGTTCTGAGTCGTAGTGAAATATTTATATTTACAGTAGTTAAAAAACAGACACGTCATGGACAACAAAATCCAAGAAATTAATTAAATCAAAGAACAATATTATAATTCTGCTCTTATTGACACTTTGTAATATTTTTGTTCAAAAATAAACATTGAACATCTTTACTCATGTGTTCTATATATTTATTCTTTTTAAACATTCCTTTCTCATCTCTTTAAGTATAGTTTAAAAATTTGCTTGTGTGTTGCAACTAAAGAGTTATTACAATTATGAATACCAAAGCTTTGTAGAATTTCCTGTGTCTTGTAAAGTGGCTGTCAGTCTCTGTGGAAGATGACCAGTCCTTCTCCACTGCACTTCAGAGTCACTAACTATAATAATTTCAAACAATTATGATCTGTATCCATCCATAACTTTGCCAGAATTACCGATGGATGTGGGCACTTATAACTACTACATGGTAAAATTAATGTGGTTGACCTACATATTAATGAAGCACGGGTTCAAGATGGAGAGAGAGAGAGAGAGAGAGAGAGAGAGAGAGAGAGAGAGAGAGAGAGAGAGAGAGAGAGAGAGAGAGAGAGAGAGTGTGTGTTAGTGTGGCAATTGAAAAGAAGCTCATGTGATCTGTCGTGTGCAGTATGAGAGTAGACATTGTTAATCTTATTGAATTAGCAGTCTCTGTAACTCTAACTTCGTCATGCTTATTTGCTAAACTGCTAAATGTCATGTTCTGGGCAAGGCCTTTCAGTGTTTTCACAATTTTCAAGTCCTAAACCATGACCCTAGGTCCACACTGAAAGGCCTCATCCATAACATGACATTTACCAGTTTAGTAATAAGCACGACAAAATTGGAGTGAGAGTAGACAGACAGCAGAATGAAGATATATGAGTTGTTTTGATAGTTCATCTTCTTTTTCACAGTACTAAATTAATATAGATTATTAAACTTTCACTTGTGAAACTTACTTTGTTTCCTCCCGTACGCGTTTCGGCGTGATGTGCGCCTTCATCAGCAGAGTGAGACAGACTGCCAGTAACTTGTAATGGTTTTATTTGGTAGGTTGAGGGGGGTGGTGTGTGGTGGAAGGGGATTGGCGCGGGGATCCGAATTATTGTTTGTTTTATGTGTAATTGTGTCAAAGAGTGTGCGCGATTAGTAGTGTAATTGGTCGTTAAGTATGCTGTTTGGTTGTGTTGTGTAGTGTTTGTATATTTCATATTGTTCTGCTGTGTTAAATTTTCGACTTTTGGGTAAGCAGTGTAATATCTCAAGATTAGTATCTATGTTGCTGTAGCTGTGGTTTTGTGTGTGTATGTGTGTGGCAAACGCGGAATGTATATTGTTGCTGGATAGAGCTTTTAGGTGTTCAGAGTAATGTGATGAAAAAGATCTTCCCGTCTGGCCTATGTAGAAACTATTACACTCATTACAGTTTAATTTGTAAACACCTGTTTTGTTGTATTTGTCTATGTCCGTGTTTGTATCATTGATGTGTTTTTTGATGGTATTGTTTGTTCTGTATGCTATTTTGTACTTGTGTTTCCTGAATGTGTTGGCGATTTTGTGTGTGTGGGAGTTAGGCCTGGCGCAAATTGAACCCAGCACACGCACATGCCACGCCCATCCCACGCGTGGACGAATCTGTGAAACACAGTTTGCAATACTGCACCGCATGTTGGACCCATCCCACTGCCAGCCCATGCAGTCTTCTCCCATGCGTGGATAAGTTTGTACCAGAGGCACAGTTTTCGTGGGTCGTGGGTGAACCGTGGATCTGGAAAAACTTATTTCTCTTGTTCAAGAACACCCTGTACTATATTACACAAGCCATCCTGACTACATGAGATGTAAATTGAAAGATGAATTGTGGGACAAAATAGGAGAAGAATTAAATTCAGAAGGTAAGTTTCATTATTTTAATTAATTCATACAAAACACATCATAGGTACAAGGCATTTTTAATTTTATAGAACGTCATTTGATTTTACATTTTTCATGGTATAACGTTACAATTCTCGGGGCCAACTGTAACTATTATTGATGACTAATAAAATAATTTTTTTTAATAAATTAATTTTGGAGAAAATTACGAACCAACAATACAAGTGAGTTGAGCCGTTTCCGGTGCAATCCATTTAGAGGACAAGTTCGGAGAAAATTTCTGTTTACCATTTACTGTTTTGCCAAAGTCATTTTCCAGAAAATGAACCCATATCGTTTACCTGATCTCAGAATCAATTGTGAAATGATGTAATAGTAATTAAAATATGTGCAATAAATTGAGAAATTAGCGAACTGTCTTTTGTTACATGTTTATGCATAAATGTAATTGCAAAAATATTAAGTACTTATTTTTAAATTAGAGACTGATAATTTGTTGAAATTTGATATAAAGTTGTTTTCCATTTAAAAGTTTTTTTTCATGGGCCCTGTCGAAACGTTTCGAGGTTTTACTGTACAGTACATCATAGTGCTCAATACTTTCCTCTTTCTACGGCTCTTCTTTGCCACTCAACAGATCCTTGTGCACTATTGAAACAATTTTTGAACCGTTCTCTAATCTGAAATGCTTGTCTCGAGCTTCCAATTCGATTTGGTGCTAAAGGGGCGAAGTTATTTTCTGCAGGATTGTTGATCAGTTCGTTATCTTCTTCAGTAGGGATTGCTCCCGATAAGGCCTTTGTTCGTAAATAATTATGGAGTATGGTTGTGGCCTTCACAGCATCATCAATGGTCTCTAACTTGCATTCGAAAGGCCTTTTATAAACGCAAAATCTAGCTGCTAAAATGCCAAATGCGCATTTCACTGTTTGCCATCCTCGGGATATTCTGTAATTATACACCTTATTTTCAAAGTTGTCTGACTCTTACTTTAGGATATGGAGGCATTAAATAAGGCGAAAGTGGAAACGCTTCATCTACGATAAAGACATATGGAGTAACTTCATTTTGACCAGGTAATGGTTTCGGTTCTGGCAACTGAAGAGATCCATTTCTCAAATTTTTTCCTGAATTTGATTCTGCGAAAATGTTCCCGTCATTAAATCTACCCATAGAGCCTATGTCGACGGTTGTGAAGCGATAGTGAGCGCCTACTGTTGCCATTAAAACGATGGAGTAGTGTTGTTTGTAGTTATAAAATGAAGAGCCACTACAAATCGGTTTTCGAATGCAGACATGATTTCCGTCTATCGATCCAAGGCAGTTATACATTTGCCACTTTCTTTCAAAATCCAATGCGATGTTTTCCCACATTTCTATTGTTGACGAAGGTATATAAATAGGTTGCAAATGACGCCAGATTGCTTTGCGCACTTGGGAAACAATGTTCGACATAGTTCTTTCTACCATTCTGTAGCTCAACCCTATAGTTTTGAACATATCACCAGTTGCCAAGTACCTGAAACAAAGAAAAAAAAACTAATTTCATAAGTGATAAGTTGCAGTTTCTGATAAAAGAGGATGTCTAAACTACAGTTGCTATTATTTACCTATCTATTTTGGAAACGTAGATATGTAAAATATGATAAGGCATGAATTTTATTTTTGGTTTCAGGTAGTATTGTCAAGGAACAATGGCGGAAACTTAGGGACTGTAATCAGGAGGCCCTAAGAAGGCAAAAGAAGAGGAAAAGTGGACAGCAAGCAGATCCCCCAAAGCCATGGTTATACCAGCAGCAAATGGAATTTTTGCTACCGTTCATGAAAAACAGATGCACAGATACGAATCACCTGCAACGGACCTTGCCAATGAGGACCAGGTTGTATGTCCTGAAAGTGAAGCAATAGATGAAGATATTGATGAACCATCAAATCAAAACGCTGGAACAGTTAGCGATGAAAAAGAGAAGACCGTCGCCAAAGAATACTGTCCAAGAATCAAGTTTAGGAAAATACTCCAATCCAGCAATTCCTGGGAAAATGCGAACAATGAGCAAAACGTCGAGACAAGCTCAGGCAAAAATTACTGCTTGAGAGTAAGACAGTGCCAGAGAAAGACCCTTTGCATCAATTTTTCATGGCAATGTACAGCACGACGAAACAGCTTCCAGCTCCTCACCAAAGGCACATTTGTAATAAAATATTCCAAGTTGTCTCAGAAACAGAGGAACACTACGAATTAAATAAATCAAGATATGAGCCCGATGTACAGACGACTTTAGCTACGCCTACAACCTCAGCTTCTGGCGAGTTGTAAGTGCAATTTCCAGAAGTTTATAGAACAGGCCAGAGTCTCCAAAATTATAGTGACTCAAATACCATGTCATCCACATCCACACCTTATACATCATTGTAATGTTTACCTATTTGACTTTTTGTACGAAGATTTGAAAAATTATCAACTTGACTTTTATCAACTTTTATGTTTTACTGTATTTTTATTAATAGAAATTGCGATATTTACATATTTTGCTTTTATCAACTTTTATGTTTTACTGTATTTTGATGATATTAGTTCAAATAAAGTTTTTTCAAAAGTACATAATGTTTTGATAAACAAAAACCTACCCCAACTAAAATTGCATGTGCAGCTTGTTATAGTAAAAACGTATGATAAATAAATAGTAATAAAGATTAGTAAAGGTAGACTACTTGATGTAGTCTAAATCGGATCAAAGGTTCTAAAGATATCTCGCCCACAAGGTTGCAACATAGTTTTGGTTATGTTGGCAACATTGACTATTTCACAACTGCTGCAATCACACTGTGCAATGAGCCTATCATAGGCTTGGTATCCTCTGAAACACACACACACACACACATTCAGACAAAAAATTTATGAATCTCTGAAACGTGAAAAAAGTTTAGAAAGTGGGTATTAAATTTTGACCCGAACCAAACGATTCCAAGTTTTCCACTATTTATAATAAATTTATAATAGGTAGAAAATGAAAAATAAATGATAATCTTACCTGAGGCACATGGCTAGTTTCTCTTTGCTTCTAATTACTTTTTGAGTGTTGCATTCTCCTCCAGTTACATCTTCTTTTACCAGTTCATGGATTTCTGTAAACTGGTCCTTGTTGAGCCGAAAAGTTTTTCTGAAAACACTATCACTAATTTCCTGACACAATTTGAACACTCCATGGGTACTTCTCTCACGTAAATAGTTATTTCGCCTACATTTTTTTCTTTTTCCGAATAATAAGTACAACATAGCTAGATCCTCCTCCTCGGATTCGGAATCCAGATCGAGGAAAAGCATATTACGCGTGTCCATGGGTTGGGATTCGACTGCTGGGACTAGTTCAATATGCGGTGCCTTGACACAACCATGGGCGTGGGTATACTGTTGAGTGAGTGTGGGTAGACGTGGCGTGTGTGTGGGCTGGGTTCAATTTTGTGTCGGGCCTTATGGTATGTGAGTGTGATGTATTTATTTTGTTGTGTGTTGTTGGTATTTATTGTTTTGTTGTTTTTGTTTATGATGTGTTTGTGTAGTTTGTTTATTAAATTAGGGCTGTAGCCATTTTTTATTGCTATATATTTGATTGTGTTGAGTTCATCATTATAATCCTGTTTACTTAATGGTATTTTTGTTAGTCTATGGAGCATATGGTTGAATGCCACATGTTTGTGTTGCGTTGGATGGTTTGCTGTATTGTGTATGACAAGGTCAGTTGTTGGTTTTCTGTATATTTTATATGTGTGTGTATTGTTTGTTTTGTTAATTGTTAGGTCCAGAAAATGTATACTATTGTTTTGTTCTATTTCCAGTGAAAATTTTAGTTTGTGGTGTATTGTGTTTATGTATTTGTGGAAGTTTTCGACCTGTCTTGTATTGCCATTGAATAAAAGTAATATATCATCCACATACCTGTGCCAATAAATGATTTTGTTGGTGTATTTGTTGTTGTTTATTATGTGGTTCTGTTCCATGTTGTGTATGAATATTTCAGCCAGCATTCCTGATATGGGGGATCCCTTCGGGAGTTTGTGTGTATATCTTGTTGTTGTATGTGAAGTAATTTTGTTCTGTAATTATTTTGACATAACCAATTTATACACCATTAAAGACACCATACAAACACTAGAACATTTACTTAGACAAAACAACACGCCCGAAACACACATACTTGAGATCATCACACTCACCAAAATAATTACAGAACAGAATTACTTCACATACAACAACAAGATATACACACAAACAGACGGCCTCCCGATGGGATCCCCCATATCAGGAATACTGGCTGAAATATTCATACACAATATGGAACAGAACCACATAATAAACAACAACAAATACACCAACAAAATCATTTATTGGCACAGGTATGTGGATGATATATTACTTTTATTCAATGGCAATACAAGACAGGTCGAAAACTTCTACAAATACATAAACACAACACACCACAAACTAAAATTTACACTGGAAATAGAACAAAACAACAGTATAAATTTTCTGGACCTAACAATTAACAAAACAAACAATACACACACGTATAAAATATACAGAAAACCAACCACAACTGACATGGTCATACACAATACATCAAACCATCCGACGCAACACAAACATGCGGCATTCAACCATATGCTCCATAGACTAACAAAAATACCATTAAGTAAACAGGATTATAACGATGAACTCAACACAATCAAATATATAGCAATAAAAAATGGCTACAACCCTAATTTCATAAACAAACTACATAAACACATCATAAACAAAAACAACAAAACAATAAATACCAACAACACACAACAAAATAAATACATCACACTCACATACCATAACTCCCACACACACAAAATCGCCAACACATTCAGGAAACACAAGTACAAAATAGCATACAGAACAAACAATACCATCAAAAAACACATCAATGATACAAACACAGACATAGACATATACAACAAAACAGGTGTTTACAAATTAAACTGTAATGATTGTAATAGTTTCTATATAGGCCAGACGGGAAGATCTTTTTCATCACGTTACTCTGAACACCTAAAAGCTCTATCCAGCAACAATATACATTCCGCATTTGCCACACACATACACACAAAAAACCACAGCTACACCAACATAGATACTAATCTTCAGATATTACACTACTTACCCAAAAGTCGAAAACTTAACACAGCAGAACAATATGAAATATACAAACACTACACAACACAACCAAACAGCATACTTAACGACCAATTACACTATAAATCGCATGAACAATGAATTCCGGTCAAACAGGTTGCTACAATATATCAAAAAGTAGTAGATGAAGACGAGGAAGAGCAACAGAAATTCTGAGGCAACCGACCAAAGAGAAACTACAACTTGTGACACCAATGAAATGTAAAACATATGTGACAAACAGGATGAAGACATATGCACAGAAGTTACAGTTTACAGTTGATAACACTTCTCATAACACAGTAATGTTATTATATTTCTTACAACACAGATAGCATTGTTTTGATAAAGCAGAGTTTAACACTAAATCTGACATTCATAGTAAAAACGGCGGAATGTACAAAATAGAACGTACAGATTGCAATAAATCTTATGTAGGCCACACAAAGAAAAAGCTACACAATAGATTGCATTGACACAACAATTGATCAATGTTACTTTTTTGCTTTCACTAAATAAGAATTCCTCCAATTCTGATCTAATCTGTCAGAACCCCTAAAAATTATATCTGTATTACATGAAGTCTCCTATATTTGCCATCACGCTCTTACACTGTCATAGGCCAGCGCAGTGGTATCATCTACAACTCACAGTCACATTTACTGTGCTGAGGTCATGGGATTGAGTCAAGGTCATGACTCTGTCTGCTTGTTTACCCTTATTGCTGAGGGGGTTGTAGTCAGTACTGCCAGTTATATCTGGGATGCCTTGGCTAGATAAGTAATAAAGGCAGACTTACACATACACACACAGAACTCCCTCTCCTCCATGGAAGCTTGTCACCGCACGTGGTTACTAAATGGCTGATTTCTCTGGAGTGGTGAACGTGAGTTGTACTATGGCCAGGGGGCACAACAGACCACTGGCCTAACGCTTGAAGGGAGAAGATGCTCCATGCACACAAATAATAGCAGTCATTAAGTTGATGAACTTATAGTGATTACAATTAAACATTTTGCACTTACATGACATCGCCCTGTAATTCTTGATTATTCACATACACACTGAGATGAAACTGTGTAGGGTACAGCTGTTGGTTGTAATAACGGTTTTACCACTAGATTTTGTCTACAAGATCTCATTAATGACGTACCCAATTTGGGAGTTAGGGGGGGGAGGTTGTAACATTCAAAACCGCAACTGTAGCAATGCCAAGATTATTTACATATATCTTTTATGACCATAACAACTGTATAGTATACATTGAGATACGTAGTTAGTACCAGGGACTTCTAAGTTGTGTTACACTTTACTTAACTTATTTATATCCCCACAGGGTTAAAGAAAAAAGAAAGTGTCAAAAATAATGTGAACATAAAAATGTAGCTGTATAAACAGAACTGAATAATTAGGCTGGTTATTTAAGTACGAACATTTTCAAATTGTAATATTATTTACACTGATTACAAATATCAGCTGTGTCTGTGTCTATTTTTGGACGCCATCTTGAACTATTGCCAACTTCGTATGAACAAGTACTTACCCAAGGTTTGTTTGAGCGAGTTAATGAGAGAGCAGAATGGGTTGATTTCTGTAAATAACTTACTCAATTATTTCACAAAATCTTATTTTATTAAAATAGATCAAATTAATTTCATCTTTTCCAAACACTGCAAATTACTTCCGTTACTTTATTCCAAACAATTTCAATTCATTTAATTCCCATCATAAAATTAAAAAAAAAAAACTATTCTTTCTCCCTCTCTTTTACACAGGTATGTTTAATAATAATACAATACATTGGTTAAAAACAAATATTTAGATACAAGCTTAAATTTATTTACCGCAAACCAGCGCTTCTTATTATGTAATTTCCATTCACACACACACTCGTATACACCCCATGCCCTTGTGAGATCTCAATTTACTGTTGGTTTTGTTTTCTAATTTTGAATAAAAATCTGTTTACCCCCCATTTGTTACTTAGCTGAATTTTTTATTCCATGCGCGGAGTCATTCTTATGGTATCTGGTGGTTCCTGACACTAAACTTGCCGAAACTGTTTTAAAACCGTTGCTTCATTTTCTTTTTGAACACTCGACACTGGCAGTTATTTTCCAAACAATGTTTTTATTCCATTCTTTATCATTTTTTTGGCATTGGGCGCACCCGAAATTCGTCCGCAGACTTTATACAGCTATACAGCACGAGAGTATGAATTCAACTGGGGGCGAGCAAAGCTGGTGACAATTTTTAGTTGGAGGGGCAATCACGTGGTCTCGTTCTATTGTTTAATTTGTTTTACGTAGCCAGATGTTAAGGTGTTATTGCTCCGCCACACATTCCAGAGTGAAATAATTGGGGCTTGGCCCCTGACGTCATGTAGCGTGACTCCAAATTTACAAAGTTCAGAGTTTGTTTCGCTAAAAATAGCTGTCTCCTGCTGCTTGATTGATGACCTTGATGCTAAATCGTGTACTCCTTTTCTCCAATACAACTTACAAAGAAAATGTTAATATTCCCAATAGGTCTTGGGATGGTAATATTTTTACCGTTACAATACCCCCTCAATGAGTGGTTTTATGCCGAAGCATAAAAACTCTCATTGACACTCACATACTTCCTAAAGGGATCAGTCCAGATATGGCGCCATAACCCCTTTACATTTTACTAAAACTCATGGGCAACTTACCCCCCTGGTCCAGTGACTGCGGGCGCACCTGAATGACCTTATTGGACTTCCCTCTCAAGATCCCAACACCACAAGGCCAGACAGGCACTTGACACCCCTGCTCTGATGCGTGGGCCAGCACAGGACCGCCGCCACAGTATCACCAGACACTGAAACATTAAATCAAAATCATCAAATAATGGTCTTGTATTATACCATATCCAGAACTGATCTGGTCTCCCCTTAGCTGTGCTGGTTTGCGTTAAGAAGCACTGTTTTTTTTTTTTTTTTAACTTCTAATACACATATATCCTTAATATAACTAGATACATTTTAAATTTTCAATACCAAAATTTTGTATGCCCCTCTCTCGTTAATTCTTATCCCAAATTCAAAATATTTTCCTGATTCCAATCAGAATTTAAATAACCACTTCCCATTACACCATTACAAATACCTTTCATTACCCAATTCACATCTCAAAAATATTTAAATTCATTACTAAAATTCCTCTAAGACACATTTAAATCGACTACATCATCACAAATTATCTACTTATATCTTTTCTCAAAACATTGTTAATCATTTCCATAATACTCTTTCATTAGAATATACATTTAATGTCTCCCCTATAAGGCAGATTACTTCAGTTAACTTTACGCAATGCAAAACAAGATTAATACAGAATCGCAAATCATATAACACAACATATGCATATAGTACCAGGACAATTTCCATCTATATTTTATCATACTCATGGTTATGATAACTATTTACTAACAACTCTCCTTCTACATCATTTCATAATATCCCCACTAACCCTGTTACAATTTGATAAATAACCTCACGAGTAAACCGTGCAAGGCCTTTACCCATTTACATAAATACTATATTTATGTCCCTGGCTTGTAACGGCCAGCTCCTTTCCACACACTCTATCGACTTTTTATGTTGGACTGTAGCGCCCATTTGCTTCCACAAGAACTGAAGTTTTTTATGGTGTAAACGCTGCTTACACCGTTCTTGCTTCGGCGTTATAAAACCTTCGGTATTACTGGTATCCGAGGACACCAGTAATCCTACTAAAATTTAGTCACATGCCCTTAAACGGTCTACCATCCCATTCAATGGTAGCCGCTGTTCCCTAGTTGTGTTGATTTCCCCTGATTCACCCCCCTGGTTAATTTCTAAGTTACACCAATTTCAAAGGCAACCAACTATGGTTAGTGTACAATAAGTCTGCCCATACCTGGTTGTAAACCAAAACCATGGTCTGGGCTGGTAAGGCCGGGACCGCCTGAAATGTGGGGAATCGCCTCGGTTTAATATTACATTTATCCTCAAAATAACAAAATTATACATAGGTATTACATTAAAATTACCATTCAAATTACATTAGAATTAAAATTCACAAATATTAAAAGAAATCATTATTTTTTAAACAAAATTCACAAATATTATCATCTAATATTCACTGTCCATTTATCAGTCCCATGGTATCACCATAGCTTCACTATGTTCTTTGAATTTATCACCATTAGCGAGTACAAACAACATTTGATTTACTCACAATTTACATTTTTTATTTAATTTCCACCAGACACTAGTCCGTTATTTCTTATTTATTATTTTTCATATAACTATTTACCATAGGATTTATTTATCACATGTGCATAATCCCTCTCTTATTCTCAAACAATTCTCTCCAGCTACAAAATAACAAGTACATGATAACACAAATTGATTACCTTACAATTTCTAATTTGAATCTAAATTACTTCTAAATTATAACTACTTCTTTAAGCGTAGCAAAATGTTTGGACGCCTTTGTTAAAGTTATTTGTATGTCATTACCGAACAAGATTGTTACTCATTACAGACGATTTTATTAGGTAACGAAATAACTCCTAACGAGTTGCATTTGTTTATTTACAATAATTTTGTGTGTTCTACTTTAAACAAAACAAAACCATTATTAGTTCGTGGAAAATTGCCAATTGATACTTTTTTTTTTTTTAAACTTAAAAACCAATCCATGAAATTTAGGGGTCCCCCTCCACGTTCAAAAGCAAAACTAAATTTCTACTTGCACTAATTTGTGGAGTGGGACCATCGTTGTTTTCATCCCCCTGGTTGAGGTTACCTCCAACCATGGTCCACCCCCAAATATAGCCAAAATCCACGGTCAGGGATGGTGAAGCCGTGACCACCCGAAAATGGGGGAGAGTCCCTTCTCACATATTAGAATTCATTTAATTATTGTGACCAATATAACTTTAAATTAGTTGCATTATGAGTACCTATTATCTCTCGCGTTAGTTGGTTCGTAGCACATATGCATTATTCATCTTTATCTCGATTATTTCATATGGTCCTTCATGTAAGAGGAAAAATTTCTTAATCTCCTTATCCTGGGCACTCGACAAAACGTGTCTCCTCACCAATACTAACTTCCCCACCTCATACTTGTTCTACTTACCCTTTGCATCATGCCTACGCTTTCTCCTTTCCCCGTTGGTTAATAAACTTTCATTTGCTAGCTGGATTTTAACATTCACATCTATTGTCTGATTCTCCGGCGGATAATCGAAAAGTTGCTTTAAAATTCTAGGTGGGCATGTCCCCTTTATCAATTCATAAGGTGTAAATCCAGTGGATTCATGGGTGGTACTGTTTAACCACTCTTCTACCTTCTTCACGTACATCGGCCACTCACTGTGTTTGGCATGACAATATGCTCAAAATATTCTGCCGATTTCTCTCATCACCCGCTCTGCTTGGTTGGATTGCGGATGGTACACTGTCGTATGCTTTGGTATGATTCCTTCCCATCCCAGAGTCTGCTGCCACTTACCGCTGATGAATTGGGGTCCGTGATCTGACAATATTACTTTTGGTTTTCCTATGTTTACCATGTAGTCCCTCGTTATCTTCTCGCTTAGAACCCTGCTCATCACTCTCTTTTACGCTATATGATTTAACAAACTTGGAAAAAGTGTCCAACACCACAAAAACATACATCACTCCATCCCTACCCTTTGGCAATGGCCCATACAAATCTACTGCAACTAAATCAAACGGTCTCTCCACTTTAATAAAATTAAACTCCCCTTCAGCACGATAATTAACTACTTTCGACCTTTGACACAGATCACATCCCCGTAACAATCTTCTAACTAGCCTTTCCATATTCTTAAAAACACATGACTCCTTTAATACGTTTGCACACTTTTTCGCTCCAAAATGCCCGTACCTTACATCAGTGGCGGCTGGTGTTAAGGTTGTAAGGTTGCACAACCACCAGTATTTATAGGTCTAACATAACAATGTATATATATATAGACTAAGTGATGCAACACAATTTTTTATGTTGAAACAATCTTATTTTTCACAGTTATTTTTCAAACGAACTTATTTGAACACAGCTCGGAAAATGTCGAAATATAATGTTTAACGCAGCACATTACAGACGAGTAAGTTACGCGCGCTGCCGGTAGTTGGTTTGCCCGCAGGTGGTTGCTTGAGCTCTGCAAACCAGCAAACGCGATCGTTGTGATACGACTTGAACACAGCACAGTGACAAAAACGGTGGTAGTGATAAAATACACGGCGGTCGCGAATACGTTCAGGTGGTGCATTGGAGTACTGCAAACCGCCACCGCAAGCGCTTCTGTGCAGTACAGCACACGCATATCAGAGATACCAGTAGACGTTACCGAATGTTTGAATTTATAAAATTATAGTAATAATTTTGTATAACTGCGATTGTGATAATAAAGTGTCAATCGACTTTATATTAATTAAGTTGCGTGTTAAGTATTATTTTTTCTTTATTTAGTGCCGCTGTGTGCTTTTGTGTTGGTGCTTTTTGGATTAGTGATTCTGCGTGCTTTTAAACAACGTGTTTTTCATTAGTTCAAAATGAATAGCGTTAAGAACCAACAGACTAGGACGCCAAAAGCCTCCCTTAACAATAAATCAAATTTTAAAATCAGGCGGTCAACAATTTAATCGATCATTTAAACTAGAATATAATGAAAATAGCGACTAGTTGTGTGGTTGTGATGAAAGAAATTCGTTATTTTGTTTTTCATGTTTATTGTTTGGAGGAGAGGACCCCTGGACAAAATTCTAAAAGAAAGATATTAATCATCTAGCAGAAAAAATAAGAAATCATCAGGTGTCAAGTGTAGCCTACATATAAAGAATTATTTTCAGTGCTCTCTTTTTGGTACAGTTAATATAGCACAGCAGCTGGGCAGTGAATATAGACGAAATATTGTTTTACACAACAAAAGAGTACGCAATAAACGTTACGTCTTAAATATAATAATAAATTGTATCCGCTTCTGTGGAACTTTTGAATTAGCTTTGCGGGGTCATGATGAGACTGAATCTTTCAGATCCTGGCGTATTTCGAGGCTTAATTGGTTTCAGTTCTGAGCTTGAGCAGATTATTTGGCTGCAATTGTTCATGAGACCACTGATGTTGATTGCTAATATTTTTCAAATGGTCATAGTGTATCGTTATATAATAAAAGGTAAACCGGTTGAAGATTCTTGGGTTTCATTGCTCCTCCTAAACAGAATGCTCAGTCGCTTGCATCATGCTTCTTAGATGAACTGTCTCATCACAACTTATTTGGAATTTCCTACAAATTAATTGCTCAAACAATTGGAAAAGAGTAATTTTCTATTTTCCCCCATACGGAAGCACTACGTATGATGCACATAAATATGTAGTAGGTCTGCCTTTTGTTTAATGTGTTTTTACCTCCCTCCCCCCACTCAACCTACATCTGCAACCACCAAAATGTGGAACCACCAGCCGCCACTGCCTTACGTGACAATCTCATATGATTCTATCTATCAACCCTTCTAGTATAACCAATCTCCAATCACGCTCACCCCCTCTACTTTCTTGAACAAAATTCCCTGATATACTTGAAAATGTGCATTATATTCAGACCCATCTAAATCTGCTTCCAAACTATCAATTATTTTCCTCGATTTATTATCTGATCTCTGTATGGTCTTGATCAGGGCCAGCGAGAGCGATCACGGGCCCCGGGGCTAAACATTTTTGGGCCCCCCCAAAGAAAAACTTACCAAAATCATTACTGTTGGATTGTTAATGGTTTAGGATTTATTAATTGACCCTACAATTCGTTATTCTTAACTTTAATCATAAATAAATGGGTTTTACACTGTTAATAAATGGCCAGAACAAAGGCCGTTATGCGCCGGGCCCACTTCGGGACCCCGGGCCCCGGGGCTCTGGCTCCCCTGCCCCTCCCTCTCGCCGGCCCTGGTCTTGATATCCCTTAACTCCTCACCAAAAAGTCTATCTTCCCTTGTTAACCAAAAAATTTCTATCTCTTTTAGGTCCCTCCCTGTTTTGTTTTCTATAATATCTACCCTGGAAAGAGTGTCTTAAAAAATAAAATATATAGTTTATAAGACTATATATAACAATAGGCACACCTGTGTAAGATTTGAATAGCAAACAAAAAACTATTTAATATAGAAATATTCCACAAGTTGCTGAGGAATAAATTTCTGCACTCTAAATATTATAAATGGGGTCGAATACACTGCAGACTGTATAAACAACCCTACTCGCTGAAATTATCTAACCTCATTTTTTAACGGTACAAATATTACTGTCCCGAGACCTATTGGGAATATTAACATTTTCTTTGTAAGTTGTATTGGAGAAAAGGAGTACACGATTTAGCATCAAGGTCGTCGATCAAGCAGCAGGAGACAGCTATTTTTAGCGAAACAAACTCTGAACTTTGTAAATTTGGAGTCACGCTACATGACGTCAGGGGCCAAGCCCCGATTATTTCACTCTGGAATGTGTGGCGGAGCAACAACACTTTAACATCTGGCTATGTAAAACAAATTAAACAATAGAATGAGACCACGTGATTGCCCCTCCAACTAAGAAAGTTTTTTGACATGTATGGAGACTCAAAAGAAGCATCAAAGGGGATTTAATTGAATTAGTTAACAGTGTAACTACCGGTACATTAAAAGAACTGGAAATGATTAAACGAAAAACTGCTACTTTAAAAGCGACATTAAGTGCAATTCGCTCTCGCGTTGCAGTTCAAAATATGCCCAGCTGCTCGACTTCTCAGAAAAGAAAAAATCTTGCCACAGAGGAGACTTTATTCCACCAAATACAGGAAATTAACACATGGTACTGTTATAGTAAAGCCCAATGAAACCGACATACAGAATACTGCTCTGTCGCTGCTGCTGCAAAAAAAAATTGTTATAAAGTTAAAGATATTTTTTATAATTTTTAAGTTTTTTAGTTGAAGTATCATTATACGTTATTCATGAAATGATTAATATTCAGCGCGTGTGTATTTGATGTGCATGTAGGGCATTGTATTTAATAGTGTAGTCTTTTTGTTAATAATTATCGATGTGTTTTTGTTCCAATGATGTCGCGCGTATGCGAACGTATGTGAACAATTAGATGATTCATCCTGGATCAGCTGCTTTCGAAGTGTGTAGGCTACAGTCTTACGTAACCGGAGCATATCAGCTGCGAGTGGAACTGTTAGAGGTAAGCATTTTTAAACAATACAAACATAAATATAGATTCAGTTGTAGGCTATACGTCATAGTTTGGCGCGAAGGAAGTTCCGAAAATCGTGTTGCTCAATAAATTAATGTTCGTTCTCAGTCTCAGTATGTGTCACGTTGGCAGCTGGCAACCCAATCAATCTGTACGAACATTTACGGAAAGACACGAACATACACGAAGCAATCGGTATGCGTCAGGGGTTAAGGTTTAGTGTACCTTTTAACTTGAGTCTGCAGACTGACAGCGTAAAGCCACTCGGGCAACTTCGGCTACCTTCGTTCTCATCTATGCCCGCCTATATTCATGTGCTTGTGCTTAAGCTTATTCTGTTGTCAGATGTAAGTGATATGAGTTAGGTACTTCGACCGCAGTTTAAAATTATTTTCCACGTGTTTATATAACATACAAGAATAGAAAAAAAAAATTTCACTTCGCGATTGTATGGTGTGGCGTAGGTAATTATTTACCTAAATTTTTCGTGTATTCAAGTGTCTGTGTGTATTTGTGTATAACCTGTACCTGTACATGTCCTGTAAGCATTTCGAAAGTTTCGTTATTTTATTTTTAGTGTAACAGTTTTTATTAAGTACACACGCTGTAAGTGTTCAATGTGAAGTTCGTGTAACATTTCAAAGGAGTCTTGTCAATTTAAGGGGGGTGGGAACCGTATATGTTAAAATGCCATTTTCTCATTATCTATTTTGTGCTACAGACTTGAAATTTGTATAGGTAGACCATTGAATAAAGGCAGATTTTGTGAAAATCTGGACAAAAATCCTCCAGAGACGAAATTTGGTAGAAAGTTAGGTTTTGGGGTCACTTCAATGGGGGAAAAAAATCGGACACTCCAGCTCACCGCTGACCCCCCTGGGGGGGGGTTAAAAGGTGGGGCAAAACGGTTTGTTGTAAATATCTCAAAAACTAAGCAAGATATCAAAAAACATTAAATACAAAAGTTGTAGCTGACCAAATTTCCCATCAAAATGGTCCTTAGTAATTGTTTCGTCAGATGCACTGGGACAGAGATATGAGTGCTCAAAGTTGAGACCTTTTTTGCAATTTTTCGTATAAGGCATTTTTACGAAAAAAAAACTTGCATTTTTTGAGTTTAAGCCGATTTTTGTATAGTAAAAAGCGCTAAATATGGGTATGTAAGTGTTTGTACATGTAATACCAAGTATTTGGATATAAATTTTTGCATGTAGGCCTATATATTTATGCACACATACACACACACACTACAACTACAAAAACGTGCATTTTTGAACGTAAGCGTTACATGCATATACTGACTAATCCATGCGTATAGATGTGCATTTTTGGATTTAGACAAGTATAATATATATGCATGAAAATATTTCTACACATATTTGCACATATATGTGTGTGTATATACATGTATACAACTAAAAACGCTTACGTTCAAAATTGCACATTTTTGTAGTTGTAGTGTGTGTGTAGACTATATGTGTGCATAAATATATACATGCAAAAATTTACATCCAAATACTTGGTATTACATGTACAAACACTTACATACCCATATTTAGCATTTTTTACTATACAAAATCGGCCTAAACTCAAATAAATGCAAGTTTTTTTTCGTAAAAATGCCTTATACGAAAAATTGCAAAAAAAGGTCTCAACTTTGAGCACTCATATCTCTGTCCCAGTGCGTCTGACGAAAAAAATTACTAAGGACCATTTTGATGGGAAATTTGGTCAGCTACAACTTTTGTATTTAACGTTTTTTGATATCTTGCTTAGTTTTTGAGATATTTACAACAAACCGTTTTGCCCCACCTTTTAACCCCCCCCCAGGGGGGCCCAGCGGTGAGCTGGAGTGTCCGATTTTTTCCCCCATTGAAGTGACCCCAAAACCTAACTTTCTACCAAATTTTGTGTCTGGAGGATTTTTGTCCAGTAAAAATCTTTATTCAATGGTCTACAGGCATAGCACGATGTTATGGCTCGCTGGCAGACGCAAGTTTCGCTTAGTCACAATACGTAAACAAAATGACGCTGTCACATGTCAAGACTTGACAGTTACAAACGTGCTCAGACCTGCTGCGTCCGTCACATTCTCACCGATATGTAAGCTACAGGTTCGTGCCACTATACCCCCCAGTCTGCCAAACAAACCTAGTTATCAATTTTAAATTAATTTTAACTTCTGATTAAGATGATATATTCCTCGAAACATTTTACAAAACTCTTATATATTAAGGGAAGTGGCGCTTCCCCCGAATCCATTGACGCTTGGCCACTGCGTCTTATACTGTATGAGTATCAAGGCACTTTTTCGATCTCTGTGGAAAAAAAAAAAAATTTCCACTACTGATACGTATGATTATACGTGTGATACTCTTTATTGACTAAATTAAATCTAGTAAATGTGTGGATATAGATGTAGGCTATATATCTTGGTACACGCATGCGTGCACACGTACACGGGCGCGCGTGCACGAAAAAGTGCCTAAGTTAGTAACGTAAGAAGCCGTCAATTACATAATTTTCTGAAGCAATGATTCAAGAGGTGGGGGTTTATGACCATCTACTCACATTGATTGCTCTGAAGGGATCTGTGTTTCTACAGTGTAGGCCTACCTCTAAATAGACAAAATCCCTTTTAGACTAATAACTTTTAGTGCTAACTGAAAAATTTAGCAAGACAAACGTATGTTTAAAACGAGATGGATAAGCCTACTTTCAAGTGTGACATTTGCAATAACATATTTAGTAAGAGGGGGGATTTAAATTCACATGTAACTAGTAAGCATAGCGATGTAAAGTTCGAGTGCAGTTTTTGTGATTTTATCTGCAACACGAAGGGTTCATTGCAGCGTCACATTCAAACAAAACACTTAAGCTATAGAGATTCACAGTCGAGTGTAAACAGGGCCCGCTCTAGCGGTTACGTCGCCCCGGACAAAAAGACAAATTGCCGCCCCTTAAGAATATATATATATTTTTTAAATAAAGGTACATATTTTTTATTTTCAATAAAAATAAAATCATTTTATTTAAATTTTAATAAAAGCATATATTTAGAAAGAAACATGTAACATAACATAATATTGACAATCAAGTAGTATAAAACTGTAGATTCTACTTTTTATGTTAAATAAAAGTCAAATCGTTTTAAATTATAATCAACACATACATATATACCTATTTAGAAAGAATCATGTAACATAACATAAAATTGATAATCAAGCAGTACAAAACAGTAGAAATTAATTAAGAAATATCTGTACCTAGCCACAAATTGTTAACCATAGTGCTACGACAGCGTAGAACAATCTAGGCGTTTATCGAATGTCCCAGAAAGATCTCGACGTAAGCGTGTGGTGTACGTGCTACTAAACGCATGTTGCGAGAAAAATCTCGACTTTGCCAGCCTTCGCTCGGGCGCTCGGACTGTGTCAAGGCCGCAGCAATTACGTAGTTCGCGAGAGATAAGACGCAGTTTGGAAGCTTCTGGTGTGTGTAGCGTAACTATAAATACATCGCGTCGCGGCCTTAGTTTTTCAGTTCAATGCGAGATTTTTGACTGTGCGGTTCGAGAGTATTAGTGCGATATATTTACAGAGCGGTTCGAGTTATTACGGTGTACGTTCAAGTAGTTATTAGTGAAGTGTTGCGTTTTATATTCGGACGGTATAATTGTAATACTATTGTGTTTAAATTTAGTGGACATTTTATTGCGTATGAACAATTTCATTTGATTTGTTGTAGACACTGTGTTATTAATTACGAACTGTTTTACTATAACAATTAAAGGTGTGATTAGTGACTTAATTGGTGTCTTGTACTTATTTTGTTTCCACTGTACCTACGACGATCGAGTAGACCGTCGTAACAGTGGTGTCAGAAGTGGGATAGAACGGTTAACAGTGGAAACAGTGGATACTTTGTACAAGACGAGTGTAATTCGTAATTAATCGAAAAACAATGGATGCCAGTCAGATGATGGAAAATTTCCAAGCGCTGTTGTTGCAGACAGAAGAACAACGACGACAGGATGCAGAGAAAGCGGAAGAGAGACAGAAAACCCTCCTGCTGGAAGCAGAGGAAAGACGCAGACAGGAGGCGGAAGAAGCAGAAAGACGACAAAAAGAAGAACGAAGACAAGAAAGAGAAGAAGCAGAAAAACGTAAGCAAGAAGCAGATAAAACGGAAGCTCTCTTTGAAGTTATGCAGAAACAGTTGCAAGAACACAGTACCGCAGAATTGGGTATCCTACGAGGTGAGCTTAATAAACAAGTTACTAAAATATCGGAGGTACAAGAATCAATGACATTAAAAATAGCTGAAGTAGAAAAATCTGTCTTGACTGTTGAAGAATCGATGTCTACAAAAATATCTGTTATAGAAGAATCTGTTTCAAATAAAATATCTGCAGTAGAAAACTCAATGGCAAACATAAGAGAACAAATTAAAAGTGAAGTCGAACAGTGCATGAAGATTCAACCAAAACAAATTTCTGAACAGACTGTACCAGTGATCAAGACAGAAAATTACACAGAAAATAAGTTAACAGAGAAAGTCACTTTGCCTGCAGTAGGGACAGTTCATGTCAAAGCTCCAACCTTTGACGGGAGCACTCACTGGGCAACGTACCTCCGCCAATTTGAAGCTGCTGCATGCGCAAATAATTGGACAGAAAAAGACAAGGCTGTTTCACTTGTTCTTGCATTAAAAGGACCCGCGGCAGAACTACTACAGAAAGTGCCACCTGACAGCCAGAACACCTATGCCGAGTTGATAAAAGCTCTGGAATTACGGTATGGTGATAAACATTTGCGAGATGTGTACTGCACCCAATTGAGAGCAAGGCGACAGCATTCCGGGGAAAGTCTTCAAGAGTTTGAAGCAAGTATCGACAGACTAATTAGACTGGCCTATCCTGAAGCGCCAGAAGATTTTCGAACGCGTTTTGCGATGCAGACATTTACTGCCGGTGTCCGAGATAACGAACTACAGCAAGTGTTACGAATGGCAAGACACCAGAACAGTGCGGACGCCCTGGTACATGCTTTGCAATTTGAGGCCGCCAAATCAGCGTCTGGTTGGACAAGTCATAAAGTGCGCGAGCTAAAAGATCGCGACGGCACAGACGATGAGGAAGAAGAACAAGGAACAGAGACTCGACGGTCGGCGCCACAGAATAAAATAAGAAAGGATGGAAGACCGAAGTGTTATCGATGTGGGAAACCTGGACATCTACAACGAGATTGTCGGGTTAGAATTCAGCAGCAGGGAAACGAGCAATAGTCGGTGCAACGGGGCGTGTGCTGACTAACTGGAGGAACGAAGCCCCTAGAGAATACGCAATTTCTACGCTTCAGAAAAACACCGGGAGCTTGGTAGTTACCGGATTTGTTCAAGAAAGGCCAACCTCGATTACAGTTGACACAGGCGCAACAGTTTCTATTGTGCGCCCCGACGTGGTGAAAGATCTCAAGCCAATCTGGTGCTCTTGCAGCTTGCGAACAGCTACTGGACGGCCTGTAAAAGTGTATGGAAAAGTGGAGATACACCTACGCCTCGGTAGACTTGAGTTTAATCATCAAGTACTTGTTGCAGACATTGTGGATGAAGCAATTCTTGGTGTGGATGTTATGAACGCATACGGATTTATAGTCGACTTCAAAAACAATGTCTTGAGAATCGGAGGCGAAGAGGTAATGCTATCAACAATGACGACAGCAGAAAAATCGATGGACGTCATAAACCAAGTGGCCGTAACTGTTCCGCCAAACTCCGAGAAGATCATCATGGTTAGAACTGCGGTAGATACTAGGGGCAATCAGTGCTCTATATTCGAACCCCAGGTAGTCAGCACACCGGGCATACTAATTGCCAGAAGTTTAGTAAAACCTGACGAAACCGGAAATGTACCTATTAGGGTGGCGAATATTTTGGATCAAGCTACCACTTTACAAAGCAATACGCTCCTAGGCAAATTGACTCCTGTGGCCTGGGTAGCCGGAATAACGCAACGAAGACCCAGTTCTTCGGATACTTCTAAATTACCAGAGGAACTGCAAGAATTATTGAACAGATCTTCTAACGACCTCTCAAGTGGTGAGGTAAAAGAACTCGGACAGTTTTTACACGAATTCAAAGATTGTTTTGCAGTTCGGGGACAGTCACTGGGAAGAACCTCTCTTGTGCAACATCGCATCAATACTGGGGACACAACACCGATACGCCAACCTCCTCGAAGGCCTCCATTATCTAAACAAGAGGAGATGTCTCGGTTAGTACAGGACATGTTGACAGAGGGAGTAATTGAACCTTCGTCAAGTGCTTGGTCTTCCCCTGTAGTGCTGGTAGCGAAGAAGGATGGTGGATTGCGTTTCTGCGTAGACTACCGGAGGTTAAATGATGTTACAAAGAAAGACTGCTATCCATTACCTCGCGTTGACGATACACTCGACACGTTGTCCGGAGCACAGTGGTTTTCCACATTGGACCTGAAGAGTGGATATTGGCAAGTGGGTCTTCATCAAGAAGACAAGGAAAAGACCGCTTTCTCGACCCCAAGTGGCTTATTCCAATTTAACGTCATGCCATTTGGACTCTGTAATGCACCGGCAACATTTGAGAGATTGATGGACCTGATACTCCGAGGCCTGACGTGGAAAACTTGCCTTGTTTACTTAGACGATGTCATAGTGATCGGGAAGACTTTCGGAGATCATTTGGAAAACCTTAAGGAAGTTCTAACTAGAATTCACGGTGCACAACTGAAGCTGAGCCCGAAGAAGTGTTCTCTATTCCAGAAGGAAGTACAGTATTTGGGCCATCTGGTTTCGGCAGCGGGCGTTAGCATGGATCCTAATAAAGTAGACACCGTAAGAGACTGGCCAGTTCCGAAGAATAAACACGAAGTTCGGAGTTTCCTGGGGTTATGCTCATATTACCGACGTTTTGTGAAAGGCTTCGCTACTATTGCTAAACCACTACATGAGCTAACGGAAAATAAACGAAACTTCCAATGGTCGAGAGAGTGTGAACAAGCATTTAGAACGTTGAAGATTGCATTATGTTCGCAGCCAATTCTCGCTTTTCCAGCTTCCGAAGGGAAGTACATCGTAGACACAGACGCAAGCAATACTGGTCTAGGAGCAGTTTTGTCTCAAGTGCAGAACGGTGAAGAACGAGTAATAGTGTATTACAGCAAGACGCTTTCTAAACCAGAGAGAAATTATTGTGTTACAAGAAGAGAGTTGTTGGCAATTGTCAGAGCTTTGGAGCACTTCCATAAATATCTCTATGGGAGAGAGTTTTCACTACGTACCGACCATGCTGCACTTGCATGGCTCTTGAGATTTAAAAATCCGGAAGGACAGTTGGCAAGGTGCCTCGAACGTCTGCAAGAGTACAACTTCAAGGTACAACATCGGCGGGGGCGCCTGCACGGTAATGCAGATGGCTTATCACGAAGACCATGCCCGGAAGACTGCCGACATTGCCACAGAAAGGAAGAACAAAACTCAAGTGAACATGTTCAAGCCATCACTGTAGATTTCCTGGCTGATGGCTGGACAACACAAGACTGTCGACAAGAACAGATGACTGATGAAGACATTGGACCGATCTTGACAGCAAAAGAGGAAGGTCGCCGCCCGGATTGGCAAGATATCTGCCATGGTTCTGAAGTGCTGAAGGGCTACTGGGCACAATGGGAATCTCTCACCTTAGAAAACGGATTGCTGAAAAGGGCTTGGGAAAGTGCAGATGGACGAGACGTGGTCATGCAGTTGATAGTTCCCCGAAGTAAAGTGCAGTCTGTTTTGAAGGAGATGCATGATGGAACATCTGGAGGCCATCTTGGTGTTAACAAAACCCTTGACAAAATACGGAAGCGATTCTATTGGCTTCATCTTCGCCACGACGTAGAGGAATGGGTTCGGACGTGTGAAATATGTGCTGCAAGCAAGGGCCCACAAACCAGAAGCAGGGGAAAAATGAGACAGTATAACGTTGGACAACCTTTCGAGAGAATTGCCATAGACATTGCTGGACCATTCCCAGTTACTGGCGATGGAAACCGGTACATCATGGTTGTAGGTGACTACTTTACTAAGTGGGTGGAAGCCTACGCAATTCCAAATCAGGAGGTTACCACTGTGGCAAAGCAGTTAGTTCACAACTTCTGTTGCCGTTATGGAGCCCCTATGGAAATCCATACGGATCAAGGGAGAAATTTCGAATCAGGAGTGTTTAAAAAATTATGCCGTCTACTTGGAATTCGAAAGACCAGGACAATGCCTCTGCATCCTCAGTCGGACGGGATGGTTGAGAGATTCAACAGGACACTTGAGCAGCATCTTTCGAAAGTTGTTGACGAGAACCAAACAGACTGGGACCAACGTATACCACTATTCCTTATGGCGTATAGATCATCAGTACATGACACAACCGGCATGACTCCAGCAAAATTGGTGTTTGGGCGGGAGATTCGTCTTCCTGGGGACTTGATGTCTGGATCACCTGAGACTCAGTCCCAAGAGCCAAAGAATTATTCCTCGCAATTAGAAAACCAACTGCGAGAAATGAATCGCTTGGTAAGAGGACGGCTCAAGATTGCCAGTGATAAAATGAAAACTCGGTATGACATTCGCAGCAATAGTGTGGGTTTCCAAGAAGGAGATCAGGTCTGGTTGTTCAATCCAAAGCGCCATCGTGGTCGCTCACCTAAGCTTCAGTCTAACTGGGAAGGACCCTACACTGTAAAAAAAAGGATTAACGATGTTGTTTATCGGATTCAACAGGAAGGACAGCGAAAGTTCAAGGTCGTCCACCTAGATCGCCTGGCTAAATACAAATTTAGAGACGCTTTGCCAGTTCGGGACGAACAGGCTTAAGGAGGGGGCAGTGCTACGACAGCGTAGAACAATCTAGGCGTTTATCGAATGTCCCAGAAAGATCTCGACGTAAGCGTGTGGTGTACGTGCTACTAAACGCATGTTGCGAGAAAAATCTCGACTTTGCCAGCCTTCGCTCGGGCGCTCGGACTGTGTCAAGGCCGCAGCAATTACGTAGTTCGCGAGAGATAAGACGCAGTTTGGAAGCTTCTGGTGTGTGTAGCGTAACTATAAATACATCGCGTCGCGGCCTTAGTTTTTCAGTTCAATGCGAGATTTTTGACTGTGCGGTTCGAGAGTATTAGTGCGATATATTTACAGAGCGGTTCGAGTTATTACGGTGTACGTTCAAGTAGTTATTAGTGAAGTGTTGCGTTTTATATTCGGACGGTATAATTGTAATACTATTGTGTTTAAATTTAGTGGACATTTTATTGCGTATGAACAATTTCATTTGATTTGTTGTAGACACTGTGTTATTAATTACGAACTGTTTTACTATAACAATTAAAGGTGTGATTAGTGACTTAATTGGTGTCTTGTACTTATTTTGTTTCCACTGTACCTACGACGATCGAGTAGACCGTCGTAACAATATAATTTTTTACATTTTAAATGCTATTAAAAATATGTATTATTGCACAATCAATCAAAATGCCATTATTTTGAAAATAAAACAAGGTAACATCAACTACGCTAAAATCACAAAAAACTTGTTTTTCTCACTTTCAGTTCTGCAAACTTTTTTATTACATCTTTTAAATTTACTTGATCAGCAATTTCATGCTCAATTGCCAAAATGGCCAAACCATTAAGACGATTTTGTGTAGTAGTCGAACGTAAAAAGTTCTTAATTAATTTTAACTTAGAGAAACTCCTTTCTCCACTTGCTTCAGTTATTGGTATCGTTAGCAATATTCTTAAAGCAATAGTGAGGTTTGGGGCAAAATTTAACTTTGTAATTAAGTTCAGTACATTGCTTAGGCTTTCTTTTCTGCCCAAAAGCGCAAATACTGCTGAAATTTCCTCTGCTAATTCTACCCCATTTATACTTACTTACTTACTAGCCAACGCCCACCCTTGGCTGTTGAGCCATTAGGCGACGCGCTGACCAGTAGCGTCGGGCTTCGGTGATCTCGGTGTCCTTGTTGGATGGGGTGTGGTCCAAGGCCAGGCAGTCACTCAGATGGTCGGCGTCCAACGTCGTGTGGCCGCACAGCTGGCACTCAGGGGTTGGCAGCACGTGGGGGCGGTGCAGATGTGAAGCGAGATAGTCGTGTCCGGTTCTTAGTCGGAAGTTGGCGACACACTGCACGAGGGAGGTTGGGGTTGATTGGACCGTCGGTGACGAGGCTTTCCCATTTTTTACTGGCGGCCACTTCAGACAGTCTTCGCTTATTCCATATGCTGACGGCGGAGTCTATTTGATTTTTGGAAGATTGTAGGGACTGCGGGCGGGTAGGCTGGGGTAGGCTTGTGCCTTGCTTGGCCAGTTTATCGGCCTCCTCGTTGCCCCAGATGTTGACATGACTGGGTATCCATTGGAGTTTTAGGATCCACCCTCGGCTCACCAGGGTCTCCAGTTTTCTTCTACAGTCGACAGTCCTTTGGCAGTCGGTTCGAGAGTTGCGTGATAGACTGCGTATTGCGGCCTGCGAGTCGACTAGGAGCACGGCTTTGAAGGGGGAGTGATTTTTTCCAGTTCATCAACGGCAGCGTGAACTGCTTCGATTTCCCCATCGTAGTTACTAAGGGGGCTGCCCACGGCTAAGTGTCCTTGGAAAAGGTGGCTATAGTTCCCAGCTCCTGTTTTTCCATTGCCCGGAATTGATGAGCCATCAGTGTAGATATGGATCCACTCTTGCTCGGGATAATCTTCGTGGATGGTTTGCAAAGTCTACCCCATTTATGTCAACAGAATCACCATCAGTTAAAATACATTCTAAATTCTTACAGTGTTTTAGTAGCATTTCTTTGGACATGGTATTTAAATCGTATATATTATATAAGAATTGAAAATAGTTACTATGATTACTAAGTTGTTCAAATCTAGCATCTAGTGCATTTAGTGCTTGATCGATTGTAAAATAAAAAAAAATCTATTTTATATTTTTCTTTTGGATTTTATGAACTTCCACTTGTTATCACTACCGACGTAATAGCAAGAATAATCCTATTGTGTAATGAAACCGCTCGAGGTTAGAGGCAATAAGCAAGTCTATGCATGTTCAAACACAAGTTGAAGCAGCGCTCTGCTCGCGTGCTATTCTGTTCAGAGAAGTATATGCATTGCATGTTCAAACAAGTTCAAGCAGCGTCCTTTACAAATTCTGCGTTAATTTATTAATAAAATAAATTATTAGTTTATAAAATGTTTCCTTTTCGGAATTAAAAAAATTTACTAGATTTTTGTAAGTTTATAGTCAACTTTTATTGTTTAATGTGTTTAACATAGATTGCCGTAATAAATGTTTTAAAAAATGAATCACCGTCCAATCTTTCATATCTCTGAAATCTTTAAATATTGTGATATGTATCACAATCTCACAAAATTAAATTAATGCTGGGATTTTCCGTTCTCCCCTGAAATGGAAAAACGGTTATTTAATTAAACATACCGCTCTTTTATGATTGTTTTCTGTAGAATCAAGAATTGTAAATATTTTTAGCTTTTAGACATAAACAATATAAATACGCTATGCACTGTAAATTTTTAGCGAACGAAAAAATCGATGTGAAATTTTCTATTAATTGGGTATTTAACACATCAATATTTTTCTCACACTTACAGCCAAAATGCCGCCCCCAAATTTTGGCGCCCCGGACAAATGTCCGGGTTGCCCACCCCTAGAGCGGGCGCTGGTGTAAAATGCCCCCTTTGTACCGAAACTCGGCCCTCAAAATGTAAAATCATGAATCATTACACTACACACCATGATATTGTGATACGAACGGACACACTGGATTTACAAAATGAGGAGGAATTTTATAACTGGAAGAGAATAACTGAGAAGGAAGAAGTATGCGAATTTGTCATCTCTCGTTCTAAATATATTCATCAATCGGATAGCTCGTCCAGAATGGTATTTTCATGCCACCGTGATGGTGAGTTTAAAGCAAAAGGGAAACACGTGCGACATACTAAACTAGCCGGTAGCAACAAAATCAACGGCCACTGTCCGGCCAAACTTGATGTCGTGTTTCATCCACAAGGGACTATAACAGTGCAATACTGTAAAACTCATGTCGGCCACACTGCAGACTTGGGACGCATGAGACTATCAGAGACGGAAAAGAATGATATTGCGCTACAAATTGCGAAGAAAATTCCCTTTGATAAGATACTAGACACTGTAAGGTTCTCCATAGGTAATAAGGACTTGGAACGCAAAGATTTGCTCTCAAGAAAAGATGTCTAACATTGAACATCAGTACAATTTGAAATCCGAATCTATCAGGCACAGCAATGATGCTATTAGTGTAGAATCCTGGATTCAAGAAATGAAAACAGCTGGTGAGGTAGTGCGTTTTTACAAACCTCAAGGCATACTGTTAGAAACGCACTCACAATTTCGTGCTGAAGATTTTGTTTTGATAATAAGTTTAATGAATGAAGCACAAAAAGACATGTTGAAACAATATGGCAACAATTATATCTGCTTTGACAGCACTCATGGCCTGAATTGTTATGGTTTCGAGCTGACTACTTTGCTCGTACTAGATGATCTTAACCAAGGATTTCCTTGTTGTTTTATGTTTTCGAACAGAGGAGATACGGCTGTTTTTGAAGTGTTTGTGTCTGTGATAGTAGATGTCACTGAATCACCAATTCAAACAAATGTTTTTATGTCAGATATGGCTGAGGTGTTTTATAATGCCTGGGTCAAGTTTATGCCACCTCCTCCATTCCGCCTCTTCTGTTCGTGGCATGTGGACCGCGCCTGGCTGAAAAATTTGATCAAAATCAAAGGTCCCGAGAATCAAGCAGAGACATACAAATTGATTCGAACGTTATTAGAAGGAAGAGACCAAGCTGCATTTGTCCGCATGCTTCCAGAAGGTATCGATAAAATGAAAAGTGACACGGACACAAAAGACTTTGGTTTGTATTTTGAACACGAATATAAAGATACTGTCAAGAGCTGGGGGTATTGCTTCCGTCTTCATGCAGGTCTAAACACCAATATGCACTTGCAACGCATGCATGGTGTTCTGAAACATATTTATATGGGCGGGAAGAAACCCAAAAGACTAGACATTTCACTGCATACGTTAATGCGCTTTGTAAGAGACAAACTTTACGACAGATTAATTTACCTAACCAGAGGTAAATTAACGAGTAAGATTTCTGCCCTTCGTTACAGACACAAAGAGTCACTAAAAATTTCTACAGAAGAAATTGTTTTTGATGGAACTCTGTGGAAATTGCAGTCGACAAGCAGAAACGAGATATACGAAATAGGAGAGAGACAACAACAACTGCACTGTAAATGCGACCTGCGGTGTACCGTGCGCAAAGTGTGTATTCACGCTTATGCGTGCAGCTGTCCCGACTCGGCCATAAAATTTAATATGTGCAAACATATCCATGCAGTCAGAAGGAAAATAAATGAGAGCTGTGAAGAACAAAAAAGTGATTCTGAAGGAATTCTTGGATTTCGTTGTCCATGACGTGTCCGTTACTTAACTAAATATCACTATAGTATTGACGACTCGGAACACTAAGTTTTTTATAAGTAAAAACGTAAAGTTTTACCTTACAGCCTAAACCAGCTTTCACCTTTAGAAGGCTTCATCAGAGGCTGCCATACAGCTTCAATCTTTCGAATAACTATCCCGTCGCCAACAACAAGATGGACAACGCTACGTATGGCAGCCTCTGATGAAGCCTTCTAAAGGTGAAAGCCGGTTTAGGCTGTAAGGTAAAACTTTACGTTTTTACTTATAAAAAACTTAGTGTTCCGAGTCGTCAATACTATAGTGATATTTAGATTCTGAAGGAGTTTTAATAATAGAAGAACGTCCCAACTTCTATTATTACAAGAGGCAATAATAAAGGAATTAAGACATACTTTACCCAATGAAGACATGGAGCAAAGTAGGGCTAAACTCAGACAGCATTTTGAAACCGTTCTTGCTAAAATGGAATGTGCTGAAGACGTTGAAGTAATTAATAGGCTGCTTCAGCCTTTTATACCTACATTAGATGCCAGAAAACTCAAACGAGCTCTTCCTCTGGAATCGGAACCGTCTTGTTCAAAACAAATGAAGTTTGAACCACAACGACGGCTTTTTTCAACTAAAGTGCCCAAAAAGAAGTCGTTATCAATATCGAAACCTAGCGTGAGCGAGCAAGAAGCTATTGCTGCCTCTTTGTTGCTGCACTAGTAACTGTTTAAGTTTTATAAACTTCTGTAAGTGTAATAACCAAGTGAACTTAAATATATTTTGACGTTAAGAATTCTTCAAGTGTTGTTCTGTTTCATGAACGGAAGTGTAAAATAAAAATAACAAATTCCTTAAAAATGTGCACATTACTAGAAAAAAAAAAACAGTGAGCGAGTACGAGACTACTGTTAGTTGTAGCGTTGACTATTTATTTTGAGAATTTAGGACTTCTGTGCAAAATGTAAATCAAGTATTTCTAAAGCCTACCATCAGGTGTAAAAGATTATATAGTTATGAAAGCTGTAAAATCGTAAGCCTTAAATCGTAATGTTGTAAAACAGTCAAGACTTAAATCGTAACATCATCAACCCTGCAAGTGACAAAGTTCTTCTACTCAAAACAAAAACTGGGTGGACAAAGGAATAAACGCTCTCTCATTACTGGACATACAAGGTGCTATAACTACGGTAAGTCTACATTACTGTATAATCGTAATAAATTAAGTGAGAATGTTCTGTGAGTTATCCTAATTTTTAATATTGCTGGAAAAGTTGGTATAAATGATGTTTTATATTTTAACTAAGAAATTAATCTTACTGCAAATACGAAAGCAGCTCATTTTCTTCAAACTTCAATTATATTCACATACTGTCTGCTACTCAGCCTTAGTTCACACATGTGCGTATAGACCTATATTTGTCCCAACGGGGTTTTTAACAGTAGCTAATGTTCCTGTGTTCTGATTGGTCATCGTTTTTGTTATCGTCTGCAACTGTAGAACGTTCAGTTCTGTGTTTACAGAGAAAAAATACATTTAATATTACAATGAATATTGATTGTAAAGGTATAAAGGTAATTGTATAATTCTCGAAGATAAATAATAAACACAATTGAGAATAAATTCATATCATATCATTTCTTACATTTATTACCCTGAATTGTATATTTTGTTTCAGTGTTTATCACTCCAGAAACAAAAATAATTGATTAAATTGACTCCAGATAAATACGAAACCAACTTGCGAAGTTACTGCACAGGTAAAGAGGAGTTTTACCACAACTGATTACAGCAACATATATCAAAATCAACATTGTGACCTACAAACAACTGAACTAAAAACCGGCAAAACAGTATAAAATAAGTTTTCTTAATATACGTATATTTTATATACTAATGCGACGATGTAGTCAAAAGGTTCATATTTATCTGGGGAGCCAGTGAAATTGTGTTTGTTTCTGGAGGAAACAAAGGTTAAAACAAAAACTACAATTCAGGGTAATAAATGGAGTACAATGATATGGTTAAATTAATTCTATATTATGTTTTAATATTTAACTGTGACCACACTCAATATTCATTTTAATATGCAATTCATCCGCTATGTACACAGGAAAACCCCGATTTGGATAAAAATAAGTGGATTTCATTAATACACGCAGTGTGGAGTGTGGGTTGACGAGAGACTAGACAATAGCGGCGCGGACGAACAGTAACGAAGTTGCCCGAGTGGCTTTACGCTGTCAGTCTGCAGACTGAAGTTACCTATTAACTACTAGCTTAGTAGCGTGGCTAGAAATATTGTGGCATTAATAATTTTTTGTAATTTGATATTTAGGCCTATGCAGCTACAGAATTCTTGTTGTCTTTATTTTTTATGTTAACTTAGTTTTATCATTTTATATGTTAAAACTATCTAACTGAATTATTGACGTTAACAAAATACCAGCTGCAAATATCCATAAATTTAGGTTAACCCATGAAAGTTAGGCTATAGGCCTACTTGAAAAATTTTTGTAATGTTACTTTACAGTATACAATGTGAAATTTTCTAGAAACGAATGTTATTTCTTTTTTCACTTATAATTTGATACGGTACCCTGTATTTTCATGTCAGGGTACGTTTTACGATTTTTTTGTATATTTCAACCCTCAGAAGAATATTTTATGAAAAATTATGTACACATCGATCAGTGGTAAAACAGTGTACCTTCATATTAAATTTTATTAACAATCATCCAGATGTTCGCCCGAAAATGCGTTACAAATAGACAGAGGCACAGCTGGACGATAGAATTCAACCGAAACTTCATTTCGACAGGTCAATTAATCTAAAAGTTTCATACGTACAGTGACTAACAACAGAGAATGTACTTAAGTGTGATTAATCTCAAACAAATACAACCACAAAAAATTATTATTGTAACTTAATCACTTAAGTTTTAAGTAAAATAATTAAGTATTAACGTTGGGGGGTATGGGGGCGCGTCTGCGTGTTTTGAATGTATTATTTATTTACTATCAGCAAATGATTTATATATGTTTACTCTGCCTACGAAATGGTCGGTTTTTATTGTATTTAAAATAATCGTAAAATTGCCATTTAATAACAATAAAAAAGTAACACGGAAAATACGAATCTTTAATGGTAAATTGACAATGACATGCTTATTTTTACTACGCATGCGCCCCTTCCCAATATTTTTGGTGTTTGAACGTAAATGTTTTATGAAAATAAATTTATTCATGTCGCCTTTGGCCAGAATTGCGATACCTATCTCTCATTTAAGAATCGTAATAAATAGTATAACACATCTGAAATAACAAAAAGTTATTCTTTTCAGTTATTTAATAATTTGTAAATCGACTTCTCCCAATCCCAGAATACGATATTCTCTGATATTTTACTTCTATTACACTTACGCCAAATTTGTCGAAAGAACAAAAATCAGACAATAAAACAAAATTTTCAAATAGTCTATTCTCTCACTCTCTTACGATTCATCGGAACTGTGATAGACTTTTACACATCCTTGTATTAAATTTAAAAAAATATGTATGTGTATGTATATAAATTATTTAACAGTATAATAAAATAATGGAGTTTGTAATACTATAAAAAATCCAAAAACGAACTTTAGCTGTTCAGTTTATAAGTGGCCGATAGGAGCGTGGCTAACACGAACTACGAGCGAACTACTGTTCAGCGGAGCGAACGACTGTAGTCAGTAGTTCACTTGACGGAGTAGTTCTTTTTGGCTAGATCGTTCGCGAACGACCCACAACTATGACCACTTGACCACGTGATCACGCAGTACAGTACAGTAACCTTTCAGCAATTCCGCAAAACGCCGTTTAACGGTACAAAATACCATTTAGATCAATGGTAACAAGTGTGTGCGATTTCTTTGATTAGGCCTACATGAATATCGTAGTATGTTGGGATCTAATATATTGTGAAACACTTAAGCCAACAAGTGTCTTGTGCTTTTACAGCTTCTGTATTTTTGCAGAAATTAACCTCTCGATCATATTGTGCCTGAATCGTGTGTTGAGTAGACCTACCACTGTTTGGTGGTAATATAGATTTTTTTTTAGTTTCTTGGTTTAAAACAAATAGTGTAGAACAGATGGAGGAAGAAGATGGTAAGGTAAGTGTATACTATGTCATGTACAGAAGTAGAAGTTGACCTCATCACTCTGTGTAGCAACTGCCAAAATATATGACCAAAAAACAATGATGGAATCCAAATAATGTAAAACGCGGTTTTTTCATTTTCTAAGTGGAATCCACGTCTAATTTAGCTGCGTACGCGGTAAGTAAGGTAGTTTTTTGACGTTAGTAAGGTAAAATTGACGTTGTTAGGTTAACATGCAAAGTAACCAAACTTCTAACCTTTCTCGCTCTTTGTGAAGCCACGTAAAGAAAAAACTCGGGTATGCTTACCCGGACTATGCTCAAATTGCGGTGAAATATTTCTTTTCCTATTCTTCTATACTATATAAGCACGAAAAAAATTATTTTAAACGGTGGTCGAACCTATTTACGGAGAAAAAAAATTAAATAATTACTCCCATAAGCGCGCATGTAAAGTGAATGACCGCCATGTTATCTAAGAAACGGCGCACAGTTACACAGCGAATGACGAGTTATGACGTCATTGCGGAGAGTACTCAGCGCTGTACTTCCTAAGTTTACGCGGCAAATAACGTAGCGTTTTTTGGCGCCTTATGGGAGAAATTATTTAATTTTTTGTCTTCGTAAATAGGTTCGACCACCGTTTAAAATTATTTTTCTCGTGTTTATATAGTATAGAAGAATAGAAAAAGAAATATTTCACGGCAATTTGAATATTTCACACACACACACACACACACACACACACACACACACACACACACACACACACACACACACACACACACACACACACACACACACACACACACACACACACATGTAATCCATGCATATAATTATGAAAAGATGAAAATCTTACCTTAATGTAGCAGGCCATTGTGTATTAAAATGTTACACAATTACACAAACTAAAGGACTGAAAATCACATTACGCGGAGTACCCAGCGCTGTACTTCATAAATTTATAAAGTAATCGGCTCAATATTACAAACGTTATTAATAGTAAATAACCCTAAACAACAGAAATAATTAAACCATAATTAATAACACCGCACAATTACACAAACACAAACTGAAGCACTGAAAATCACAAAATACATTCCCACACACACGATCTGACGGCAGCATTTTCTCTATACCCTAAATGGCCAAACCGCTCTTTTCCTCTTAACCAATTACAAATCAGAGATTACAAAATTTTGAACTCAGCCAATCAAAAGTCAGCATTACGTCGGCGTTTGGCAAAATTTGTCCGGTTTTCAGCAATTTCCTCAACTCGCTTTTCATACAGTCCAATTTTTGCAAGAATTATCTGGAAGAATTAACTATATCCCGCGGCCCTTCAGGCCGCCTCTCCGAACCTAACCGGCAGGCATCGGCTCAACTCGCTTTTCATTCAACTCGCTTGTAAATGTTTGGAAAATGGTTCGCCTTAAGTTTTGCAAGAATTATCTGGAACAATGAACTATCTCGCTTTTCATCTAACTCGCTTGTAAATGTTTGGAAAATGGTTCGCCTTAATTTTTGCAAGAATTATCTGGAACAATGAACTATATCCCGCGGCCCTTCGGGCCGCCTCTCCGAACCTAACCGGCAGGCATCGGCTCAACTCGCTTTTCATCCAACTCGCTTGTAAATGTTTGGAAAATGGTGCGCCTTAATTTTTGCAAGAATTATCTGGAACAATGAACTATATCCCGCGGCCCTTTGGGCCGCCTCTCCGAACCTAACCGGCAGGCATCGGCTCAACTCGCTTTTCATCCAACTCGCTTGTAAATGTTTGGAAAATGGTTCGCCTTCATTTTTGCAAGAATTATATACATCCCAAAGGCCAATTTGCAGCGACAGCTGATGTACAAGCGGTGACGTCACGCGACGTCCTGTACCGGTGTACACATTCACAGTCTGAAAATGGCGTTCACCGGCTATTGCATGCGTTCTTATGTGAGTAATTATTTAATTTTTTTTCTCCGTAAATAGGTTCGACCACCGTTTAAAATAATTTTTTTCGTGCTTATATAGTATAGAAGAATAGGAAAAGAAATATTTCACCGCAATTTGAGCATAGTCCGGATCGAGCATAATTACCAAAACTCGAAGTAACTATAGCAACTTGTGTGAGTACAAGTGCAGTACATGTCTGCCTTTTTTGTGACAGATCTCATTTTCCACTAGTACTCGTCTTTTCAATATTAATACTCTGTTTTTGTGTAGATCACAGAAAAAGCAACCACTCGAAGTAAGGCGGGCCCACCCCTTTCCTATTACCATAGCCTATAGAACAAGGAAGTCAGCTCACTCTCGCTGTTACCTGGCCCAGCCAGCAGATCGCACTCGTGTCGTTACAGATTCAACAAGCGAGACAGGGCGAGACAATTTGTTGTTATGATTACGTTTAATGCAGACGGCAAATAATATCTGTACGGAAATCACTGCGAGAAATAAACTTAAGAGACACAGTTATCACACATATCGACATATTATTATTTGAGGAATCTAATAACCAGTTAACTATCTGTGAGGTAACCGGATATGTCGCGGTACGATAAGCCAACACACGTCAAGATAAAAACTGCTTACATTTCTAATATCTGTGTGTCAAACCATATAAAATTACCCTGAACTCACCGTGATTGCATCAGCTGTCGGAAACCTTGGACAACTTCCGCGAAGACTTGGCTTTCTTGGATGATAGGAGCTCCTTCCTCAGTTCCTTGGTGCGGAAGAAAAAACGACACTTGAGGTAGTGGAAAATTAACTTTCCCGCAAGTTCACTTCTGTGGTCACCACTGCATCCTAAATCTGAAGAGCCGATGAAGATAGAATCAATGCTATCCAAACAGTTGAAAAATATGTCGCCCCATAAATTATGTTCCGAGCGAAGTTTCTCTGAGATGACCGCCTCTGCTTGTAAAAGCAACTGGAGTACGCAACGGGAGGGGTATGTTAAATACCTGACATCTTCATCGTAACCATAGTCTTTCAAGGAAGTAAACATTTCTACCGAAGGGTCAGGAACTTGTTCACTAGACAGTGTACGAATACAGTGTGGACAATTAATATACTTGTCACTTTTTTCACTATGTAGCCTGCCAGATAGAACACTAAATTCTGCTTAACGAGTTCTGCTTGATATGGGAGGGTGATTTCATTTTCCCAGTCAGTCACTACAATTTTATCTTTGATTTTCATCTCTACACTGTCCTTAATTTCTTTGCTCCTGTGTGCACTTTCTCTAGCCATTGCGCGCATCTGATTTACAAACGAAGTAAGGGGTGCTTCTACTTTGGGTTCGCTGTTTGCTGACGAATTTAGAACAAGTTTCGTTGGAACATATATGGATTGCAACATATGTAAATGTAAAAAGTCGACGGTCGAAGGATGATCATCACAACTTAGAGATCTCAACATTCCGAAATGACGCTCTAAGGGATCTTGATTAAATTTAGCAGTTAAAACATAGGTTGTAACGGTACAGAATTGTATGCTAGGAAGGATGATTTAAATCAGTAAATTTTTCAATTGTCGGTATTCACCTGTGAGGTGCCCCTTGTAACCAGCAACATACAGTGTTATTGTTGATGTCTAGACAGCCAGACCAGACGTATTACGTAATAGCCCCAGCAGTAGTCTTTGTGTGTGAATCACAGTATGCAGTCTATCACCAGTTTTTGCATCAGCCAGTAGCAGATAGCAGTCTTCAACCAGAGTGGTCGTAAGTTAACCGGTGGCCTCGGGTGCAAGATAGGCCGAAAGTACTATAATCGGCCTATCTAGTAAAGTGCGCAATACAATAGTAAACTAACTACAGTACCGGTTATATGAAAAGTTTTAAAACAAACTTTGGTGTCGGGGTAAAAAGACGTAATTGCAGTATGTGACCAAGTGTGGATAAGCAGCAATGAAAACAGTCCATCTAATAATAATCCATCATTTATTTTTTATAAAGTGTACACAAATAAATAATAAGATCTCAAACAGTGGGGTTTAAAAACGAAGTGTAAAAAGAATGAGAGAGTGAGTGAGGTAATAAAGGGGGAGAAAGAAAACATTAAGGAGAGCACTGGTTCGTATAGTATATATATAATTTACATATTTTGATATTGTAACCTTATTGATAAAAATTATAAGTAAAGTAAAAGAAAGAAGTCAATTTTTATGGTAAATAAAATAGTATTTGAATTAACATGAATAAGTGTTAGAGTAAGTTATTACGCCCGTTTAACATAACCTGTCCTGTATGAAAAATCTTGCCTAAACGAACCTGGTAAGTAATCAAAAGTAAATAATGGGAAAATGTATTAAGGTTTCCATATTTGTCCTTTTTAAAAAAATTGGTGGCGACCTATAAGTTGGGAATCTTCTGTTTTTTGTAAGTCAGGGCAAATGCGTAAAAAGGTAAGTAAAAGTTTATAATAAGGGGGGGTAAGAAATAGACCGTAACAGTGGCGACCCTGCCAGGATGACTCATATGGAATTTTCTGATATGGGTTTAGGGCTGATTGGAAGTACGAGACAGGTTGTGGTAACGGCGTATTTGTAAAATTTTGAATTATTGTATAGATTTATGTTTTGGCAGCGTTATTGTATGTTTACATATAGGTATTGCTAACGATTTTATGTGTGGGGTATAGAGGGGTTGTAGTTTTATATAAGGGGTATTATATAAAAAAGTGAATAATCATGGCGGAGGTAAGAGAAACCGCAGAAAATAAGGGAATATGGGCTGACATGTTGAACATTTTGAACACAATAGAGGAGAATTATGATAAGCGTCTTAAGAAACCTCACAAGGGTTGTGACGAGTTAAAAACAAGAGTAGATGAAACGGCGGAAGGGATAGATATAAAAAATAGAGTAATCACGGCGGATGTAAGAGAAACCGTAAAAAATAAGGGAATATGGGCTGACATGTTGAACATTTTGAACACAATAGAGGAGAATTATGATAAGCGTCTTAAGAAACCTCACAAGGGTCGCGAAGAGTTAAAAACAAGAGTAGATGAAACGGCGGAAAGGATAGATAAGGAGTTTGATAAATTAAAGGATGGATTAAAGGATGTTTTTGCCAAACCATGTAAGTTACTCAAAAATAAAGAAAGTGACCTAAACCAGGTGAGTAGTTCTAATAGTGGAGGTAGTAATGATGATACTTTTACAAACAACAGTGTTAGTTTAAGTGTGGTGAAGATAAAAAATGAGGTAAGTGAAGTTAAAACAAATGATAATCCGAATGGGGTTAGTTTAAATATAAACAAGGAAGTAACAGTTAACAAGGTAAGTAATGACTGTAAAACAAGTGGGAATTATAATGGAGGAATAATTATGAATAGTAATGGTAATAGTTTAAATGCAAATCAGGTGATGAATTATAAGGTAAGTGGCAGGGTTAAAATAAGTAATGATGAAACATTATTGAATAAAAATATTGGTGATATATTAAATAATAGTGGTAATAATGTTGTTAATAATGGTAAAGGAATAATAAACAATGTGAGTAGTTGTGATAGTGGAGATAATAATAAGGATGATACTTTTACAAATAACTGTTACTTTAAGTGCAGTGGAGACAAAAAACGAGGTAAGTGAGGTCAATATGAATAATATTCGGGAAGAGGTTAATTTAAATGTAAAACAGGTGGCCTTAAAAATGGTGAGTAATAATGTTAGTTGTGATGACGTTAACAAGAATGAGATATTTTTCTTTAAAAATATTGGTGATATATTGTGTAATAGTAATGGTGAAAATAAGATTAGAAAGTTAGTTGGTGTTAGTAACAGAGTAATGATTAGTATTAATGAGTTGGAGAAAGAATGGAGAGATAATTTAAAGGGTGAACAGGGGGCAAATTTTTATGGGGTTAAATGTGAAACAGAGTTTTCACAAGTTGTTTATGGGGATAAGAGATCCTCACTAGGACATTTGGGCGACAATGGGTCGGCAGATGGTCAAATAAGTTTTCTGTGTTTATCTGGTAAGTCCAGATGGTGTTTAAATAATTTAGTGGTGTTGCCCTCTGTGTGGAATGAGAATATGAAATGGTGTGGTATTGAGAGTGATAATAAAGAAAGAGATAGAGTGATTGAGTTGTTCAGAATAAGTAGAGATTATGAAGGGTTTGTAAGGGGAATAAATATTGAAAGAAATGATTATATTGAAAATAGTAGAGCCTTACCTTGTTTAGTAAACAATGAGTATAGTGATGATAAATATGTACCTCTGTTGGGAGAAGTAGTGTACTCGTAATAGCAGACAATTGTGATAATAACGTAATTTACCTGGGAATAACAAAAATTACTGACGGAGATTTGATAAAAAATACTAATGTAGACTTGATTTATGATAAGGTAATAATAGGGGGTAACCCTAGGTATTATTATTTTGGTACAATGGGAAAAATAAATTTTTATGGTTATTATAAAAAAGATAGCCATATGCTGTGTATCAATAAAATTGAACAATGTTATGTGCCGAAAAGATTAATTTTCGATGATGGGGGTTGAGGAATACTGAATGAACATTTAATTATTTGAGTTCATGGTAAAAATTACGTGGCTGATTTAGGTATTGAAGTGTGGTAAATAATAAAATTATGATGAAAATTTGTAAATAAATATGTTGATGTTAAATGTATTGTGTCAAGATTATATTGTTGGAATCTAGATTAGTTTATGTAACAATGTTTGTAGTATGTTATAATAATAATAATATTTTATTTTGATAAAATAATTAACAAGAGGTAATAATGAATTTAATTTTGCATTGGGTGTTTGTATCAAAAATGTGTTAAATAATGTAACCAAATTAATTTGAGTGGAGGTGGAATTAAAGTAATTTAAAAATATATTTGATCTGAATTATAATAAATAGTAATTGATAAATATGTTAACATTAAAAGATTTATAGAAACTGAGAATTGAAGGAGGTGATAGGGTGATGATGTAATCATGAATGTCGAGACTGAGTTAGTGTTTATAAAAACAAGTCTGGCATACAACTGTTGATGTAAACAGGTGTGTTTCTTGTTGTGTGACTAATGTTTACAGGTTGATGTTTGTTTCATGCTTGAGTTGACAACAACAAGAATGTTGTATTCTGCTGAATCATTGCCAGTAGTAAAATCCTATTATGAAACAAAGATGTGATGAAATGAAGGTATTTTTTTTTACAATGTAATAAGAAAATAACTTATTGTTTTGATTGCAATGCAGTTAATATTTATGTGAGAGGATATTGTTAATGGAGAATCATTTTGAAAAAATGTAATAAAATAAAATTAAATTGGTAATTCATGTAATTAAATTACTTGAAAGGTGAATTTGAATAATGAATTTAAACTCATTTTGATCTGAATTTTGACTGTAGTCATAAAATAAATAATAATTGATGAAAGAAATGTGAATTGAATAAAGTTTTATTTAATTGGAAATTTGAGATAAAATTATAAGGTTTATAAATTTCAAAAAGGTAATGATGTATTTTGTTTGAAGTATGTATCATATAGTAGGGCGCTATTATTGTATTTTATGTAGTCCATTTGTGATTTTTGGTGGGCGATGGTATATGTATATAATTTGTAGGGGATTTCTGTGTACTAGCTGTAAGTATCTAGTATATAAGTACAAGTTTATATAACTAAAATTACGCAACCAGTACTTTGTTAATGAACCAGTACGGCTAAGAGGGAACCAATCAGTTGTGGATACGGTATGATGGAAGGCCTTTTTGTTAATTTTTTGCTTAAATGTTTCAGAGTCAGGCGATACTGTGGCGGGTATCTGTCCGAGCTTATGGTGTTGGGATCTCGAACAGAAAAGTCCAGTAAGATCGGATGGGTGCGGCCACAGTCGCCGGACTAGGGGGGTAAGTACCCATGATTTTAGTAGAGAGTTCAGGGGGGTTGTGGCGCCATATCCTCACTGATCCTCTTAGGTTTTAGGCAATGAGAGTTTGTATGCTTCGGCATACAACCTCTCATTGGGGGGGTATTGTAACGGTACAGAATTGTATGCTAGGAAGGATGATTTAAATCAGTAAATTTTTCAATTGTTGGTATTCACCTGTGAGGTGCTCCTTGTGACCAGCAACATACGGTGTTATTGTTGATGTCTAGACAGCCAGACCAGACGTATTACGTAATAGCCCCAGCAGTAGTCTTTGTGTGTGAATCACAGTATGCAGTCTATCACCAGTTTTTGCATCAGCCAGTAGCAGATAGCAGTCTTCAACCAGAGTGATCGTAAGTTAACCAGTGGCCTCGGGTGCAAGATAGGCCGAAAGTACTATAATCGGCCTATCTAGTAAAGTGCGCAATACAATAGTAAACTAACTACAGTACCGGTTATACGAAACGTTTTAAAACAAACTTTGGTGTCGGGGTAAAAAGACATAATTGCAGTATGTGACCAAGTGTAGATAAGCAGCAGTGAAAACAGTCCATCTAATAATAATCCATCATTTATTTTTTATAAAGTGTACACAAATAAATAATAAGATCTCAAACAGTGGGGTTTAAAAATGAAGTGTAAAAAGAATGAGAGTGAGTGAGGTAATAAAGGGGGAGAAAGAAAACATTAAGGAGAGCTCTGGTTCGTATAGTATATATATATAATTTACATATTTTGATATTGTAACCTTATTGATAAAAATTATAAGTAAAGTAAAAGAAAGAAGTCAATTTTTATGGTAAATAAAATAGTATTTGAATTAACATGAATAAGTGTTAAAATAAGTCATTACGCCCGTTTAACATAACCTGTCCTGTATGAAAAATCTTGCCTAAACGAACCTGGTAAGTAATCAAAAGTAAATAATGGGAAAATGTATTAAGGTTTCCATATTTGTCCTTTTTAAAAATATTGGTGGCGACCTATAAGTTGGGAATCTTCTGTTTTTTGTAAGTCAGGGCGAATGCGTAAAAAGGTAAGTAAAAGTTTATAATAAGGGGGGGGTAAGAAATAGACCGTAACAAGGTAAATCCTCTAGCCCACAAAAATTCCGATATTTCAAGAGTACTTGTCAGGGTTACTCTCAATGATTCCATAGTTCTTGAGGACGCAAATGTGTTCTTCTGAGTTTTGATATTTTCTAAAAATTCTAATAGACGTTTGTGTGAGGGAGAACCTTTGTACAGTCCTTTTACGGGCAAAGTAGAGTTCAGGACATCCACAAGGTTATTGAGATCTCTGGTTAAACATTCAGTATTCTCACTGCCACGAAACTCATTAGGCTTCATTTCTCTGAAAAATCTAATTGCATTTGCTACACTGTTGCTGAATAGCTGAAAAGCCAACCTCGCGTTCATTCTTTGAAATGAGTTAGGGTCTATGTGGGAGGATGTCAACTTCAGGCAGCTTCGAAGACCGGCGAATTCACATGATGTGTCAATTTTAAATAACTTTCAATAAAATTCATAATTCACTTCTGTGCTTTTATATATCAAATTTACTTTGTCGTGGAAATGATTGCGAATGCATTTAAAAATATGAACACTATCGGAGAACGCCCATATTTTCCTTTTGTGGTCAACTGGATTTTCAATAAAGCACTTTGTTTTCTCCTCCTTTCCTTAGATCCCTAGAATCGTCCAGACCCTTTTATTAGACTGGCTACCATCACACGTGAATACTATCACTTTCACTCCAGATTGTTCTAATTGAATAATAACTTGAATTAATATTTTTGAAAGTATGTCCCCAGGAGTGGCATTTTTACTTGCATAAATTGCCACGGGCTGGATCCAATTACACAGCAAAGGAACAAACATAAACACAAGGGCATGATTTGCTAGAATATTATGATTGCTGTCCGGAGTCTCATCACCTAAATCAACAAAACCATCAATTTTCAAAGTGGACGAATTGAATCTAATGTCCTCCCTTAATTTTACTTTATCGAAAATGAGAATTCTTAACCGTTTATTTTCATCTTTCTCATTTGCGTAAGCTTCCTTAATCGGATTTATGGCGTTTCCGTTCACACCATAATTACTCTTAAAACCTTTATACAGTTTTCTCAGGTGAGATGCTTCAGACAATATCTGTAACCTCTAGGTGATTTTATTTTTAACAGCAAACTGTCCAATATAAATTCATTTGAATATCGCATGCCTTTGGAACGAGCGTTACATTTCTTCAGCATCGTGTCAACCATAAGTTTTTGTTTCTTACTTAGACAACTTAAGCGATCCTCTGCTTCAGTCGAATTGATTTGGCGCGTCTTTCTTTCAAGCAAATTTATTTTAGCTTTGTAAACTGCTAATTTATTTTGTGTTCTTTTTAAGTTCCTGTTTAAGTTTCTTATTCTTTTCTTCAAATTTTGAATAACTGGTGGATCATGAGCACTAGAATTGGTTAATTTAGATGTAGAGGGAAGATTATGATTAGGGTCGATTACTTCTAAAATATTGCATTTAGCGCTGTTGCCACTAGCTGCAGACTCCTTGTGTGATTCCCGTTTTACAGGGGATTTCCGAACCTTTAATTTTTTACTTAAATAAGAAGGCAAGCTAGGAAAAATATGTGGAACAGCACCTGGCTTCAAGGTCCATCTAATTCTCGGAATTTCCACATGTTTCCCATCAATAACAAAGGAATCTGCTTTAATTAAAAGAGCATCAGCAAAATGGCATTCACAAACGGCAGATTTACGCATATATGGGATATCTTTCCTTGGAATCGCCCTAGCCCACGCTGAAAACAGCTTCTCATCTTTAGGAGGTGTAAAGAAATGTTTACCTTTATCTGTTCTATATCCAGAGCGACATCCCGGCACGAAACAGGCCGGCATTTTTATTGATAATGATCTTACAAATATATCACACACTTCGGCTTACACACTCATACGTATACGACTTTATTTTGCACTTATCTTTTACGAAAATAGCCAGCATACACGCACGTGCACAGCCTAGCAACTACACATCTGGATCTGAGTCGACTGTGGCGCACTCTCTACAGCGTGCCTTCAGCCGTCCCATTGTCGCAGTGCTTTACAAGCGGGAGTGAGCACACTTCCCCTTCTACTCGCTATGCTATTACTATAGATGTCACCCTTTCTTGGCAGGACTCGTTTTCCACTAATATTCGGTTTTTATGCAGATCACTAGGAAAGCAACCAACTCCAAACAGCGTTGTGTTTTAATGCTGTATTGCTATAAGTAATTTTTTCGTAACTTGCAATTAAAAAAAGCGAATTTTTTGCGTCAGCACCTAGTTTTGACGTGTAGTTCACGTATAAATGAAAACAACGCGGTTTTTGCAAGTTTTGTGGCTGTCATAGCTCAGGTTGTTACTCGAAACTAATCATTAGTTACCGCATTATAAAAAATGTTAATACTAATTGACACACACACACACACACACACACACACACACACACACACACGCGCGCGCGTGGGCGCACGCACGCATAAGTAAAACTGAGTTTTGACATGTTAATTGTTTAATATAAACAGTTCAGTAGGTTATAAGTTATATATGTTTATATTGTAACATGACAGATATATGCATAATATTGAATGGCAATTGATCATTAGAATAATGAAGTTATAATGTTTAAATTTGGAAGAAAGCATTAAGTTTAATATAAATAGATTAATTCATAGCAACTGTGGAAAGAAATCATTATTATAAAGAAAATACAAGTTCAAATAAAAGGAGTTACTAGTGATGAGTCATCCAAGACCAGTCTCATAACCAAAGGTTTTCAAACTATAACCCAGGAAGGTAAAATAGTAAATAACAAAGCAGTACAGAATATGACCAAACCCACAACGAGGGAGAATAAATAGAATAGAAACCCTAGAATAAGCCAAGATCAACCAATACAGGTGGTGTATTTCTGAAATAAAGAAGAAGATGGAGAAGATCCCAAGAAACCTGATGGCATCAAGAAGAAGATGGAGAAGATACCAGTCCCAGAAGGCAGGAGAAAAGAAGACTGATGAAAGAAGAAAAAGGCAGCATCCTGAAGAAGATGTCATGCTCTTATAAAAGACACCCAAATCCCTATATCCCCAAAATAAATATCTAAAAACAAAAGTATAACGAAATAAAAACCACATGTATATAAATTTAAGAGAGAGAAGTGTATAAAGTAAAAGTTGCCTGTGAACCAAGATGAAACAATAATATAGTACCCATGGAACAAATCTCCATTGAAAAAACGCTAACCAATTTATTATGTTAATAAGACTATACGACCATTTAGCATTAACATAATATATAAGTGCAAAGTGAACCAGTGATAGTTTTGGGTATTATAAAAAATGAACCTTGTGTTTCATTCTTGGCAATCACAAACATTGAATGCAATGAAATATGCATTTTTCAGTGACTTGAAATGTGTACTGTGACAATATGTTGTTCATAAGACATGAATCTGTTTAAAATAACATTTTGTTTTACATGAAAAAAGAAAAACAGATTTCATAGTGCTTTTTGAATGGTTCATACTATTTATTTGTTAATGACAGGGTACAATTCCCCAAAGACAATGTATAAAAGACGGTATAAAAACTGTAGAATCCTACTTATAATAATAGTTAGAAATAAGAATATAAATATAAGGTTTTTTTATGTATATAGTACAAGAATGTTGAAAAATGTTTTAAATATAAGGCCATTTGTTTGGGTCTGATACAACTAACATCAGAACTATAAAAATAGTTACTACTTGTAAATAGTCGAGAGTAATTAAGATGTTAGTTAGTAAAAAACCTTTTTTGTAAACCATATTTCCATGTTGGAAATGGGGATTTTGTTGCAAAATGTCTGACTTGAAGACAACCATTTATTTAAAAAAAAAAATATTCTTTATTTGTTTTAACTATTATTTGTATTGTAACCAATACTAATTGTCTTTGTGTAATTTGAAAACATGTTTAATGTATAATACTATATGTAAAAGTCAGAGAGGGTATCACACATCATATATTGTTTGTAAAGTTTTTGTAAGAAAAATTGTTAAAAAAATCATAGGCCAAAAGAATGGAAACCAAACTTCATCAAAACAGAGAAATTGCTCATTTAAATGCAAGTAAACAAAAGGGGTTTAGACAAAATAAACTTGAGATCAAGCCATATAATTGCACATACCATTTAGGAAGATTTTAATAAATTATATTCAGAATTATAAATAAAAATGAAAATGACTAAACTCAGAAATTTGGACATGGGAGTCATATATTCCAGAATAATGTTTCAGAATACAACTAATTCAATTAATTACCAGAAAATAAGGGAATATGAACCTTTTAATACAATATAGGATTATTAATATTAAATATAACTGATAAAATGGCTGAATTTATATAATGACAGGAAGTAAATTTTGATGTTTTGACTTTTCAGAGTATACCAAACTGAAAGTGAAATTACTATTTTTTGGACAGAAAACACTATAAAACGGCATTATTTAATCTGAAAATAAGCTGAATGAACTGAAAGATTAATTTAAATCACATCTAGTGAATAAAATTGACAAATAACCAAAGTTTAGGTATTTATATAGTGAAATATTAAAGTGTGCACAGGATATGAAAAATATTTGAACAATGTTAAGAATAATATTATATGGGCTAAGAGTTTAATTGAAACTGAAGGAAACAGTTAGTTGATTATTGGTTTTTGAACGGTTAACATAAACGAGAGTTTTGTGACGATCTAACCTTTCTTACAATGTTAAAGATAAGTGGCGAACAGTACGTTACTGTAAAGTCGAGAGTGAATTATAAAATCCTTCCAGAACATATACATTGTGACAAAAACGATCAAGAAACACTAATTAACACTAAACAATACATTTCTACTGAAAAACACCACAAAACACCAGAAAACTGTATAATACCTTAACCAAATTAGTGTCGGAATTGGGAAAAGTGTTTTGACTTATAATTACACAGACATACTAAATACAACCCAGAATCACTACACCAGTCACTACACAACATTTAACAAGAGATTTGCAGACACAAGAACAGGAATATTGCCAGAAAATACATTATTTGGAATGCAGCAGGAACGAGCGACATTTTGATCAACTTGACGGCAGCCATCTTTCTTTTGACGATCCCAGTGCCTCCTCGTAGTTCAACTCAGCTGTTTGGTGAAAACAATTATTATATTTACAAATTATTATTCAATGTCTGTGTTTATTAATAACTATTAATTTGATTGTAACGTTATACTTTTTAAATATTAGCCCGATTTCTCTGACTTTGGTAATAACTGGCTGTTTAAAGAACCCTATATAATTTTTATATCATATACTTGTAATTTTTTTCGATATCCTGAGAATCGATACTAATCGATAAGAGTCAATATTGCTATTACTTAATAAAACATTAATACTTTTCAATACTTAATAGTTTTTTATTTCTTCAATAATACTAATTATCAATAATATAATTCTAATTGATAATCTACAAGGACTTTACCACCTATAAGTGAAGATAACCTAAAAAATAAAAAGGTAAACAAATATCGATTGGTTTGAAGACAGTCTTATGAGTGGTGATAGCTTATTTAAAATATACTAAAACTTTAATAAAAATTTTCAGAAGAGCATTACACTGTTTAAAACTTCACAGCCCTATATTAATTAATTGATCCTAATTAATTAATTAATAAAATTAAAAATTTTTTTTTAATAATTATTTTTTTTATAAACATAATTTTTTTTTAAATTTCCTTCAAAACAATAATTTTTGTTTTGAAACTTTCTGTGAAGCTGAACATACATTTCTTCATCAACCTTACACTACTCGACTGGTCTTGCTACCATTGGGACTCGACCAGCTGGGAAACTTAAGGAAGTGTTTCAGGCCAGTAAGACGTCGAGAGCCACACCAATTAAACATATTACATTACAATTTATGTATTTTATTACAAATTGGCTAGCACAAACAGAGGGGCTTGATTACAATTTAAGAACACACACATCTAATTATTATATTATTACAAATTGGCGCCCAACGTGGGGCTTTAATTAGCGATTGGAAGGCCAATACATTCTGCCCAATCACTAGTTGGAGCTAGGCAACAGCTACAAAGCCAGAGAATTTCGAGGGAAAATGCAACGACGTGCAACATCTAAGAAACGGGCGGCGGAGGCCGAGAAAGAAATAGAAGCTGACATGGACAACAAGGAGGCGACGCCAGTAGAGGCGGAAGAGGTATTACCACCGGTGTTGTCCAAACCAACTGAACAACCGGAGATACCTACACAAACAGTGGAAACCAATGCGCCGGAGAAGGAAACAGAGGACATGACAACGCAACAAATGTTCAGGATGATGATGGAAATGAATAAGAGAATGGAGGAGAATAACAAGGAAATGAAGGAAGACTTGAGTAAGATTATAAAGGAGAGTAACCAATCCTTGAAAGATGAATTAGGTAAGAAACTGGATGATATAAGTAATGACAATAAACTGTTTAGGGAAAAATTAGGAAAGGAGAAGACCGAAGAAATAAAATATGATAGCAAACCAGAACCAGAAGATGTACCCAATGATAAAACGCAGGGACAAGTAATGGTATTACCTGGAATTAAAACTAGCGGAAATAAGGAAAATATTAAACAAAGGAAAAGGAGAATGTATCCAAGAAATGTAATAAAAACGAAGGAAGAGTTGGAGATGATGAACCATGGGTTAATTGATGGCAATAATATCCCAATTACATATGACAAAGACATCATGAATTCTATGAATTATAGAAGGAGAATCGAAGTAATTTCAGAAATAAGTTACCACAAGACAGTAGTCTACCACTGGGAAAGGACCAGAGGTAAACAGAATACCACATGTGGAACAGACCAATTTCAGCGCAAGACTGGACAATGTTTTTCAGAAAGATGGAAATGTGATATCGTACCAGACTATAATGATGACACAGATGAATCACCAGAATGTATTCCATTAACGTGCCATCTAGGACAGTTCCAGGGTACGGTTAGACTAAAATATATTCCTTCAGAGTGGATATGTGATGGTAAACCAGCTTATGGTGTTTCAGATAAACAAATAATAAGTGATAACCCAGATGAAGATCCTCACATATATTTGTCAGGGAACACAAAACATGGACCAGAGAAGTATTGGTGTATACAATATGATGATAGAGGGAACCAACCCAGTAATTACGACGGCCCTAACAACCCGCCGTGTAATAACCAGTTTATCGGTAATTCTAACGGTGTTAGGAATAACAACCCCTATCCATACAATAGAAACAATTTATACCAACATAATAATGTCCCATACAGTCAGAGAAATCCATATCCCAACAATAATGGTAACAGACCTTACCAACCTAACCGAAATTACTATCATGATAAATTTAGTAATAACAATAATAACAGTAATAATAACCAAGTGTCGCGCCCTAGGGTAAATTTTATAAGAGCAACCGAGATGATGGACCCTGGTTGACACAAATACCACACGACATCAAGAAAAGGGACGGATCATGATAACCGACTACGGCGAAAAACAATGGTGAAGGAGACGAAATAAATATCATTGAAAGGAAATGATACGAATAATAAACATAGAAACAAACTGGGTTTTATGAATGAAGACTATTTAAGAAAATGCACATTATAAATAAAAATATGAGCAATGGAACGACATAAAGAAAATCGTACATCTTCCTGGGTATATAAAAGAAAAGAAAATTTATAAGAAAAGAAAAAGTGGAGATCAACTTACAAAAGTATAAATAATATGGGCCAGTGTAGAGTACAATATAACCCCATATGTTGTGGTAAATGATAAGCATAACAACACATATGAGTTGAGGGAAATCGTTTCAGGAAAAATCAAAGGAGTGTACAATCAAGCTTCTATGAAGAAATATTATGAAGAATGAGTTGTGAGTTTTAGAATTTTGAATTTATTTTTAAAAATTCAAAAATAATGTAAGTACATCTTACAACCTAATATTTTGAGAAGAACATTCTGGAGAATTATAAGAAGAAGGAATTTAGAATTTTGAATTTATTTTTAAAAATTCGAAAATAATGTAAGTACATCTTACAACCTAATATTTTGAGAAGAACATTCTGGAGAATTAAAAGAAGAAGAATTTTTTAATTTAATAATTTGAGAAAATTCTAAAATATGTAAGAACAACTTACAACCTAATAATTTGAAGAAAAAAACTTTATGGAAGAAAGAAAAAGAAAGACTTTTGAATTGAAATATAATTATAAAAAAAATTCTAAAATTGAGTAAGTACATCTTACTACAACCTAATAATTTTGGAACAAACTTTATGGAAGAAAGAAAAAGAAAGAATTTTGAATATAACTTATTCTAAAATATGTAAGTACATCTTACTACAACCTAATAATTTTGGAACAAACTTTATGGAAGAAAGAAAAAGAAAGACTTTTGAATTGAAATATATTTATGAAAATTTAAAATTTAGTAAGAACATCTTACTACAACCTGATAATTTAGAACAAAACTTTATGGAAGAAAGAGAAAGAGAGAGAATTTTGAACTTAATTTTACAAAAAATTTAAAAATGAAGTAAGACCAACTTACTATAACTAAGTTTGTGAGAAAACTTTATGGTAAATAATTAAGAAGAATTTGAATTTGGAGAAATACCAAAACATTCAGAAATAATAGTAAAATCACAGTACTATAAACAATTCTGAATGAAACAATTCTGGGAATAAATGAATTAAACAGAATTTGAATGTTGATAGAACGTCAGTACTTTGAAACAAGATAAGATCAACATATTACAAGGATTTATGAGAAATATTTTTCAATTAAATAAAAAGAATAGTTTGAATTTTACATTAAAACTAACCAAGTTCCAAAAAATAATTAAGTGTCAATTATAATTGAATTGAGAAGAAAAAATTTGGAAGCAAAGAGGCTAATTACCTATGAAACGATAATAAAAACAGTTAATTAAGAGCAAAGAAGAACAACTCATACCAAACAGATGGAGAAGATGATTTTGAACCAATGATAATAATAAGACCTATATGAAATGCAAAGAGGAGAAATACCACATGAAATATAATATAAATGAATTAATGTTAATGAATGCGAAGGCAGATTAATAACTTTCTAAGAGAAAGGAAAGAACCAAAATGTTTAAATAAAATGATCAATATAACAACCTGTATATCTAATGTAAAGATACAATGTTAAAAAATTAAATATAATATATTAAGACCATTCAAATAATGAATACGAAAGACTATTTATAAAGACCTTGCTAATACTATGAATAACCAGAAGAAAGTATAAAGAGAATTCAGATGAAGAAGAAAGAGAGTTACACTGTAAACAGTAACCAGAATTATTAAAAGAAAGGTTTTCAACCATAATTAAATTAAATATATCAGACAAGTTAAGAGTTTTGAGAAAATATATATGTAATGAGTATAATAATGATTATGAAGATTTATTAAGATAGAAAATGTGAGATAATCTGAGAGACTACGAAGTGGAGAATCCAAAGATATTTTTATTAGTCGAAAATGAGACTACTTTTTATTTATTTATTCGATGACTGACTGAAGATAATTCCAGCAGCATTATGTTTTTTTGAGCAGGGATGGATATGCCTCTGTACTCAATTTATAGAAGTGGTGTATGGCCAGCAGAGAAGTAGCGTACAGTGCCCCTCTGATCTGCCCCAGCCCACGTGATAGGGAATGTTAGGGAATTAATATCCCAAGGATACAACACGAAGTTGATATAGAAAGAAAATGTATTACAATTATAATATATCTCAGAAGACACTAACTATCCGAAAAGGATCAGTAGTAAGACAAGTAACCATATATATAAAATTAATAAAACTCTAATATAAAAAAGTCGATATAAAGATGGAGAAGAAAATGAATTATAAGAAATGATGAAATTATCATAAGAAATTATTTCATCCATAAACATGTCTGAAATAATTACTTCTGGAGGGGAGCAATCTGTAACATGACAGATATATGCATAATATTGAATGGCAATTGATCATTAGAATAATGAAGTTATAATGTTTAAATTTGGAAGAAAGCATTAAGTTTAATATAAATAGATTAATTCATAGCAACTGTGGAAAGAAATCATTATTATAAAGAAAATACAAGTTCAAATAAAAGGAGTTACTAGTGATGAGTCATCCAAGACCAGTCTCATAACCAAAGGTTTTCAAACTATAACCCAGGAAGGTAAAATAGTAAATAACAAAGCAGTACAGAATATGACCAAACCCACAACGAGGGAGAATAAATAGAATAGAAACCCTAGAATAAGCCAAGATCAACCAATACAGGTGGTGTATTTCTGAAATAAAGAAGAAGATGGAGAAGATCCCAAGAAACCTGATGGCATCAAGAAGAAGATGGAGAAGATACCAGTCCCAGAAGGCAGGAGAAAAGAAGACTGATGAAAGAAGAAAAAGGCAGCATCCTGAAGAAGATGTCATGCTCTTATAAAAGACACCCAAATCCCTATATCCCCAAAATAAATATCTAAAAACAAAAGTATAACGAAATAAAAACCACATGTATATAAATTTAAGAGAGAGAAGTGTATAAAGTAAAAGTTGCCTGTGAACCAAGATGAAACAATAATATAGTACCCATGGAACAAATCTCCATTGAAAAAACGCTAACCAATTTATTATGTTAATAAGACTATACGACCATTTAGCATTAACATAATATATAAGTGCAAAGTGAACCAGTGATAGTTTTGGGTATTATAAAAAATGAACCTTGTGTTTCATTCTTGGCAATCACAAACATTGAATGCAATGAAATATGCATTTTTCAGTGACTTGAAATGTGTACTGTGACAATATGTTGTTCATAAGACATGAATCTGTTTAAAATAACATTTTGTTTTACATGAAAAAAGAAAAACAGATTTCATAGTGCTTTTTGAACGGTTCATACTATTTATTTGTTAATGACAGGGTACAATTCCCCAAAGACAATGTATAAAAGACGGTATAAAAACTGTAGAATCCTACTTATAATAATAGTTAGAAATAAGAATATAAATATAAGGTTTTTTTATGTATATAGTACAAGAATGTTGAAAAATGTTTTAAATATAAGGCCATTTGTTTGGGTCTGATACAACTAACATCAGAACTATAAAAATAGTTACTACTTGTAAATAGTCGAGAGTAATTAAGATGTTAGTTAGTAAAAAACCTTTTTTGTAAACCATATTTCCATGTTGGAAATGGGGATTTTGTTGCAAAATGTCTGACTTGAAGACAACCATTTATTTAAAAAAAAAATATTCTTTATTTGTTTTAACTATTATTTGTATTGTAACCAATACTAATTGTCTTTGTGTAATTTGAAAACATGTTTAATGTATAATACTATATGTAAAAGTCAGAGAGGGTATCACACATCATATATTGTTTGTAAAGTTTTTGTAAGAAAAATTGTTAAAAAAATCATAGGCCAAAAGAATGGAAACCAAACTTCATCAAAACAGAGAAATTGCTCATTTAAATGCAAGTAAACAAAAGGGGTTTAGACAAAATAAACTTGAGATCAAGCCATATAATTGCACATACCATTTAGGAAGATTTTAATAAATTATATTCAGAATTATAAATAAAAATGAAAATGACTAAACTCAGAAATTTGGACATGGGAGTCATATATTCCAGAATAATGTTTCAGAATACAACTAATTCAATTAATTACCAGAAAATAAGGGAATATGAACCTTTTAATACAATATAGGATTATTAATATTAAATATAACTGATAAAATGGCTGAATTTATATAATGACAGGAAGTAAATTTTGATGTTTTGACTTTTCAGAGTATACCAAACTGAAAGTGAAATTACTATTTTTTGGACAGAAAACACTATAAAACGGCATTATTTAATCTGAAAATAAGCTGAATGAACTGAAAGATTAATTTAAATCACATCTAGTGAATAAAATTGACAAATAACCAAAGTTTAGGTATTTATATAGTGAAATATTAAAGTGTGCACAGGATATGAAAAATATTTGAACAATGTTAAGAATAATATTATATGGGCTAAGAGTTTAATTGAAACTGAAGGAAACAGTTAGTTGATTATTGGTTTTTGAACGGTTAACATAAACGAGAGTTTTGTGACGATCTAACCTTTCTTACAACGTTAAAGATAAGTGGCGAACAGTACGTTACTGTAAAGTCGAGAGTGAATTATAAAATCCTTCCAGAACATATACATTGTGACAAAAACGATCAAGAAACACTAATTAACACTAAACAATACATTTCTACTCTGAAAAACACCACAAAACACCAGAAAACTGTATAATACCTTAACCAAATTAGTGTCGGAATTGGGAAAAGTGTTTTGACTTATAATTACACAGACATACTAAATACAACCCAGAATCACTACACCAGTCACTACACAACATTTAACAAGAGATTTGCAGACACAAGAACAGGAATATTGCCAGAAAATACATTATTTGGAATGCAGCAGGAACGAGCGACATTTTGATCAACTTGACGGCAGCCATCTTTCTTTTGACGATCCCAGTGCCTCCTCGTAGTTCAACTCAGCTGTTTGGTGAAAACAATTATTATATTTACAAATTATTATTCAATGTCTGTGTTTATTAATAACTATTAATTTGATTGTAACGTTATACTTTTTAAATATTAGCCCGATTTCTCTGACTTTGGTAATAACTGGCTGTTTAAAGAACCCTATATAATTTTTATATCATATACTTGTAATTTTTTTCGATATCCTGAGAATCGATACTAATCGATAAGAGTCAATATTGCTATTACTTAATAAAACATTAATACTTTTCAATACTTAATAGTTTTTTATTTCTTCAATAATACTAATTATCAATAATATAATTCTAATTGATAATCTACAAGGACTTTACCACCTATAAGTGAAGATAACCTAAAAAATAAAAAGGTAAACAAATATCGATTGGTTTGAAGACAGTCTTATGAGTGGTGATAGCTTATTTAAAATATACTAAAACTTTAATAAAAATTTTCAGAAGAGCATTACACTGTTTAAAACTTCACAGCCCTATATTAATTAATTGATCCTAATTAATTAATTAATAAAATTTAAAAATTTTTTTTAATAATTATTTTTTTTTATAAACATAATTTTTTTTTAAATTTCCTTCAAAACAATAATTTTTGTTTTGAAACTTTCTGTGAAGCTGAACATACATTTCTTCATCAACCTTACACTACTCGACCGGTCTTGCTACCATTGGGACTCGACCAGCTGGGAAACTTAAAGAAGTGTTTCAGGCCAGTAAGACGTTGAGAGCCACACCAATTAAACATATTACATTACAATTTATGTATTTTATTACAAATTGGCTAGCACAAACAGAGGGGCTTGATTACAATTTAAGAACACACACATCTAATTATTATATTATTACAATATATATATTATATCGTAACGATACCGGGGGACCCGAGTTCGATTCCCAGTACCGAATCACAATTGTATAGTTATTATTGGTTCTGTTCTAATATTTTTTGTTAATAATAATGATATGGTTTGTTAATAATTATTATATTGTTTTGTAATAATGATAATTGATATAAAATGTTAAATATAAATAATTATATATGTATAACTGAATGTATGAAAACAGAATTTGTATGAGTGATGTAATGGAAAATTGGTGGCATTGTCAAGGAGACTGTTTTGTGAGATTGAAAATAATTTTGTTAATTTTTGGATCTGTAGAAGAAAAGATGAAATAAAAATTGTTCTTTAATATCTAAAGTTATTAGATGGAAATAATAATTGGTACAACAAAAACCAGTTGTTGTACACATATTATCAGTATATAATATATATTGATTATAGTATAACATTAATAAAAAAAAATGTTTAAATAAGAAAAAAATAATAAATAGACCTCCGAAGAGAAATAATGAAACGCTACAACGTATAAATTGGTGCTCAGTGGTGTAGATATTATAATCTTAAAATTTGTGCAGAAAATATGAAAATAACACACAAATTAAAAAAATAACAACGGTTGCTAAGAAGAAAAAAAAAATTCTGAAAAGGGAGATACATATTGATGCTGATTTGAACAAGAGGCAAGAAGTCCTGAAGGAACGTGAACTGGAAGTCGTCGGAGGTTTTTTTCGGAACTAAGAAGGAAGAATCCAGGCCGAGACGAGACAGTCCTTGCAGTTCGAGTTGAAGGCAACTTATGTACAAGAAGCTCCTGAAGGCGGATCATCAAGGTGTTTGGGTGAGTCCGGCAGATTTTTTTTGTTTTGTTTCTTGCTGTTGATGTTGTCTGTGTGTTTGTGTGGTATACTGTTTTTTTAGTAAAATATGTCATTAAAATGGCATTTATTCAACGGTACCCAAAAGTTGTTTTGCACGAAGTTGCGATCGATCTAGATCTTGAAATTCGTGAAGGAATGAGTAAGAAGGATTATACTCGTCTAATTCAATCGTATGAAGATTACGATGAAGAATTAATCAAATATCTGTTACAGAAAACAAACAGAAATTGTTAGACGTGAAACAGTAGCAGCTGAAGCTGAAAATAAAAGATTAGAAAGAGAGTTTGAGTTAGAGAAATTGAGGATTCAACAGACTTCTAATACTGAAGTTGAAGTTAGAAAAATTGTAGAACCAAAATTGTATAATATAAAAGATGTTGTAGGTATATTTGATGAAAAAGAGGAAGATGTGTCAATTTTCCTTTGAAGATTTGAACGTGCTATGGTACATTCGAAAATACCTCTTGAAGGCTGGGTTATTGTTTTAACTAGTGTTGTACCAATAGTAATCAAAGAACTCATTCATCGAGAACCAATAGAGCTAGCAGAAAATTATGATTATGTAAAAGAATTATTTATGAGAAAATATCAGTTAAACCCTGAAAAACTCAGACAAAAATTCTTTAATATTAGACGCTTACCGAACCAGACTTGGGCAGATTTTGTATATCAATTGACCATATATTTTGAAGGATGGACTGAAGGAATGAAGGCAGTTGATGTCAAAAGCTTGAAAAATTTAATGATTTTAAATCAGTTAAAATATCGGGTTCCTACCCAAATAAAAGAACAGCTGAGTTAAGATTGGTTAAATTTAAGTACACCTTTGGAGTTACAGAGACAACTAGAGAAAAATGACGATTTGAGGACTTGTCTTAACCAAAAAACAAGTTTGGATTATATTAAGATAGAGTCGAATCAGAAAAATGTTCTGAAGGTGCAACCTAAATCTCATGTTCCAGACAAGGAATTTAAAAAAAGGGAAGATTCAAAGATAAGTGAATTTAAACCTGAATTTGAAAAACGGAAAGAGATGCGATGTTATTTATGTAATTCATTGGATCATTTGAGGAATAGATGTCCTAAAAGATTATCTAGTAATGAACCCTCAAATGTAGCAGGAATAGTTGAAGAGGTCTCTAGTTTTATGAAAGAGACTAAAGAGGATTTGAAAGTTGGAGGCATTTCTCAATCTGATTTAGAAAAGCAAGTAATGCCATTCAAGTGTCAAGGGAAAGTTAACGGTAGACAAGTTCAAATACATCAGGACACAGGTGCTGATATTGATGTGGTGCATAAAAATTATGTATCCATTGAACATTACACGGGCGAACATAGATGGCTTAACACCCCATTATTTCCAGAACCCTTCTGTTGCCAAATAGTAGATGTCACTTTGGAAATTCCTGAAAAGGTAATACTTGCTCAGGCTGCAGTCACAGCTAGTCCAGCTTATGAAGGAATTTATTTGATGGGGAATGAAACGGCGCAGAGTTTACAAAACACAAATGCACATTTGTTAGAATTTTTGAATGCCGTAAACATAAAGTCTATGTTAGTTAGGCGAGAAATAGAAGTAAAAGAGCAAGCAGAACAAGAAAAAATTCAAAATGATCAGCTATCAACCGTTGAGACTGAAACAAAAGAGGAAGATAGACTCCTTGAAGAAAATGTCAGTCATCAACAGGGTGAAATGTCCCTACTGAATACGACACATGAACAATTCATGGCTGCTCAAAATTCTGATTCCGAATTGTTAGAGATGATCCAAGAAGTACAATCTAGACCTCCGAAGAGAAATAATGAAACGCTACAATCTGAACTTGAAACGGTTCAGATAACTAAGGTTGCTATAGCTGATTTTCGGGTTGAGAATACATCCCTTGATGAACTGGCAGATGAAGTAAAGGATGTTACATGTCGAAGTTCGGGTGAAACAAAACTTGATGCGTTAATTAAACAGGAAGAATCAAGAACAGGAAAATCTGAAGGAGACAAAATTTTGCACACTATTAATGATGCAGCAGAAACTGATTCATTTATTGCTTCAGAAACCAACACTATTGTTAAAGAAGCAACAGATAAAATAAATCTGCCTATTCAGTTGCTTGAGAATGTGGATGATAAGCCAGCCATTGAAGAATCAATGACACCTATTTTTAGAAGTTTTGAAACAGACACACTTGATACACATCAGCATTCTACCATAACACCAACTGAAAAATCTGCAGCAGATACACATGCATTAGGTGGAAGTACTGAGAAAGTAACAAAAGTAAGCACACCTGCAGACATAGTAGAAGAAAATATTTCAAAGTTGGAGCATGAAATAGAGAGACTAATTATTGATGAACCATGTGAAGAAGGAAGAGTATGTACAAGTGACATGTACTCCGAGATAAGTGAAAGTATTGTTCAATCACAGTTCGAGTCGAAGGATGAAGGTATTGATCAAAAACAGTTTGAACAGTGCTCTAACAAAACAGCTGGAGACAATTCCTTGTTGAACTCTTTCATTTCAACTGATGTTTTACCTGCAACTCAAACATATAATGAAGATAAAACAGTTGAGCTACTGGTTAAAGAAGTAATATCATCTGTTGTGGAAAGAAAAGGTAAGAAGACATCAAAAAGAAAAAAAAGAAAAGTGATAAAGAAGTGGAAATGGCATCAGCTCCAATAAATATCCTTTCTGGACCTGAAGGACATAAAATTCAAAAAATAGATCCGTTGAAAAAAGTTAATGAGGGAGAGATAATTGTAACAGAGGAAGGGGATGCCACTTCTATATCATCCAGTACTTTACTGGAAATAAAGTTTGAAACTGAACATCCAGTTATTTTTTTAAGTAGAAAACTGAAAGGGCCAGAAATAAATTATGTCTATAAAATAGGTTATTTACCTTTTGTCGACGTTTCTTAAAATCCTTTTAGGATGACTCGAGTTTCAACACCATTTGGTGTCATCATCAGATCGGTGAATTAGGTTAAAACATTTCGATGCATATGCATCTCGTTAGATATTTAAAAGATTAAAAACAACACATAACATTATATAAAACAATAAATAAACTATATCACAATAAAATAACATTAATAAAAGAATATAAAAACAACGCGGCCGCAAACGATCCTGCACAGGAACGCACCCCACGGTAAGATTAATCAATGCCGGTTTGACCTCGGTTCAATTTCATCGATCTGATATAGCCAATCTCTCGTTCCATAAGATCGATTCTATTAAATAAAACATTATTGTTATGTATCGCTTTTTCATTTAGGACACGATTGTGATCCTTCTTTATGGCTTTGTATATCTCGAATCTTTCAAGGGTGTCCAGCTTTAGTGACTTTTTACATTTATGTAGGATATCTAAATTATCGTTGATACTTTTTATATTATGGTTATATGAGCTCAAATGTTCTGCAAATGTAGATCTTGTTACATTAGACTTGGAGCTTGGGATATGTTCTTTATAGCGTAATTTGAAAGAACGACCTGTTTGTCCTATATAGAACCGTGTGCAATCAGAACAATTAAGTCTATATACACCAGTACCATCAAATATATCGGAGGGTGTATTTTTGTTGGTAAAAGTGAGTTTTTTCTCAAGTTTATTACTTGCCTTTGAGGCCAATGTAATATTATGCTTTTTTAATAGGTTTTTTAAAGTATGGTATAGATTTTCACCATATTCTATAGCAATGTATTTGTTTTCTTTGGATACATCAATATTTATTGGTTTGTTTTTTTTTATTAATTAATCTATCTACTATACGACTTTTGTATCCATTGGCCAATGCTATGTGCTTGATAATGTTTAGTTCACTGTTATAATCATCTGTAGATGAGGGCAATGCCAGCAATCTATGAATCATGCAGTTAAAAAAAGCCATTTTATGTGACATAGGGTGATACGATGAGGCGTGAATAGCATGATCTGTGATTGTTGGTTTTCTGTAAATATTATAGCTAATTTTATTATTTATTTTAGTTAAAGTTAAATCTAAAAAATTAATTTTATTATTCATTTCAGTTTCTAATGTGAATTGTAAATTATTTGTAATAGTGTTCATATATTTTTTAAGCATTTCTAATTGTCTGCAATTGCCATTGTAAATCATTATTGTGTCATCCACATATCGTCGGTAAAATAAAATTTTTGTATAATGTTTGTTTTTAGTTGATAAAATTTCATTTGTTTCAATATGATTTAGGTAAATTTCAGCCAGGATGCCTGACAATGGGGATCCCATAGCTAAACCATCCCGTTGTAAATAATATTTGTTTTCGAAAGTAAAGTAATTTTGTTTTAATATTACTTTTGTCAAATTGATTAACTCATCAACTGCTTCATAATTTAATGTGGATTTAGATAGTAATAAATTTTTAGCTATTTCTAACGTTTCGGTAATAGGAATGTTCGTGTATAGATTTACTATGTCGAATGAGGCGAGAGTGTGTCTCGGTTCGATTGTAATAGTTTTTGTAAGTTTGACCAGTTCTTAGCTGTTTTTTAAACTATAATTTTTATTAAACGTTATGTGTTGTCTAAAAATTTTTTCAAGTTTTTTGGCAATTTTATATGAAGGTGCAGACATAAAATTAACTAAAGGACGGATAGGCATATTATTTTTATGTATTTTTGGAAGGCCCTTAAGTCTAGGGGCCTTGGGGTCTATCATTTTTAAGTGTTTTTTCTCATCGTGCGTAATGACATATTTTGATTTATTCAATATTGATTTCACTTTATTGTTAAATGTAAGAGTGGGATCGCTATGAATCTCAATAATGTTATTGTTTTTAATGAAGTCCAGTATCTTATTTTTATAATCATCATAAGTTAAAATTACGAGAGTTTGACCTTTGTCCGCTTTGGTGACGATTGCGTTATGGTCTATTAATTTCCAAGTAATAAACTTGAGAAAAAACTCACTTTTACCAACAAAAATACACCCTCCGATATATTTGATGGTACTGGTGTATATAGACTTAATTGTTCTGATTGCACACGGTTCTATATAGGACAAACAGGTCGTTCTTTCAAATTACGCTATAAAGAACATATCCCAAGCTCCAAGTCTAATGTAACAAGATCTACATTTGCAGAACATTTGAGCTCATATAACCATAATATAAAAAGTATCAACGATAATTTAGATATCCTACATAAATGTAAAAAGTCACTAAAGCTGGACACCCTTGAAAGATTCGAGATATACAAAGCCATAAAGAAGGATCACAATCGTGTCCTAAATGAAAAAGCGATACATAACAATAATGTTTTATTTAATAGAATCGATCTTATGGAACGAGAGATTGGCTATATCAGATCGATGAAATTGAACCGAGGTCAAACCGGCATTGATTAATCTTACCGTGGGGTGCGTTCCTGTGCAGGATCGTTTGCGGCCGCGTTGTTTTTATATTCTTTTATTAATGTTATTTTATTGTGATATAGTTTATTTATTGTTTTATATAATGTTATGTGTTGTTTTTAATCTTTTAAATATCTAACGAGATGCATATGCATCGAAATGTTTTAACCTAATTCACCGATCTGATGATGACACCAAATGGTGTTGAAACTCGAGTCATCCTAAAAGGATTTTAAGAAACGTCGACAGAAGGTAAATAACCTATTTTATAGTCTTAATCGTTTCTGGAGGCAAGAAAAATGTTTAAAAAAAAATAAATTATGTGACGACCGAAAAGGAATGCGCTGGCATCGTCTGGGCCGTTCTTAAAATCCGTCAATATTTAGATTGGGGACTGACTTTTACTATTGTAACAGACCACAATCCTCTGATTTATTTAAAAACTATGGGATCTGCAAATGCCCGATTAATGAGATGGGCACTTGCCTTACAATCATTTGATTTTGTCATTACTCATAAGGCCGGGAAATATCACAAAAATGCTGATAGTTTAAGTAGGGCCATGTACCAAAAAAGTGATGTGGACATATGGACAACACCACGGCCTGAATTTGCCGGAGTTACCTAAGCAATATTGTCATTCAATTTTCACCCTCCTTGTTGGAAGCCAAAAATTGAATAGACTTAGGCGGGGAGGGATTGTAACGATACCGGGGGACCTGAGTTCGATTCCCGGTACCGAATCACAATTGTATAGTTATTATTGGTTCTGTTCTAATATTTTTTGTTAATAATAATGATATTGTTTGTTAATAATTATTATATTGTTTTGTAATAATGATAATTGATATAAAATGTTAAATATAAATAATTATATATATATATAACTGAATGTATGAAAACAGAATTTGTATGAGTGATGTAATGGAAAATTGGTGGCGTTGTCAAGGAGACTGTTTTGTGAGATTGAAAATAATTTTGTTAATTTTTGGATCTGTAGAAGAAAAGATGAAATAAAAATTGTTCTTTAATATCTAAAGTTATTAGATGGAAATAATAATTGGTACAACAAAAACCAGTTGTTGTACACATATTATCAATATATAATATATATTGATTATAGTATAACATTAATAAAAAAAGTTTAAATAAGAAAAAAATAATAAATAGACCTCCGAAGAGAAATAACGAAACGCTACAATATATATATATATATATATATATATATATATATATATATTGTAATGTATTTTGTGTATATACGGTTGCGGGTTTATTTTATTCAGCCCCACGTTGTTGACGTCACTTTGTAATGTAAATTGTATTGGGGTTTAAATAAGCTCCACGTTGGTATGCGCCTTCGAATTTTCCTGCACTTGTGGTTGACTCAGCGATAGCCGCTAACCGTATGTTGTCAGTTGTAGGTTAGTTTATTTTTCTGTTGTTGGCGAGGTTATATTCGTCCTGCGTACCTGCTCTCTCCCACTAATGCCTGTGAACAAATTCTTATTCTACCCACACGCATATAATAACAACTCTGGTATCTGTAATTATTGGTTTCTTTTATTATTTTTTTCCAGCTTATTTATTAAAACAACATAAATGGTTAGGTCTTGAATCGACCTTAACAGTTTAATAATCGATTCGTCTTCGAATCTGCTCTTCAATGGTTTGCAAGTAAATTTAATATAAAATATTTATCTCAGGGCTTGGGTTTTTTGGGCTAGTTATGAAGTCAGAAAATGCTTTAAAAAGGAGTACAACACATTGCAATTACATATAAAATAATAAATCTTAATCATCAATGTTTACAAGTATAAAATGTTATGTTTTTTACCGACTACAGTAACGAACTCTGTCAGCAATGGGAACTATATAATAAACAATATGGCCGCTTAGGTCAGTTAACCAAGAGTCATATGGTTAGAACGTTTTCTGTTTTAAATAAAATGTTTTTACCATTAACCACTGTATTAATGAGCAATGGTTATTCCAATTATCACTGTAAATTGTTTATATGGTGTAGTGAAGTTGATCTGTGTGTATTGTGGTAATGAAAATACTTCGGAGTTATAATTACGTTCCTGGAATACTGCAAGCGGTCCCTTGCTATCGTCTTTTTGTAGTTTTGGTGTAGAATTAAGCTTCCATCGGTTAGTAATTAATTCTTTATCTTCTTTATAGTTTTCTTAGAGTCTTTACTGCTTCTCTTGTGTCATTTTGAACATTAGTTGCGTGTAATATTGATACTTTCATTTTTTTACTCAAAGCGTCAGCTATTAAACTGCTCCTTTCAGCGTGGCATCTAACAATACAAAAATTCCTCCTTATCGTCTTTGTAATGGCTTTTTGACCAGTAAACTCCGTTTTTGATTGGTCAGTTTTCATGAACTTGAGGTCAAGCGGCATATAGTCCCAAAATTATATCCTTGCTTTTCCAGTCAAAAAATACTCCCTTGTTAACTTTTGTTGAAATTAAAATTGGTTTACATAGTTCTGTTCCTTTTTTAGAGGTCTACATTTTGGTATATAATTTTGTATAAGTTACTTCATATTAGGTGTCCTTTCACCTGTACCAAATCTATAAATCTGGACTATAACACTGCCCTTACATTCACTATACAATACTTAATTTTTATTAGATTAATTTCATTTGACTCACAATCACTCTAAGACTTGTCTATTATTAAATTTTGATCCTATTTTGTTATTATTGTATTATATTGATTTGATAACTTAATCATTTCTGACATTATGTTATTTTATATTTAATTTTTGGCCTAGGCTTAAAATTTGACTTCATTCCCATTTTCTAATTTACAATAATTATTAAATTGTTTTCTGTTTTGAACCCTTTTGCCTGATTACCTTTGTTTTAAAGATTACTGCATTATTTTTCTTTAACTTATTCTAACAATGTTTATTAACTAACACAAAACCCTTAACATACTAATTAAAAATGTTGCTTTCATGGCCAAGATTAGATTCATTCATTTACAAACACTAACATAAATTATTTAATTGATCATAATACCATTTTCATTCTCATACTATTATGTTCTATTAATGGACCATTATTATATTGTTTATGGGCCTCTACAGTCGACTCCCTCTAATCCGGACACCTCGGGACCGGATCCCTGTCCGGATTAAAAAATTTCCGGACCATCCGGCGGTTTTTTACTTATGTAAATTACAACCTGTAATAGCGTATCTATATTTATAAATCACATTTTAAGACAATTTTCAAGTGTATGGAACACAATTTTAGGTTCATAAAATTGTCCCAAACGAATAAACTTAAACCTAAAACTAATGAAAAACTTGGCTTTGCAATATTAAAAGAAATCTGTTATTTTCTTCTGCTTCTTTACTTCAACTGTTTTCTTGAAGGCATAATCACGCCACTTCCTTAGAAACATAACATCCACAGCTGATGCGCTAGGCTGTTGTTCGACGTAGGTAGTTGCCAGTTCCAGTGCTGCCCTACCCTCTGCATGAGTCAAAATTCCCACGCCATTTCCCGCTTCACTATCACCTTCGTCGTCGTCTTCTTCTTTTTCTTCCTCTTGACGAAGGACTACATCGACGATTTCGTCATCATTCAGGATTTCATTAGCCAGTTCATCATCAGCTCGCGAAATCCATTCCACAACGTCATTCTCATTAATACTAGCAGAATCAGGCAGCCGTTGTAAATCCTTTAAAATTGAGTGGTTGTCATCAGGTTCAGTTGCATGAATATTTAACCCTATTGTATTTGGGTTGTCTTCTTGTCTCTTCTCAACGAGAGTTTCAACATCTGGCCACAATTTTCTCCAGGATTTGGTAAACGTAGATGATGGGATTTCATCATACGATTTAGCAGCGATATAAATGACGTCCTTAATGTTAATTGTCTTGAGCGTCTGGATGAGACCTGCATTGTCATTACCATCCATCTTATCCAAAATTTCTGAAAGAAGCTTCCTCCGGTATTTTCTCTTAAAGCATTCGATTACACCCTGGTCCATGGGCTGTGCGATACTTGTTACATTTGGAGGCATATATAAAAGCTTGATGTCACTGTAACTATCACATTCGAGACCTTCCTCTGGATGCGTAGGGGCATTATCAAGCACAAGAACTGCTTTTACTGGCAATTTCAAGGATGTCAAATGTTCTTTTACAGACGGAACAAATTGAGCCACGAACCACTCCTTAAACAAATAAGAATCCATCCAGGCAGACTTTTGTGACCTGTAATACACTGGAAGGGAAGACATGTTTAAGTTTTTGAATACTCTGGGTTTGGCCGACTTTCCAATCACAAATAGCGGCATCTTGTGTGTCCCAGTTGCGTTTGAGCATAGTGCAACAGTGATCCTTTCTTTATTTACTTTAAAGCCCGAAGCAGACTTTTCTTGAGGAGTGGCAAAGGTTTTATTTGGCAAAAGTTTATAGTTAAGCCCGGTCTCATCGATATTGTACACTTGTTCTGGGGTTAGTTTTTCACGCTCAATGAAACGCTTCAATTTTTCAGAATAATCATTAGCTGCCGGTTGGTCTGCTGAAAGCTTCTCCCCGCAAACTCCAAGGAAATGCACTCCATGCCGTTTTTTCCATCTCGTTAGCCACCCATCGCTTGCCGAGAAGTTTCCTTTTTCCCCAAGTTTTGAATGAAGAATGACGGCTTTTTCTTTCAAAATCGGCCCATTTATAGGAGTCCCTCTTCTACGTTCCTGCATGAACCACAACCATAATGCGTCATCAACAAGTTCATGGTGTGGTTTTTTCAAGGTAGATCGAGTAGAAAGGACGGATTCGACTTCAATTTGCATACAAAAATCCTCGATCGATTTTCTGTTTTTCCGCCAATCATAAACTGTGCTTTTCCCTACATTAAACTCCGTACAAATACTTTGCACTGATTCACCCTTATCTAAACGTTGTAAAATATTAAGTCTGTCTTGCATTTTAACCGTATTATGCTTCCGTTTTTCACTCATTTTTGAGAATTTTACTGTCAAATAATCAGAGTTACTGAAACTACAATTTCACCTAACAAATAAACTCACTTATAATAACATATGTAACTCACATTGAAAATTATTAAAACACACAACAATATCAGTAGTAATTAGTAAAAACAGCTACAGTACACTGTATGACGACCCGGAGCAAACGCAATCGTAAGCCGAACTGAGGATCTTTGTTTACATGTAGGCTGGAAATAACAGACACACTCAATCCTGTCGTTTTCGGCCGTGAGAAACCCGGCGCGCGCTGATGACTCATTTCCAAGAAGTAGTCCGGACCATCCGGCGTCCGAACCATCGGAGTCCGAACGAGAGGGAGTCAACTGTATTTAAGTATGTTTTGGTATTATGTCATAACACCTACTTTCTATTCTTGCCTGCAGGCTTAATATTTTTCTTATATTCTTTTACACATGGTTTATCAATGCTAACAATTATTGGCATTGACCTAATTAAAGAAAAACAAACATGGGATCAACAACTATAAAACCTTTCAATAAACAATGTTACAATACTACAATTGTCTGTTCATACTTTAACATTTAGTATGTTTGTAATTTCATATTACTTATAAGAGTTGTGTCTCTTATATTGAACTATTTGATTTTTTCACACTTAATCGAATTATAGGGATCATTGATCTTAACAGTCTTATCTGTGTGATTAATGATCACCCTTGTTTTTCACCTTTCACTTTTCACTTTTACACTTATTCACTTTTCATAAGTTTTATCTTATTTTTTTACAATACATAGTTTATTATTTGTCACACTATTGTGCTGTACTTTTTATTTTAAATTGTTACATACTTGATTTCATTTATTCTGACTTTTTTGTTATTATTCGGACTCTCATTATGTCACATTACAATATATATATTCAATCACTTTCTGCTACAGTTCGTTTCTTGATATATATAAAGTAATTTAAAATTTATGTTTATATTACCTCAAGATGTTATATTTTTCCTATTCGGAACATGTTTCGAGAGCTCCCGTGCTCTCATCTTCAGCCTTCGCGATCTTGCGTCTGGTGAAGTATTTGTGTATCCAGCATCCAGTATCCAGCCAACACACAAATACTTCACCAGACGCAAGATCGCGAAGGCTGAAGATGAGAGCACGGGAGCTCTCAAAACATGTTCTGAATAGGAAAAATATAACATCTTGAGGTAATATAAACATAAATTTTAAATTACTCTATATTGTTTTAGTTAAAATCTTTAGTTAAACAATTTTAAGTGACACACAATTTTAAGTCTTAGTTAAAATTTAAGTTCGTATTAAGACAGTTACTTTTTTCGAATTCTGCGAGTGTGTGTTATACATTTTAGATACATATTGTAACGTTACATAACCCAGTCCCAAAAATGATAACGTAATCACCCCACTATAAAGGTCAGAAATGGGTATAATATACCTAGCTCTAGATTACTTTGTATCACAAAACATTATAAACTATAATTAAGTGATATAAAGAGTACAAAGTGAGTTATAGTGTACCCAGTGAGAAAATAAATGGTTTTAAAAGGAGCATCTCACAGATTTATGCTGTAGATGGAGAAACAATTGATTATAATAGTAGACTATATTGCTACTGACCAATTATGTGTTTTGTTTGAATATTGTATAATTTGTATTGTGTAGGCCACAAAGATTTTGTACATAGGTCTAATTTTATATTTAATAGAATAATTGTGTTTGAATATAAGATAACCCAGGGTTAAATATAAAAGGGTTAAATATAAAATAATAATAAAAATAAAATAATACTGTATGAGTAAAATGGCAGAAGAAAATAGTTTAGTGTAAGGATCTATAAGAAATTAATAAATAATAAATAAATACAATTAAAGGAAATAAAAATATTAAAGACCTATATATAAAGTTAAGAGGAAATAAAAGGAAAAACCTTATATAAATCAAATTGGATAATAAACTAAATTTAAAAAGGATTATTTTTCTATAAATAAGAAATAAATTTATAATAATTAAAAACAGCCTATATACTCAAAAGTATATAGACGCACCAATAAAAAATGATATAAAAATTATTGGTTACTAACAGTAATCACCCAACAAGATATGAATTTAATTGTTAAAACGATTGAAAACCGTTCGTTTGGAAAAAGTGGAATGCCATCAAAAATTTAATAAAACCTTATGAAAACTTTTGGAAACAGTGCTAAATTTAATAAAAAATTAACTAGTAGTATCCACCTTATGTAGAACTCCTTCAAGTATCAACTTTAACGTCCTTTATTCGATGAAAATTTGAAATAACCCAGCTACCAGATCAGGCCTAGTTGGACGGCACTTCGAGATTTTGGTGAGATTGTATCTTATGAAAATTTAACGAAATTACAAAACAACTATAACTCCAACACTAGAAACAGCACCATCCAAGTAAACACTTCGAGAAAAGAGGTAAAATAAACTTTATTAATAATTGTTAACCAAGAAATCCTCATATCGAATCTTTGTGCAGTTCCAATATTTAGTAACTGATTTCGTGTTTATAATAAAGACAGGTTATCTGTACTCTAGCGTATAAACCCGGAACTACATACTACGGAAAAACCAAAAAAATAGAAATTTATTTTTTTCTTGTGAAGCGTAGTATATTATTATTCATTTCTGACCGTCTCATAACACAAAGAACTTACCCTTAACCCTGGGGAAATTAATAAATGAATTCTTTATTGTTTAATGTTTAATCAAGGATAAAAAATAATTTGTTATAATTCCAGTGTTTACCTAATTAGATCGAACCAATGTGGGGTTGACAGAAAACATCGATTATAATATTTTTGTACTGGGAGAAGAGAAAATCAGTGTATTCAATACTCTGAATATTTTGTAATAAATAATAAAACGTGTATTATTTCTTGTAGAGGGTAGTTGTTACAGGGTTTCAGGAAGCCAAGAAGAGGACGAACCGCTGGAAAGTATCACCGACAATTGGTGTTTGTTTAACCTAAAATTTGGAGGCAGACGTCAAAATCAGCTGGTCTTATGAGCGGCGAATATTTTAAAATAAGTAATTGTATACTCCGGGGATAATATCCTTGGTCCTCCTCTCTCTCCTAACTATGATTAAACAACTTCAGTGATCTCTCCCAAATCACACACACCTCGATTTCAGTAATTTGGGTAAACATAAAAATTTAACCGCTTTGAACATTAGCAAATATAATTCATAAGTGACGATCGCAAAAGGTACTCTGACTGCTCCGAGACTTTCACGATAAAAACCCACGACACGTTACAGAATGACGTACTAACGTGGGGCTTAATTAGGAAAGCTTAACAAATAAATGATACTTACGGATACCCGCGGGACGTGACAATATGTACATTTGTGTGTGCACACGCGCGTGTGTTTGTGCATGTGCATGCCTTGAAAATAAGGTAATTTGTCAAAACAATTGTTGACCAACTCTTGTGTGCATATGTGTCCCGTACAGTCATTAATGACATTTGTGCCATCAATAGCATTTCCACTAACTGTTAAATTGCTCTAATTAAGGTGTTGTCATCCGTGCTTATGGGAAAGTAGGTTCAGCTGCCACTTAAAATTTTTTTGTGTTCACACAAAAGAACGGTATAATAAAAAACATTCGATAACATATTAGCAACATGTTCATAATATATTAATCATAAGAAAGCTCATGACTACCAAACCAAAGCAGGAGTGTTTTAGCTAAAGCTTGCAGTAGAAAAATATTGTGATGCACTTGTTTTAACTTGTCAACTGAAAAATGACAGAATATTGCGCATTTCCCTGTGTTCAACGAGACCAACATTGTTGAGGTCTAAGCCAAAACTCATTGTTAGACCAAATTTATGATCATTAAGAAGTAAAATTCTAGAGGGATGTCATTATTAGTTTGACCCTAATAGCTTATTAATCCAATATCATCAACGAAAGGTGAAAGCATCCTGGGTGAGTTGTATGGCTAGCCACCGTATCTCGAGAGTTCAGCAGAGAAGCAACAAGCCAGAATTAGTGGCATATGTATTAAATAGCTGCATTAGGGCAGGTGGCGACATTTAAGTTCCTAGTTAGGATTTCAGCCATCTTACAAACAAACTGAAGACTCCCACGAAATGAGGCCAGGAGAAAATGTCTGCATAAAAGGCAGATGAAACTGCAGTCACCCAATAGTAAGGCTTCAGTTCTGGATCACCACTATAATTGTCTGGCAGAAGAGAAGTTGACAGTGGTGGTGTAGTAATCGTCAAGAAGAAGTCGAGGACAAGACCACCACAAATGGTGATTAACAATAGCTTCAGCCAAATGACTTAGGAGAAACACAGTGAGCAGGATTCTGATGAAAAGTATGTGCTATCATCTATTCACTAATGGCATCATCCTGATTACTCACAAAAGTATCAAGTTTGCAGGGTGGAATATTTATCGGATATCGTGATCATTAACTGGATCGTATGTATCCTTTTTATATTATTTGTTATTGTTAATATGCCGGTTATTATTTATTTAAGATGCCTCAGTAGCTCAATTATCTTAAACAGAGAGTTTGCTTTTTGTGCTGTTCATTCATCGTGTTGTACTGTGGGTTCAGCTCAAGGTTGAGCCAGTGCAACCCTGTATGCTTCCTGTTGGAGCAATATGTCAATCTGTCTTAGTAAGAATGCAACAGTATATATGAACACACCCAACAGGAATTCTCACTGTTCAGCTCATGACTGCACAATGTATAATACAAATTGCTGTCTCACTGACAGTGATGTGGTATGAGTCTACAATGGGTAGAGAGCAGAATAGGCTTGATGGACAACACTAATGTTGATCAGTATTTTTAATGATGGTAGTATTTAAGAAATTTTATGTATTTCACTGGGATTATGGAAAATTCCCATGGAGTAACATAAGTTACTTTTGGGAAGGTGTTAAGTTACCATTCGAGTACACCAGTGGGAAGGGGTAGCCTGTGTAAGATAATGTTGGTATTGTCATGTTGTTGAAATGTGCTTCCAAATGGCATAACTGCCTTTACACACTGTCAGAAGTATATAGTAAACACAATTTTTAATAAGTATTGTAAATTAATGTGAAATTTTTTGTTTAAGTTGATTGCTTTGTGATGAACTTTACTCTTTTGTCTGCAAAGTATACAGGGCCGGAGTTGACGTTATTAAAATTGTTGTTTTCCAGGCTGTCAGGCCATGGTCTAAAGCTGTTGATTGCAGCAGACATTTCAGCTGTGCCTTTGACGGCCATCTTCAGTGCTAATTCTGGCTACACACTGACACAGATGTCTTGGTCAGTGACCACATTATTGACACACAAGACATCTGTGTGAATATGTAACATGAATTAGCACTGATGTTGGCCGTCGAAGGCACTGCTGAAACTTCTGGCGTAATCAAAAGCTTTAGACCACGGTCTTACACCCTGGAAAACAACAATTTTATTAATATTTACTCCCTTGTATTTCCGTGAAAGTTGATATTATTAAACATCTATTGTGGTTTAAGTGAAATAATATATTAGTGAATATTTTTGTATTATAATACTACAAAGTGCCTGTTCAAATGTTTATAATTTTCCAGTGGAGCACTTGTCAACAGAAGGAAGAGTTTAACCTGCCAGAAGTGCAGCATACTTCATCATGTATAAATACTTTCATAAAGGAAGAACTTGCTGTTGATGAATATGGCGTGTCCAACATTATAAAGAAAGAAATGTCAGTTGAAGAAATAAAGTGTATATCATCAGCTTTAAAGAAGGAATTCATTTCGAGTGAATTAGATCCTGTTTTATCTCAACAAGAATGCACTGTTATTAAAGATGAATTAATTATAGCAGAACCAGAGCATGAGGAACTTACAGATGAGGTATTTTACACTCAAAAGTATTCAACTTCAGTTCATTAGTATGTACGGTTCTTAGAGCTCTCAAAAACTATTTGTATTTAGTTTAGTCTACAGTTATATAGAAGCTTATATAAACATATCAAATTAACATTGTAAGAAATTAAGCAGATACAGTCAACTCCCGATTATCCGGGATAATCACCGGCAGGGTGATCACGGATAAGTAAAAATCCCAGTTAAAGCAAAAATTGTAACCTAGTGCTTAAATGAAGGTCTTAGTTCAAAATAAAATATGTGCATACAATAAAGTAGTACACACCTTTTATTATGTAAAAAAATGAGTCAAATCATGTGTTTGTCAATTAAAATAGTATGTTTACAAACAGAACAATATGTTCAGAGTCAGTGTTTATACACGCTGAAAATAATCTGTTAAAATTTTTGCTTCTTAGCACTTGCTGTTTTCTTTAAAATAGATGACCTTATTTTGTGTAAAACCAACTTGTCGCACAAAAAAGTGTCTTCTTGTCCTTCTAGATAGTCAAGAAGCCCCTCCACGTAATTGAGCGCTGTCTCGTGTGTAACTTTGGGCTCGGAAACACATTCGTCACTCCCCTGCCCCTCGTCATCACTACCACTCTCACTTTCTGCTACGTCCTGTGCGCCCATCATTTTGTCGTCTGTCAAAACTTTCAAATGCGGGTATGTTAGCGTCGACTTCAAACCACTCGTTTATGTTATCTTGATCGTTTTCACCACCTGTGACAGTGTTTGCTAACTGGGCCAAGTCAGCTGAGGTTGCAACGTCATCCTCAAACACAGCCAAATCCTCATCCTCCGATATGTCGGGAAATATTTTTTTCCACAACTTTGACATCGTAGTGGGTTTAACTTTGTCCCACGCAGCTGCAGTCTCGTGGATCGCGTCCAGAACACTTAGTCCCTTAAAAAAGGTCTTCTCCCCTTCCTCTATAAACTTCTCAAAATACTTGACTGATAGTTACGTTTTACAGAAGCCATTACCCCTTGATCAATTGGCTAGATCAAGGCTGTAATATTGGGCGGCAAGTATTTAACAACGATCTGTCCGTCGTTGGATCTGAGCATCATTTCACTTGGATTTGATTTATCATTGTCTAATACTAACACTGTTTGTTGGGGAATTCCTTGTGAGTTTAAAAACTCTTGAACTTGTGGACAAGACTTATTGTGGAACCAATCATAAAAAATGTCTATTCATCCAACCTTTCTTTTGATTGTAGTAAATTACTGGCATGTTAACTGCTCTTGTTCCTTTAAACGATCATGTTTTTTTTTTATTTTCCTATCACTAGGAGCTTAAGTTTATGTGTCCCAGTTGTGTTAGAGCAACACATTACCGTTATTCGTTCCTTACTAACTTTGTGTCCTGGGGCACTTTTTTCATTTTCAGACGCTAAAGTTTTCGTCGGTAAGCACTTCCAAAATAATCCCGACTCGTCAGAATTGTAAATTTGTGCTGGTTGTAAATTTTATCCAAAACAAACTGATTAAGTCTTTGCAAAACTGTTCTGCTGCCGTTTGATCGCCACTCAATTTTTCTCCGCGAATTTCCAACTCTCTTATGCCGTGATGTTGTTTGAAACGTGTCAGCCAGCTAGGTGATGCGTCAAAATTTCCTTCTAGGCCTAAAGCTTCAAAAAAAAAACTTAGCTTTTTCAGCGCATATTCGTCCACTTACAGGATTCCCTTGTGCTCGTTGATTATTGAACCCTGCTCGAGTAACGCTCGGTCCAAGTCTTCATACGTTGACTTCTTCATAGTTTTCCGTTTCTTCGTGCCAGATGATGTGTCAGAAGAACATGCAAATTTTAAAAGTTCCACCTTTTTCTTAACCAAATCATGAACCGTTTGATCACCAATTCCATATTCGTCCGTTAATGATTGAACAGTTTGGTCCTTCTCAAATTTTTCTACAATCTCTAGTTTTTTCTGAATCGATAAAAATCCTCTTATGGTTTTTATCCATTTTGAAACTCGAATTACAAACAAAATATGTGAACACAACAAAACAACACGTGAGGGTAAACAATACACAGAATTCGGTCAAACTTGGCACACGCCGCTACACTCTACGTCTAAAGCCAGTTCACGCTAAGATGAGCCGTGCAATTTGATGCAGTGCATTGCGTCTTCTAATCGCGCAAGCACGCAGTGTTAAGAGGCCGTCAAATTGTATCGTAACACATTAAACAGCCTCTCATTTGCTTATAATAATTACAACTAGTGGTTTATTTGCTACAGTAGGCTACTACACTGAAAATAATAGGCTTAAGAATACTGTAATAAATTAAAGTCATTATAAGCGTAGTATGTATCAATATTTTTGCTAAAACTACAATTTTTTTAAATCATATTTTTCCTGGTTGATCCGATCCCGGAAAATCGGGAGTTGACTGTATTGTTAGAGCCTGTGCAGGGACCACCATTTTAACCTAATTAATATAATTGAATAAATAATGCAAACAACCATCTATAGATGTGTACATTGTGACAGTAAGTCACAATTAACACTTTACACTCAACCACCGTTTCTCCAAAACCCTGGTTTTATGTGTAGCACACAAGTGTTAATTGTTTATTTGTGTGTAGACTACTTACGTTAATTTACTTGATGCTATTTATTATTTGTTGCGATTGTGTGTTTTGAATAGTTGTCTAGCTAGAACTATTATAGAATGAGTGTTTTTTGTTTTGTTTTCATAAATGGATTTGTAAAATTTGTATCGATCTCTCTGGCATTCAGTAATTTATTCCACTTCTCAAAGATCATAATCCACATGATTTTCATAACAGTATTTTGACTATTGTGTGTATATTATAAAAATTGATAAGTGAGGTATTATATGAGTAGGTATCTTAATGTACATACATTGTGTGGGGGTTTTTCGAATAAGTATCGGTGTAATTATGGAAAGATACAGTTTCAATACTATTGTTTCCAAAACATATAGTTTGTACTGTGAATACTGTCATTTCATGATAGTTTGCTGCCAATATGTGAGTAAGTAGAAATTCAGTAATCAGTGTTTGAAAAAATAATTAGAAGGGAATTCTAATTAGAAGGCAGTAGTGAAAATTGGATCAATTGAGAATGAGATCTGTTATAAAGTTTTTCTTCTTCTAAATATCTTCAAGGATTCTAGATACAATCTTCCCTTTAGAGTGTATCAGTCTGGACAGTCAATCATGCAGTGCTCCTTTTAAGTGTGTCTTTGATATGTTATTCTTGTGGTACCACTCCCTCTCTACTTGTTTAGATTACTGACTTTGAAAATTGAAATCGTTTTTAAGTCTATGTTTGTTGTTGAAATGGAATTTTTCTGTTACAGTTCTACAGTAGACAGGGTTATGTACATGGTCAAGTACCATCTATGCAAGAAGAATCATCAATTGTCACATTTGATTCACATGTTATAAAAGGAAAAGGCAATTCAGATAGATCACTGTCAGACATAAAGACTGTTATGAAAGGGGAATTCTGTGTAGGTGAATCACTCACACACACTACTATAGTACAGAAACAAAAACAAGAAGCTGAAATAGAATATGAATTGCAAAGTATAAGTACAGTGCAGAATAGTTTGGATTCTACATTATCAAATGTGTCTGTTGTAATAAAAGAAGAACTGACTTTGGAAGATACAGACGAAGAACACGTTGTAGACAAGGTACTGTATAACATTACTGCTGATTCTGTTATATTGATGTAAGATGAGAAGAACTATTTGTATATAATTTTTTGTTTTTTATTAGACTTTAAAATTAATGTTGCATGTGAATTGCAATTAATTTTATCCAGTGTTTTTTAAAGTAATGTGTGTGTGTGTGTGTGTGAGAGAGAGAGAGAGAGAGAGAGAGAGAGAGAGAGAGAGAGAGAGAGAGAGAGAGGCCATCAACACTACCTTGTAGTGGTTTTCATCTGTTTCGTCATTTTTTCTCCTTTTATTATTCTTTTGTAAACTTAATACTTAATTTACTCTTAGAGTAATTTTATGTTTCATCTGGTTTAGTTTCCTGTTGTCTTAATAACAGAGGTTATTGATTTTTTTTTTATTACCTCTTCATTGTTTATTTTACTCTGCCACTTAATGTAGTTTATTTTACTTGACTACAAACTACATTTTTATTGCCTTAATCTTATCTTTCAACTTTATTCCACATTGTTAGTCTTTGACCTTAAAGCAAAATACCTCATTTAACACACACACACACACACACACACACACACACACACACACACACACACACACACACACACACACACACACACACACACACACACACACACACACACACACACACACACACACACACACACACACACACACACACACACACACACACACACACACACACACACACACACACACACACACACACACACACACACACAAGTTTTATTGTTAGCATTATATTTCCAACATAAATAATTTGAACAAGTTTTAATCATTCCCAGATTACCATTTTGCTGCTCCACTGAAGGTTTATTTCCTTCTCTCCC